>VXBP01001560.1:50140-588891 GCA_013400115.1 Rhinopomastus cyanomelas
CAAAGAAGGCAGAGACCTCTGCAGCTCTGAAAGTCCCGCTGGATACGCAAGCAGCAGGGCCTGAAATGTTCCTGATCCTTGTCACGGGGTGTGCGCGGCGTTCGCGTCGGTGCTCTTGCCCGGGGATGTGTACAACAGGAATGTGAGGCTGAGCAGCTTGGGGAAGATTTAACTCTTATTTCTGCTCCTGATGTCGAGTCGTTAGTAGGGGCTGTGCCCGTGTGCGGGGTCTCTCCCCCTGGTTCTGGAGAGCGGCTGGCGCGGCTCGGCCATCGGTCGCCGCGCGGCAGGGGTGATCTTTCCTCCCCGCGGGAGCAGTTGCTGATGGTTATCGCGTGGCGTTCGCACGCGGTGTTGGGAAACGGCTGCGATTTGAGATGAGATGTGACCTATGGGCATAGGCAGCCGCGCGCTAATGTGTTCCGGCCGTCCTGTGCCGGGCTTGGCGAGCGGTTAGTGCGGCTGGTACCGCGCTGATCAAACAGCCCCAGCTGGCTCCAGTGGAACCGGTGGCAGGTCTGTCGCTGCCTTCAGCATGCAGTGGACCGGCTCCGGGTTTCCCTTATTCTGTAGGATGACGGAGGCGCAGGGAGTGGGATTCCTCTGCCTTGCTGATCCTACCTTGGAGCTGGCTGGAACACCAGGCACCCAGCTTCTTTTTGGGGTCTACCCAGGGTAGGAAGAGCAGCTTCTGCACTTTGGTAGCCACAAAAGCCATACGGAAATGTAATGGCCAGCCTGGTCTGGGGTGTCGCTCTGGGGGTGCGGGTGGATTGTGGGGTGCTGGGCAGCCCCAGAACATCCTGAACAGCCCTCCTTGGATGATCATCACAGGTCACCCAGGGAGGTTGTGGCTGCTCGGTCCCTGGCAGTGTCCAAGGGCAGGTTGAATGGGGCTCTGGGCAACCTAGTCTGGTGAGAGGTGTCGCTGCCTATGGCAGGGGGTTGGCACTGGGTGAGCTCTGAGCTCCCTCCCAACCCAACCCGGTCTGTGACTCTGTGATCGTAGCTGGTGGTGTGGGGATGAGGCAGGCAGGGGTTCCCATCAGCCTTGTCTGTCCAGACAAAGGGTTAAGCCCCACTGGTGTGCCAGAGCCCCAGTTCACAAATGGAAAAGCCCCGAGACCCTTGGAGGGGCCCTGGCTCGGTGCTCACTGGTCAGGAACTGGTTGCAGAGGGGTTTTCTCTGGTTCTTGGTTTCAAATGAGCGTTGGACCTCAAAGCTCTACGGGCTGCTCTAGGGCTGAATTCCCCTTCAGTGTGGGAGGGATCCCAGTGGGTCACATCCCCGTGGCCCAGCCTTCGGGTGAGGATGACTCAGGGCCCCATGCAGGAGGGGCACCCCCCAACCCCTCCCAGTGGTGCTGGGGAACTGAGGCAATCTGTTTATCATGGAAAAACTGCTCTTCACGACGACTCAAATGGAAACTTCCCAGAATGAGTGTGGCAGAGCTTTCCCCTTGAATCACCCCACGGCAGAGGAGCAGCTTTCGAAGACGATGCCCTCAGGAACACCGGCGGCACCTCAGACCCATTCCCTTCAGCTGGGGCGTAGCATCTGGTGGGCAGAACCAGCTCAAGAAGTGCAGGAGCCCTTGAGAAACCTCCTCAGCCGCTCACACCGAGGGGTCCCACCAGCACTGAGTGGTCCCACCAGCTTGCTTTTGGAGGAGAAAAAGCTGGAAGATGCAGGTCAGCCCCACCACCGCATGATGGCTGCTGAAAGGTCCTAGGGTTTGGATCATAGAATCCTAGAATCACCCAGGCTGGAAACACCTCCAAGATCATTAAGTCCAATCATCCACCCTACAAACCCCAACTTATCTCCTCAAACACCCTGTCCTAGACTGAATGATTTGGATCAGAAGGGACCTTGGAGAGCCCCTAAGGTTTGTAAGCAGCTGGCCACAGTGCTCTCCTCAGCTCAGGACCTCCCCGGGATGGAGGCTCTGGCAGCCGCATCCGCTGCCATCCCACAAGGGCCGGTTGCCTGTTTTCCCTGCCCGCTGGCCGCCCGTCACGTTTTCCGTGGTTTCAGTGACCAAAGGTCAGGACGACTCCAGCCTCTGCCGGGCAGCTCACGTAGCCCCATGAATAAGGAGTGAGTGTGCCTGACTCACCCCGCTCCCGTGGGGGCTCTGCCTCCCGCTCTGGGGAGCCTGAGGCAGGCCAGTTGCCCCGTTGTGCCGTGCCCACAGCCCCTGCGCCCTCGTCCCTGGCCCAGCCCAGGGACCCCGCTGGTCTGTCCCCTCTGCTGCCGCCGGGGATTTTTCTGCATCTATCGCCGTTGTCCTGCAGTGCTCGTCCCCATAGTAACGGCAGCCACCGCAGCGCTCGGTGACATCGCTGGTGACATCCCCAGCGCAGAGCTGTGAAGCCTGAGCTGTACCCCAACACCTCGGCGGGGCACACAAGCCCCAGGATGGCTTTCCTGTGCTTCGGGGGTTTGTGGGGGCTCTGCAGCCCGGGAAAAAAGGGGATAAAAGCTGGCCAGGGGGGCGGCGCAGCCGGGCAGGACCCACTAGGGTCTCGCCCAAGGTGGGGGCAGAGGCTTGTCCCCAGAGCTGGTGGCGGATGTCCCACAGCAAGTGGGTGCTCGCTGGGCTTTGTGGGGTGCGCTAGTGCAGCCCAGGCAGCTCGAGTGACGGGTACGAGCCCCAGCATCAACCACAGAGGGGTTTTCCAGCTGCGGCCGTGCTCCGGCAAACGCCTGGGCACGGCGAGGTCAGGAGGCAGCAGGAGCCCTTGTGAAACCCAGGAGTGAGACGAAGGTGGTTTTTTAAGGAGACTGACAAGACCGAGATCTCGGTGCAGATCTCGGTGCAGATCCCGGAGCTGCTCGGCAGATGAGTCAAAGGGTTCCTGGAACGAGCAGAGCTGCTGCGAGGTGCCGCCGCACCAGCGTCTCCACCAGCGGCTCCCTCGGCCGAGCCGCTCGCGCTCTCCGTTTCATCCACCCTATTAGGCAATTTCCCATTAAAGATGTTTATGGGGCTGTATAAATATTCACTTCCACGGAACTCGCCGGCCCTTGATGCGCAGCAGTGACTCGAATCGTTATAAGCCCATCAGGAAGGCTCCAGACGGAGCCCGGCGCGCGGTGAGGAGACGGATGTGCCAGAGCCCCACGGGGACCGCGGTCCTGCCCGCGCCGGGCTCCCGGAGATGGAGCTCGGGAGGGGTTGCAGCATCCCGGTGAAGCAGGACGGGGTCACCGCGGGACGTGCGCCACGTCCCTTGGCCGCTGGCTTCTCTCTCGTGTGATTTCCCGAGCCCCGATGTGGATTCAATCAAAGGGATGGTTTTGAATGCTTTTTTGTTGAGCTTTTTCGCTCGCGTACGCGCTGACCACCAAACCACATCCTTCGAGCCTCAGCCCAGCGCAGTGGAACAAAAACTAGGGCAGGGCTTGGGGCTTTTTTTTCCCTCTCTGTTTTTCCTTTTCTCTTTTCCCTCAGTGCATCAGCCGGGTGCAGAGCTGGCACAATCCTCTCCTGCAGCCCCTTCGCTCCCCGGCAACAGCCGGAGGAGAGGGGTGTGTGTGACCCCCATCCCGGCATCTTCCCCCACCCTGCCTACCCCGCGCGAACCGCTCGCAGCTCCACGCGAAACTGGGGAGCTCGCGAGATGAGGTCCCCTGAGCGCAGCACCGGCTGGCGAGCAAAGGCAGAGCAACAACAAGCAGCGAGGTCCTGGCACATCGCGGTGCCAGCGCCGCATCAGACGCAGCGTGGAGGCTGCCCTCGGTCCTCGCCTCACTGCGTGGGACCAGAGCAAACCCGAGGGGCCCCGCTGGCCGAGGGGCAGCGGGCAGGGCCGGAGCAGGGGGCTCAGGGCAGCGCCCCGGCGCGGGGCTTGCGTCAGTCGCGCCGTGCCTGCAGAGGGAAGTTCTCACGTTTACAGAACAGAGAGCAGCTTTATTGTTGTATTTTGCAAACCAAAACCAGCCGGGAGTTTCTGAAGCGTCTGCCATCCCCGCAGAGAGCTGTTTAGTCATGCCTGGTGCGTCTGCATGTGAGACCGAGCGCAGGGGAGGGAGTCTCGAGGACTTTGCAAAGATTAAAGATTTATGCTGACCCTTGAATCTGATCCAAGGCTACTAATCTGCCCTGATCCTATCATCTGCTCGGGGTGGATCTATTTCACTTTCCTTTATGGTGCTCCTGACTCACTCCCCTCCCACTCCAGGCCAGCCCAGTGGGAATGGGAAGCGCTGCCACATATTTGTTTGGGTTTGCATTTAAAGTTCTGGACCTGCAGTGGGTGCAGCTCATAAAGGAAACCAGTGTGGATAAGATACGGGCGAGCTGAATGCTTGGAAACCACTCCCAAGCGCAAGCCCGAGTGGTTTGAAATCAAGGTGGAGCGATGTACAGGAGGCACAATGGTTGGCAGCCTCGCCCAGCGTGTGAAGAGACATTTACCTCCGAGGTGCCGAGGCAGGCAGGGCATCCGACCTGCTTCCCAGGCGGCGGTTTGCTGCCTCGCGGGGGCTGCAGCGCCTGGGAAATGACCCCCTTGTGCTCCGTCGCTCTGCACCGTGACGCTCCCGAGAGCTCCGGGGGGTTTGCTGTGGAAAACAAAGTGTGGGGGGGAGCACAGCCCCGGTTCGCTGCCAGGGGAGGGTTAGGCTGGACATCGGGAGCAGTGCTTTCCCTGACAGAGTGGTCAGGGGTTGGAACACGCTGCCCAGGGAGGAGGGAAGTCGCCGTCCCTGGAGGGGTCCGACGTGTCCAAGTGACCCTAGGGACACAGGGATGAGTGGGCAGGGTGGGGCTGGGGTGATGGCTGCACTGGGTGATCTCGGACGTCTCTTCCAGCCCCGCGGTTCCATGACCTCTCGATGTTGCTGAGGGCAGAGCGAACCCCTTGTGCCCTTGCAGGGGAAGGTGCGGCACAAGGAGAACCAGGAGCCCGGCAGCGCCGCAGCCACACGTGTCCGAGGCGGCCGGGGGAAGGCCGGGGATGCCAGAGCCGCTGCGCCAGCGGGGCAGACGAGTATCAGTCACACGGACCCGGCCCACGGCCGAAGTGACCGGGAGGCGCAGAGTGCGCCGGCTCCTATTTCAGATCCCCCGGGACATCCTGTTCTCCTGATAACTGACGATATGTAAATATAGCAAATGCAAAGCGAGGCGCTTTCCTGCCGAGCCCTGCCCGGGCTGCATATAGAAGGGGGCTGAAACCTAGCAGCGGGCTTGGAAACACCCGGCTGCAACTGCGAAGCAGGCATCGGGCTTTATTTTTAGCGTAAAACGAAGTTCCTGTTTGTAAGGCCAGAGGGGTTACGGCGAGGGTGGGGGGAAAGATGCAGCGGAATCGTTTGCTGCTATTTTTCTTTTCACGAGTCCTTCCTTCCTTCCTCCCTCCCTCCCTCCCTCTCTCCCTCCGGAGGAACGGGATGCAGCGCATCGCTATTCCGGGCTGCTCTCGGGGCTGCTCGCTGCCAGGAGGTGCATCCCGCCCCGTGGAGAAAGGCACCGGTGTCCCAACCGCACCGGTTCCCCCCGACAGTGGTTTCTAGTCGCTGCATGAAGGCGCTTGTCTCATGGAGGTGGAATCCTGGCGCTGCCTTTCCCTTGCGTCGCAGTCCTGGGCCACCCCGGCCAAGCGGGGTGAAGGGTGGGTCAGGCAGCGGCACTGGGGATCCGTCTGGGGCTGATCAGCCCGATGCCCCGGATCCCCCTGCCCAAAGGGTCACCCAGTAAACCCCAGCACTGGCAGCCAGTTCCTGCACCCAGCAGCCAGGCCATGCACTGGAAGCGGCTGCCCAGGGGGGTTGGGGAGTCTCCTTCTCTGGAGATGCTTCAAACCGGTCTGGACACGTTCCCGTGCGACTGGATCTAGGGGATCCTGCTGTGGCAGGGGGACTGGACTGGGTGATCTTTCCTTCATGTCGGGGTCACCAGCGGAGCTGCAGGGATGCCTCTGGGCAGGTTCCCACGCGCCTTTCTGCTTCCCGTGCCCCAGAAGGGAAAGGTAGCTCGGAGCTGACAGGAGGGACTGCAGAGCTGCTGCTGGGAATTCCCAGCGGAGGGGCTGGGAGCGCAGTGGGAGCTCTGGCGCTCGGATTAGGACGCTTACGCATCCCATCGCGCGAGGGAAACGGGCGGGTTTGCTAATTCCCTTGCACTTTGGTTTCATAAAGCAGGATTTGTCTGGTGGGAAAGGCCAGCGGTGGGGTTTAAGCTGCGTGAGTCCCATGACTGCTGCTTGCCCAGCAGGGTGGGAAGGGGGGCTGCGTCGCCTGTCTTCTCTCTCCTCTGAGGTCTCGTGTTTTTCCAACGGAGGAGCTGTGCTCGGGATGAGGTTTATTTTAAACATCCCTCTGTGGACCCTCACACTGGATTCTGTCGCCTGGTTAATTTGTCAGCAAGCGGGGTGCCCCGTGTCTGGGGAGAGCCCAGCCTGTTCGTAGCCGTCTTGTCGAGACCCACACAAGCCAGGGAAGGAGGAGGAGGGGGATGGATGGGACGCGGAGGGAGGAGGAGCAAATTACTCTCTGGTCCAGCCTCTGCAGGAAAACGAGTTGACCTGTGGGAGAGCACTGCAAGAGAGAGGGACCTGGGGGTCCTGGTGGCCAGCAGGATGGCCAGGAGCCAGCAATGGGCTCTGGTGGCCAAGAAAACCAGTGGCAGCCTGGGGTGGATCAGAAGGGGGGTGGTTAGGAGATAGATTCTCTCCCCCTCTACTGTGCTCTGGTGAGATCTTGTGTCCAGTTCTGGGCCCCTCCGCTCCAGAAGGACACAGAGCTGCTGGAGAGAACCTGGTGCAGAGCCACGGGGATGATGGAGGAAGGGGAGCATCTCCCTGATGAGGAGAGGCTGAGGGAGGTGGGGCTCTTGAGCTGGGAAAAAAAGGAGACCAAGGGGTGATCAGTATGGGAAAGGCAGGTGTCAGGAGGATGCAGCCAGGCTCTGCTCAGGGGCACCCAGTGACAGCACAAGGGGCAGCGGGTGTGAGCTGGAGCAGAGGAGGTTCCCCATCAGTGTGAGAAGGACCTTGTTCCCAGTGAGGGTGCCAGAGCCCTGGCAGGGGCTGCCCGGGGGGGTTGTGGATTCTCCTTTTCTGGATCTGCATCAAGCCCTCAAAGTTCAGGGAGTTCAGAGTGAGGACTGGGGTTCAGCCTGTCGCACAGCAGAGCTCCCTGCAAAATTCCCACCCCAATCCGTGGGTTTGTTTCCCAGGCTCCCACGAGCCGGGCGCATCGTGTGCGATTAGGAAGCTGCCCCGGGTGTTGGGGGTGCTCGCCTGCCCCTCTAGGAGCGTCAGCCGAGCGAAGAGGAGGCATCGAGGTTGGGGACCGCGGGGGCTCTGTTGCCAGGCAGTGTCAGAGATTCCCAAGGCGCCAGCGAGCACATCCCGCCGGCCCTCCTCTGCCTCATTATCAGGAAAAGGACGAGCCCCAGGCAATTACGGGCTGTGCGCAGCCTCACGGCTGATGAGGGCCCTGAGCAGGCGGGCAGGTTTCCTGAGGAGCCTTGAAGCAGCAAGGCACAGAAGCCACACGCTGGGCTCCCCCTGATTTTTATTCCTTTTTGTTTTCTTCCTGGCCGAATCAGAGCTAATCACCAGAGCGCAGCTCTCCAGCAGGCTTTTGTGTGCGGCACGACAGCACAACCCTAAATTCCTGTTGCTGCTCATGCATATAAAGCAGGAGGAACTGGGGTGGCTGCAGACTCTTTCTATTTTCAGATGGTTTAGCCAAGGAGAAGATAACTGGGTGGCTGGAAGGAGCGTTTGATAGGAAATAACCTTGGGGAGCAGCTCGGTGACATGGACACGCCGCTGTGCGAGGTGCCCGCGTTCCTCAGATGCCAGTGGGGAACCTAACTCCCAGAGGAGGTGATAAAGGACAGCAGAGGCAAGCAGCACACGTAGAATCCAATGCAGGGGGACCTGCAGAGGAGCTGGGGCTCCTGCTCCTCATCAAGAACTGGTTTCAGCATTGAGGCTCTGCTCAGGGGCACTCAGTCTTAGGAAAAGGGGCAGCGGGTGTCAGCTGGAACAAAGGAGGTTCCACATCAATGGGAGAAGGAATTTTGACCCAGTGAGGGTCACAGAGCCCTGGAAGGGGCTGCCCAGAGGGGTTGTGGAGTCTCCTTCTCTGGAGACATTTCAACCTACCTGTCCATGTTCCTGTGTGGCTGGATCTAGGGGATCCTGCTATGGCAGGGGGTTGGACTGGCTGATGTTTGGAGGTCCCTTCCCATCCCTAATGACTGGATCTAGGGGATCCTGCTGTGGCAGGGGGTTGGACTGGATGATCCCTTCAAATCCCTAATGTTCTGTGATTCTGTGGTTGAAGGATGTTGAGGCACCCCAGTCAGTTGAGGGCTCTGTGAGGTGCTGAGGCAGTGAATTTGGTGTCTGGCTGGTGTGGATCAGTGCAGACTTGGTTCACGTGAGGTTGGTTGTGCCTGTAGATGTGTTGCTGCTGCTTCTCCTGCTGGGAAGGAGTCGAACTCTCCCTCAAAATGAGGCAACAGGCAGCTTCTTCTCATTGATGGTGTAGGACCACAGCAGAGAGGGAGGCCTGAGCAAAACCTCACAGTGGGCATCACTGACAGTGTCTGGCTTTCAGGCTGCAAGGGGAGTGCTAGCTCCCAGCCTCCAGGTCTGTGCCTGACCAGCTGCCTTCAGGCACATCCCCTGCCCTGTCTGACCCAGCGGTTGGATGCTTTAGGAAGGACTTTGCCAGTCCTTTAAGCATTAAAGGACAGTGTAGCCAGAGGACAAGGGGAAAGGCTTCCAGACTTGAAGAGGACAGACTGAGGTTGGACATGAGGAACAAATTGTTTCCTGTGAGGGTGCTGAGATGCTGGAACAGGTTGCCCAGGGCAGTTGTGGCTGCCCCATCCCTGGCAGTGTTGAAGGGCAGGTTGTCTGTGGCCCTGAGTGACCTACTGTAGTGAATGTGTCCCTGCCTGTGCAGGGGGGTTGGAACTGGTGATCTTTAAGGTCCCTTCCAGCCCTGGCCACGCTGTGATTCTGTGATTACATGAAACCGACCTGCTGTGCACTACAGAGCCACTGGGGCTGGGAACAACTCTCACCCGACAGTGACAACCCGTTCCTAGCATCATCTCCCCACCCCAGTCCCTGACAACCCGTTGAGGTTCACGCTGAGGGGGCCGGGGCTGACACGTCGAGGTCGTGTCTCTGCTCCTGTCCATCATCTCGCGTTGCCAGCTGTCCCGCGGATCAGATCCTTCCCCTGGATTTGTTGTGCGCAATAAACAAGCAGCTTGGCTGCACCCCAGGGTGCCCCTGGTGCCGGGGCCCGGGGGAGGCTGGGGATGCAGGAGGAGGAGGAGGATGCAGGAGGAAGAGGATGCAGGCGAGGCCGTGGCTGCGGGCGGCGGGTGAGGAGGACACTTTCGCTGAGGTCGCATCGCCCTCTGCTGGAGGAATCGAGCAATGGCAGGAGAGACCCCGACAGCCAGGGGACGCCTGCGCTGGCAGGAGAGGGGACCGGTTGGGCTGAGAACACGAGAGACCCCTGGTCCTCCGCGGGGCCGGAGCGCACATGGAGCCTCCTCTGTCTCTGGGGGTGTGTCTGCTGCTGGCTGCGACGAGAGGGCAGGGCTGGAGCTGGGGACAGGCTGAGGGAGCTGGGGCTGCTCAGCCTGGAGGAGAAGGCTCCAGACGGACCTTACAGGGACCTTCCAACCCCTGAAAGGGGCTGTCAGAGGGCTGGGGAAGGATGTTCCCAAGGGCAGGGAACGACAGGAAAAGGGGTCCTGGTTTGAAGCTGGGAAAGGGCAGAGTGAGGCTGTACAGGAGGAGAAAGGTCTGGAATCTGAGGGTGGGGGATCCCTGGAACAGGCTGCCCAGAGAGAGGGTGGAAGCCCCGTCCCTGGAGCCATTCAAGGTCAGGCTGGATGTGGCTCTGGACAACCTGGTCTGGTGACTGATGGCCCTGCTTGCTGCCGGGGGTAGGACTGGGTCCCCTTTGGAGGTCTCCTCCAGCATTTTGATGATGGAGCACTGGAAGGGGCTGCCCAGGGGGGTTGTGGAGTCTCCTTCTCTGGAGAAGTTTCAAACCTACCTGGGCATGTTCCTGTGCGATGGCATCTAGGGGATCCTGCTGGGGCAGGGGGGTTGGACTGGATGATCTTTTGAGGTCCCTTCCAATCCCTAATATCCTGTGATTCTGTGATTCTATGATCAGGCCCTTGAGAATGGGGAGCTTGTTGCAGGGGTGATCCTGCTCCCCATCATGGGAACTGGCAAGTGGGCAGGGGGTGAAACACAGCCTCCCCTCAGCAAGAGGGGAGATGGATGGAGAGGAACCAGCACTTGGTGTCTCTGCAGGATCCGCCTGCTCAGGGTCCATGACACTGCACCGGGTGACACCGTGGGTCAGACAGGTCCTGGCTAGCCTGAGGACAGTGAGCACAGCACAGCAGAAGTGCAGCGCTCTGCTGCAGGATCCAAAGCTGCTCTGGTGGTGCCAAGGTGCCAGCAGTGATAGATGCTGAGGAGCGGGATGCAAACACCTAAGGAAACCCCAACACAAGTTGAGAAGGGAGGTGCAGAGCTGGCTGTGGGTTCCTGTGGAGCTGCTGGAACAGACCCCTGCTTCAGACTGGAGGCTGGAGAAGAAGTCTCTCTTGGCCAGTCCCGGTGGGTCACGTCGTGGCCTCCATGCAGCAGGTTACTGTGGAGTCAGCTGTTGCTCCTGAGAAGGCAGTGGAAACGCTGAGCTGTGGCAGGGAGCAGGGAGGGGGTTCCATCTGCAGATATGGGGTGCTCAGGTGAGGACAGGCAGCAGCCCTACCCTGAGCACTGCTGCTAGATGCCATTTGTCCCTTCTACTAGCCCAAGCAAGCCTGCGGTAGCCCCAGGCAGGGTGGGTGGCTCTGGTGGATGGCAGCAGGGGCTCAGCACCTGGGGGGCAGCTCAAGGCTCAGCCCAACCGAGGACCTCCAAGCAGCTGCTGCAAAGGGCTTCCCCCTGCTTCTGGCTGCCCCCGAATTCAGTGGCACCGGTGTCGGCGCAGAGCTGGTGGCTCGGGGCTCCGAGACTGTCTGTGCAGCCTTGGAGGGACGGCTCTGCCTCCTGTTTGGATGTGAAGTTGAAGTTACAGGAAGGGTGAAACGCGGCGACTGAGCTGGGTGAGGGCTCTGGCCACCCAGTGAATCTGCCAGGGTCTCTGCCAATAAATCTGACTGGAGGACCGGGAGGGAACTCGTGTTTCTGAGCTCGCTGCGCTGCAGGCTCCTTCCCAGCCATCAGCTTTTCCCCCTGCTCCCTGCTGCCGGTTCGCCGCGGGGCTTGGCCGGCGCCGCTGAAGGCTCCCGCTGCGCAGCCCTCGCTGAGCCGAGCGCTGGGCGACCCTGAGCGCTGACGCTGTCGCCGGTCCCGATGGGAAGCCTGGGAGCTTGCCAGCCCCGCAGCTGCCGCGCTTCGAGCTGCCTCAGGGGTCTGCCCCGCGCCTGTGAGCTGCAGGGGTGGTGACTCATGGACCCATCCGTTCGTGGAACAGCAGGGTAGATCCTCCAGGAACATCCTGCCCAACCCGTCCAGCTACAAACGGGCTTTAAATTCGAAGTCCCAGCAGCCTGTCCAGCTGGGGCTGGAAACTGCCCAGGGCATGGCAATCGGCCCCTTCCCCTGGTTCTCATGGGGAAGGATTTTCTTCTGGAATTCAACGGGAATCTCCCCAGGAGCAGCTGATCCCCACCTTCCCTTGTCTTTTCCATGAGACTCCTTTACCACATCCTCAGTAGCCACACTTTAGGTGCTGCTTTTGTGTCCAGTGCTGGGCCCCTCAGTTCGAGAAGGACACAGAGCTGCTGCAGAGAGCCCAGAGCAGAGCCACAGGGATGGAGGGAGGGGAGCATCTCCCTGCTGAGGAAAGGCTGAGGGAGCTGGGAAAAAAGAGCCTGAGAGGTGACCCCAAGGATGTTGATCAGTATGGGAAGGGTGGGTGTCAGGGGGATGGAGCTAGGCTCTGCTCAGAGGTACCCAGTGACAGGACAGGGGACAGTGGGTGTGAGCTGGAGTAGAGGAGGTTCCCCACCAGTGTGAGAAGGACCTTGTTCCCGGTGAGGGTGCCAGAGCCCTGGCAGGGGCTGCCCAGGGGGTTGTGGAGTCTCCTCTGGAGATGAACTGGGGGCACAAACACAGCACATTTTGTAGAATCATAGAATCACAGGGTTGGAAGGGACCTCTAAAGACCATCTTGTCCAACCCCCCAACATCAAGCAGGGCTATCACTTACCAGACCAGGTTGCCCAGAGCCCCAGCCAGCCTGACCTTGAATGGCTCCAGAGATGGGGCCTCCTCCACCTCTCTGGGCAGCCTATTCCAGGGCTCCCCCGCCCTCAGCTTTGACCTGAACAAGCAGGGATGGAGAAGAGCAGAGCGAGTGTAAAACGAGGTCCTGGTCAAGAGCCGCGGCACAGGCTGCTGTAGGGCATCTCACCGACCGGTGTCTGTGCCCAGGCCAGCGGGAGCAGCCCGTAGCCAGAGCCAGACGAAAGGGCCAGCAGGACCCTGTGTTTGGAGAGGAGCTGCCCTGCTTTCCCACACTAATGGCAGGCTCGGCAATCGGAGCGCAATTGAGCTCATTATTAGAACTAATTGGTGCCAGGCATTCCATCCGCTTTGATGGGGCTGCCCATGACATTTCCTGAGCTAATGAACCATGAAATGGATTAAGGACTCTCCAAGTGCGGCTCATATCGCGGCTTAATTGGCGGGAGTCCATTAGCCGCCTTCCTCTTTCACGGACACAAAGGGAAAGCCACGGGCACGGGCTGGAACAGCACCGGCACGGCCGCCTTCCCTGCCGTGGGCAAGCTGGGAGGCTTCTGATCTGTGGCATCTGATGGCGGGCACCTTCCACGGGCACCGTGCTGCTTGGCTTCGCTGGCCCTCTCCCCTCCGGGTGCTTCCCCCAGCCAGCTCAGGGAGCTGCCAAGAAGAGAAAGGGCTGGTCAGGGTGGGACCCTGGGACCTCGGAGTGGGTCCTGCTGCTGCTGCCAGGCTGGTTTTGGGCTGGTCTCAGCCCTGTTGCTTTCTTGTCCCTGTTCGACAGCAACGAGGCTGGGGAAGGGACCGGACGGAAGGGCTGGTGGGGAGAGGCTGAGGGAGTAGGGGGTGTTGAGCCTGGAGAAGAGGAGACTCTGGGGGGACCTTCTCCCTCTCCCCAGCTCCCTGAATGAAGGCTGTAGTCAGGTGGGGGTCAGGGTCTTCTCCCAGGCAACCAGCACCAGAGCCTGAAGCTGCCAGGGGAGGGTTAGTTTGGATGTCAGGAAGCCCTTCCTCATCGAAAGGGTTGTCAGAGCCTGGACCTGAAATATGTTCCTGTGCGACTGGATCTGGGGGATCCTGCTGTGGCAGGGGGACTGGAGTGGCTGATCTCTCGAGGTCCCTTCCAACCCCTAATGTCCGTGATTCTGTGACACTCTGCGACTTCCCCAGGAGGGAGCAGCCCGAGCAGCCCCATCTGCTGGCCCTGGGAGCAGCTGATCGTAAATCACTCGCCTGCTGCCTGAAAACCCTCTGCAGACGAGGGAGCCGAGTTGCTAGGAAATCTCTGTGGTGCCTTTGCAGAGGGGCATCACGTTGCTGTTTCCAGCTGCAGAAGTGCTCTGCGCTGCTTTGTTCCGGTGGGTGAATTAGCAAATTGGATTTGCTCCCGGGAGTAAAGTAGTCATTGATCAGCTCAGGGAGAACGGGGCTGCTGCGCGAGATGTGCTGCTGCCTCTGCGGGCAGGGAGCTCCGACCAGCTGCTCGGGAGGGGTTCTGTCTGCAGTGGCCTCGCACAGGTGGAGGGGACCCACCGTGCACGCCGGTGCTTAGGTGGCTCCTGGGGTTCCAGTGCCTTGGCAGAGCCTCCTTCTTCCAGAAGAGGCTACTAAAATGATCAGGGGATGGAGCATCTCTCGGGTGAGGACAGGCTGAGAGAGTCAGGGCTGTTCAGCCTGGAGAGGAGAAGGCTCCTGAGGACCTTCCTTTGACCTTCCAGTACCTGAGTGGGGCCTGACGTGAGGGCAGGGGAAGGTCTTTCCAACAAGGTTTGTGCAGACAGGACAAGGAGCAGTGGGTTCAAGCTGGGAAAGGGGAGATTGAGGCTGGAGATTAGAAGGAAGCTCTTTAGTGTGAGGGTGGCTGATGGCTGGAAGGGGCTGCCCCAATGGGGAGGTGGTGGGGGCCCCATCCCTGGAGTCATTTTAGGTCAGGGTTGGTGAGGCTCTGGGCAGCCTGACTTAGGTAGACTTGTCCCTATGTAGGGAGGTTGGACTGGATGACCTGAGGAGGTCCCTTCCAGCCTAGAACATTCCTATGAAACAGTACAAACCACAGCTAGAAAGGGACTTGTGGAGACCCTGCTGGGATTTATGGGGCTGCAGCCTGTGCAGAGAAGGGCAATGGGGCTGGGGAAGGGGCTGGAGCACCAGAAGTGGAGCCAGGACTCCAGGTGGGGTCTCACCAGTGCAGAGCAGAAGAATCCCCTCCTTTGACTGAATCAGTGCTTCCTTTGCTGAGGCCCAGGACAGGGGTCTGAGTGTTTGTCATCACTCTGAGAGCCGCTGCAGCCCCAATGCAAAGCAGTTGCCACCTTCCAACCTTGTGACAACCCGCAAATCCCGTTTAACATCTGTTAGAGCCTCTTCCCCCCGTTCAGGAAAAGATTTAGGGACCATCACAGAAGATCCCAAATAAAACGATTGTACCTCAGGTGACAAATATTCCTTGGGCATCCTGCAAACTCCTCACGATTTCTTTCTTTGCAGCTACATCTTCATTTCCTCAGCTCAGATCCCTCCTGCCTCAGCCTCACGCTGCAAAGGTCAGCACTTGACTACCTGGAGAGCTGGAGCTACATAATTAGCAACCGACAGAACCATCAGGCTCCTCAGTGCTGCCTCTCTGGAGGACAGATGTTTGGAGGGGGTGTGGAATTTATTATGGAAATGGAGATGCCTAGAGATGGTAAATTGGTCTCACCCCCATCACCTCTCCTTGAAAAACCCCCGCAGACTGGTGCATCTGAGGGCTCTGTCACTCTGCTCCTGTTTGGAGTTGGGGAGGGGGGTTCTAATCTCTCTGACTAGGCTTAATGTGGTTGGGGACTGAAGGCACCAGTGGCAGTTACCTGAGGGGCCAAAGGTTGGACTCGGTGGCCCCTTCCAGCCAAATATCCTGTGTGATTGTGCGACCCCCACAATAAATCACCGGGGAAGGTCGGTGCAAAATACACGGAGTGCTGGCAGAACCTTCTAGAGAGAGGCTGGGTATGGGAACGTGTCTGAGAATAAGGTCATGGAATCACCGACTGCTTCAGATTGAAAGGGACCTTCCAAACAGCTCCAGTGCCACCCCCTGCCCTGAGCAGGGACATCCCCAAGCAGAGCGGGGTGCTCGGAGCCCCAAGGTTCAATGTGCCCGGGGATGGCTGCAAGGATGGGGCTTCTCCCACTTCTCTGGGCCAGGCTCTCACCCCCCTCAGCATCAACAATTTGGGCTGACCTTTAGCTTTTGGGAGCTCAAAGAGCCCACACGAGCAGCTGCTTAAAAAACCCTACAAATGTTAGGGTTAATAGTCCTTAATTAGTTGGGGTTTATAGTCCTTAATTAGTTAGGGTTAATAGTTCTTGTATTAAAGACGAACAAGACGAGGAGGAGGAGGAGGAGGAGGGCGGTGGGTGGGAGCCAGCCAGCCAGCCCTGTGCGGGCGGTGATGGGGCCGTGGGCTGAGCAGAGCCCCCGCCCCTCCGGCGAGGCCCCGCCCTCGGCGGTCCTCCCAGTGTGCAACGCGGGAGGTAGCCGCAAGGGGGCGCTGTGTGGCGACGGCAGGCGGTGGCGCGGCCGCTCTGGGCGCGCCGTGCCGGAGGGTCATATGACCGCGGCGCGGGGGCGAGCGCGGCCTGCGGGAGCGCGCGGTGTCCGCCAGCCGCCGGTGTCTGTCCGCGCCAGTCCCGGGCCCAGCCCGCCGGTACCCGCCGCCACCATGTTGGCGCTACTCTCCCGGCTGCTGGACTGGTTCCGCTCGCTCTTCTGGAAGGAGGAGATGGAGCTCACCCTCGTGGGGCTGCAGTACTCGGGCAAGACCACCTTCGTGAACGTCATCGCGGTGAGCGGGACCCAGTGGCTGGGGGAGGCCTCGGTGTTCGGGGAAGGCCCTGGTGGGTCGGGGCCGAGGCCCCGGTAGTCGGGGCATAGGTCCCGGTGGTCGAGGAGTAGGTCTTTGTCGTCGAGGAGTAGGTCGGCCTCGCTAAGGGGGGTGGTTAGGCAGACCCCAGTGGGAGGGGATTAGGTGGGTCCGGCTGAGGAAGGGGCTCAGGTAGGCCCCGGGGGGAAGAGGGTTAGGTAGACCCCGCTGGGTATGTGGTAGATAGACCGCAGCGGGAAAGGGTCGGTAGGCCCCGTTGGGAGAGGGGTCGTTAGGCCGCAGCGGGGCCTGTTGGTTTCTCAGGGGCGTCGTGGCCTGTGCAGGCCCGTAGGAGGCGGCGAGGCAACGACAGGGGGTCCAGGAGCGGCCTGGTGTCCAGTCAGCAGCCCCACGCTTCCCTGACACGCTGTCCTGTTTCGGTGCATGGAGCTGTGGTGGTGGGGGAGCAGGCATGCCCTGTCTGCGTGTGGCTGAGGCAGCTGTGGGAAACCTCAGCCCCTCCTGTGCCTCCATAAACAGTCGTATGTTGGTAAAACCCGTGGGGAGCCAGTACCGAGCCCTGCAGGGAGCTCTGCAGGCTGGTTTGTGTGTGTGTATGGCTGGGTGTGCATTAATTTAACATGAAGACAGTGTAGCATGGCTTTAGCTGCCTCCTTCCATTTGACTTCAGTGGTCCTCAGTAAATGATTTAATGCTTCCCACTCGTGGTTCTTCTCTTAGATTTTTTTTGTTCTTATCCTGCTTGCTGAAACCTCCATTGAGTAATCTGCTTTCTCTTAAGGTGTTTGCTAAGAAGCCCAACTTCCAAGCCTAACTGCAGCAGACTGCTGAGCTTGGGCCTGCTTATCTGATGATCTGCCTGGAGCAGATGAAGCAAGGGTGTGGGAATCCTCCTACATGAAGCTTTTTCATTGTTTAACAAGATGAGGAGTGCCTTGCTTAAATGGCTTCATCACTGTCCTCTTGTGTGGATGCGTGTGGCAGAAAACTTTCAGCAACAAGCTGGAATTTGTAGGGAGGTGGAAAGGGGAAAGCAGGGTACCTTTTGGTTTAGCAGGGAGCATGACCACTGTGAGTCTGGTGCATCTAGAGTGAGAAAGATCTGTGTTCCACCTTGGATTGAGCAGACGGTCAGCTTTTGTTTTGTTTTGAAGCTGCCTCTGTAATATTTCTGGGTTTTTAAATGAACTCAGTCATTTTCTTTGAGTTCAATGAATTCCTGGATAGGAAAAGGAGTTTCGTTTTCTGGCAGTCGTACACGGTAACCAAGCTTTTGTGTAGCTGAGCAGGGTGCCACTTCATGGGCTCCATGATAATCACGTGGAAGGGGTCTGCCCTTACGAAAGCTAGTCCTTCCTCCGCCTGGTTATGTCAGGTGAGTGTTGCTGGATGAACCCGAGCATGCTAGAAGCCTTTCTTTCACTCACACACAGTAGTGGCTGCTGCAGCCTTTATGCTTGGAGTTCTAAAAACAGAACTGGAACTCTAGAATTGTTGAACAGCTCAGTGTGCAGCCGCTTAGCCGATAGGGATTGGTGTGTTCTTGCAACTTGGAGCTCTGAGGTTACTCTACAGGTGTTTTTGTCTTCTGACTCCTGGGTGGTGATGGCTCTTGCTAAGGTACTGCTTTGCCACTCTCAGTGGAACCATCAGCACATCTCCTTGCATCGCAGATACATGGAGCACAGTATCTGTGGTAGTTTCATGTCAATGTAGTCCATCTAAGTGATCTCAAAGGATCAGAGTACTCCTAAGGAAAGCTACAATCTGCTCCCAGCTCGCTTTGCTAGCGGCTGAACCTTCCAAGGTTTCAACCACACATTAAGATCACACCCAGAAGTCTGAGTGAGTGTCCTTCAAACAGCCTTGCAAAACTGAGTGAAACAGGGAAGTTGTTACTCGTGATGGTTCAGCCAAGTTAGCTGATCTGGCTTTGCAGCAAGTCACGTTTCTGCAGTTTTTAATTAGGAGATCTGTTGACTCCCTGAATCAAAAAGATTGATGGCACTTGCTTGTGAATAAACAACAGCATGAGTTTCACTTATCCTAGAGAGGTAGTGCCATCCGCAGCACGAAGAACTAGCTACTGGTTAGTTGCTTTCTTGACTTCAGCTCAGAGTCTGCATTTGGAAACCAGGGCTGGAAAGCAAAAACTGCTCTCTGTGGAGTAGTTAATGGTTTGGGTAGATGTGGCTGTCAAGCACTGGGATTCCATAAAGCTGAGATGCAAGGAATGACACAGCAAGATGCTTGTCCTGTAGAGTAGCTCTAAAAGCTGGCTTACATACCAGGACCTTGGTAGGGTTTTATAAGGCTGTGTTCTGCTTAACAAAGGCCTGCTACCAGTCTCTTGACAGCAGCCACTTCAATCTAATATAAATCTCTCCTGTAATCTGTGCCAATCAAGTGAAGCATTTGCAACTGGAGATAAGACTGAAGTCAATTACCCAGGAGGCTTGATAGGACACCCAGCAGTCGCCACAGTGGAAAGGCCACGAGAGGCAGGCGGTCCAGTTCCAGAATCATCTTCCTCTGGATTCCTAGCTGGTTTGGGCTGTATGTATTCCTCCAGTGTGTAAACAAGCACTTAGTTTGTAATCAAACCAGTAGTTTGGCTAGGTTTAAAAACCAATCTCAGCAGTGAAATCTACTTATATCTGGATGCAACTGATGCAGCTTCTGCTTTGCTAAGGCTCTGTGTTAGTCACAGTCTCTAATTAGATATTAAGCGTAAGTTTTCCGTGTGCGTGAGTAAACTTGCTCACAAGGGAGGGTGTAATTTCTTCCTGGTCCCAATTTCCATAATGTGGATGGCCTTTGGCTCGTCTTCAGAGAAACTGCATGTCATCCTGGTATCACATCTTCAATTGCTGCCGCCTTTCGCTGCAGCTCGAAATGCCCATTCCTCACTGGAGTCTGCAGTAACTCCTGTCCTTCGTGGCTCTGCAGCTTGTGTCCAAGGGCTTTCACCAGACTGGCTGTCAGGGTCCCAGCCATGCTGCTGTGGGGAGGTATGAGAGGCCAACTGAGCTCCACAGCCACGTGATGCCGTTGAAACATGACTCAAGTAAACTGACTCTGCTTCCAGGCTGCGGGCAGTGCATGCTGGTGAATAATGGGACACTTGTTTGGTTTCTGAAATGTGCTTTGCCAAGAGTGGTGTTTCCTGTTGCAAAGTCTCACTTGAGATTGATCCTTGGGCCAGGCTTTGGGCGCTGGAACGCAGAAGCTCCCTAGCCTGATCCTTGGCAGGCGTGAGTCAGACTTGTCCTGATATGGCTGTTGGGCTTAACTCAACGTGTTCTCTTTGTGGTGAAAGGATAACTAAGATCCATTTTATAGGGTTTGTGTCAAGGCCTGGGTTAGTGTGCTCTGTGTTTAACTATAGAAGGCCTGCCAAGCCTTGGAAAGAGCTCTTAGTTTCTAGGGACAGGCAGCTTTTGGTGCTCCTCTCAACTGAACATTCCTTTGGCCAGTTATGAGTGGTTACTTCCTTCCATCCCGGTGACTATTAAGGAACTGACTTACAGAAGCAGACAAAGATTGCTCTGAAGAGCTTTGCTGGTGCTTTAGCACCTTCTGAAACGCCCAGGCGGGTCATACGTGGTGAGTGTTGTCACTTTGTAGGGTGGTACTTAAGTGAGAAGGGTGATAGATTTTCAAGCAGAGTGTTTCCTAATCACAGAAGTCTCTTGAAATGGATTGCCTCACTTTTTTAGGTCATAAAGCTAACAGGAGGTGACTCACTCCAGTCAATACTCTTTGCTTTGAGGTCTTGCTTGCTATCCCCTAGCAGGTCTGAGGCAGCTGATGGCAATGGGGATCTACTTTTTGCATCAGCACTCCTTAAGCTGTGGAAGAGCTCCGAGTGGTAATGCCTAGAGAAAGATGCTCTCCTCACAGTCAGAGGCATGAAATGTCCTGAGCTATTCCATGACCAACTTCCAGATAGGCCCAAAATACAGACATTCCTTGTTTCACTGGTGTGTGGTGGCTGCACCACATGCAGTCTGTGTCCTTTCAAATACTCAGTTGAAGTCAGGAATGGAGAAATAAAAATGCGTTTTTATTGTCAGATACTGCTGTTTTGTTTCCTGTGGCTGTTGCTCATACAAGTGCCCTTGTAAGACCTCTCAAGGCACTCTTGGGTCACAACTGTTGAGGTTTCTGAGCTAGAACTCAAGCTTCTGAATAAGAATGTGACAAGTAGCTGAAACACTGAAGGGTTTATGTGCTCCACTCTTCAAGAAAGAGATTGAGGGGCTGGAGCGGGTTCAGAGGAGCAACGAGGCTGGGGAAGGGACTGGAGGGAAACGCTGACGGGGAGAGGCTGAAGGAGCTGGAGGTGTTTAGCCTGGAGAAGAGGGCACTTGGGGGGACCTTCTCCCTCTCTCCAACTCCCTGAAGGGAGGTTGTAGTCAGGTGGGGGTCAGGATCTTCTCCCAGGCAACCAGCACCAGGATGAGAGGGCAGCTCCTGAAGATACCAGGGGAGGGTTAGGCTGGATGTTAGGAAGCCCTTCCTCATGGAAAGGGTGATCAGAGGCTGAACTGCACTGCCCAGGGCAGTGGTAGAGTCCCCATCCCTGGAGATGTTGAAGGCCAGCCAGGCTGTGGCTCTTAATCTCCTGGTGTGGCTGTTGGGGTGATTTTAGGTCCTGGGCTGGGCTGGATGAGCTCGGAGGGCTTTTCCAGCCTCAGTCATTCTGTGATTCTATTTAAAGAAGGATGGTAGCTGGAGAGTTGGTTTGTGTGTGAAGCACTTGGTTGAGGCTCTGAGTGTTGCAGAGGAGGCTTAGTGTAGGGGTACCTTTATATAATGCTAAAGTGACTGTTCCTCTTATAGAAGAGATTTGAGGGCTGTAAAAAGGGGTGTTTAGGGATGAACAGCTGGGATGAAGGTAATATTCTGGTTCAGGAGGACTGAGAGTGTCCTGGCTGGAATCTGTACTCCAGTGATTCTGTCTCCTACTCAGCTGAGCTTGTTTGTGATCTCTTCTAGATGGATGCAAAATACTATGAGTAAAGATAAACCTGTTGTGTGGTAACAAGCCTAAATGAAGAAATGTGTCCTATAACAGTAGTGACTCATGTTAGTTCTGCAAGATGCAGACTGAGGGCTGCCCTGAGCTTTTCTGTTGATGCGAAGAAGCTCCTTGTGCAGGCTGTGGGTTCAAAACGTGGTAGGTGTGAACTGGTGGTGCAGGACTTTGGAGTCTTAGGTGGTGGTGAATGAAACGTTTGTCTGAAGTTGTCTGCTCTCTGAAATAATTCTTATCCAGCCTAAGTACTCAGGCAGGTAAAGGGTTCATGTTGCACTAAAATCATGTGCTTGGTTCTCCAAGTAGCTTGGAGTGCTGAAAAAGTAGGATCTCTTCAACCAGGAGGCTTAAAGACTCGGCCTGCAGGTTCCTTCTGCATGTGGCCTCCAAACCTCGGCCTGTTTAGTCTCCCTCCTTATCTTTCGCAGAGGGGCTAGAGCTGGCTGGCTGGTGCCCTTCAGCCAGCAGCTGCGTGCTAGGGCTGTACCTGAAGGGCGGTGTCTGTCGGCACGGTCGCGAGTGCTGAACACAGATGCTGTTGCTGGGTTTCTAAGCAGCTACCCGCGATGTCCTTGAGTGCTGGGGCCGTGCTGCTGTGTGCAGCAGCCAAGCGCTTTCAGGCCGGGAAGCAGAGGCATTGCCATGCTTATCTAACTTGGTTTAAAGCTGATTTTAGAAGGGTGATGAACAGGCAGTGAGTGATAGGGCTGAGCACTCTGCCCCAGGGGGACAGAGGCAACTCTGATTCAGACAGAACTGCTGACTAATCAAAGTGGATTCTTCTTATTCTGCTGTGTGAGTAGCTTTTGCCTGTGAGTACTCTAAGATGCAGCTTCATTCCTCTGAGAGGTAGTACATAACAGCCTTCTAGATTCTGGGTTTAGAGAATGGTTTCTGGGCCAAGATGGCTGCATACAGTAGCAGAACCTGTCACAGCAGGTCCCAGTTTGCTAGCAAAATCCTTCTCCACTGTTTTAACTGTTACTGGACCCATGTTAAAAGATAAAGATATGGCTGGTAGCTTCCTGTGGGCTCACTAGCTGTGAAGAGAGGAACACGCACAATTCTCTCAGGATAAGGTGTTTCACACATGCACTTCTCTCAGGATAAGGTGTTTCACGTGAAGAGCTGAGTTGCTCAGTGTGCTCAAACCCTACAGCCACCCATGCCTGAGAGCTGGGAAGTGCCTGTCTCACCTTGGCATCCACAACCTCCAAACTTCCTATCAAAGGAAGGGGGTGAGCTTTTGTTTTGCTCAGGAAAGGCACCTGTTCAGAAAGTGTCAGACAACACTGTCTAAACAGCAGAGCGTGGTAAGGTGGCACTGAGCTCATACCTGAGCACCCAGAGGGGTTTGAAGCAGGTCAGGACAGGTGTCTTTGTGCCACCTGGATGGATGCTCAGTGTGGGCAGAGAGTACTTGGCAAATTGTTCAAGGTGCAGCAGCTTTTCTGAGGAGCCTGTGAAGACTTTGTGGTGCTTCACAGCCCTTTCAGAGGGCAAATGAGGTGCCACTCCAATCTGAAGGAATCTGTCCCAAAAGAGCAGCGATAGGAACAGCTCTTGAGGGAAGAGGCTGGAAGAATCCAGGTGGGACTAGCTGACAGCACATAGGGTGGTACCTAGTTAGTGCAAGGAGACGGAGGCTCAGGGAGTGCTTGGGAGGTGTTTGGTTAGAAGATGTGGGTGTAGGGTGTGACTGCAGAGGCAGGAATGCAGTGGTTCTTGAGCAACCCTGGCAAGCTGACCCTGCAAAGGCAAGAGTGGCAGCTCCTGCTTTGTGAGTGGAACTAAACGTGGAAAGCTTGTGGGTAACCATGTGCTGCTGCTGAGGTGCCCGTAGTCAGGCTGGCTGGAACAGATTGCTCCTGCCCTGGGCTGGGTGGGATGGGAAGCTGATGAGGAGGTGTTTGGTTTGTGTTACCTGCTTTGTGAGTCAGCAGAAAGGTGGGTTTTGAAAACAGTTGAAAATTCCCAAGTAAGCATGAGGAACACTTGCCTGAGAGATCACAGAACTTTAGGGGCTGGGAGGGACCTCCAAAGACCATCAAGTCCAACCCCCTGCCAAGACTGAAACTAGGGCAAATCACTCAGAAATGCATCCATTTGGTCTTGAAAGGCTCCAGAGAAGGAGACTCCACAACCTCTCTGGGCAGGCTCTTCCAGGGCTCTGTCACCCTCACAGTAAAGAAGCGGTTCCTCATGGCGAGGTGGAACATCCTGACCTCAGGCTGAAATCCCTTGCCCCTTGTCTAAGCTGTCGATTTTTCAGTTGTCACTGGTGCATTCCTTGGATTCAGTGCCTTAAATTATTCATTAAGGCTTTTAAAAGAATGAATCTTTTCAGGGTGCTGCCAGCTTTGGACCCCAGCTCTGGTTGTCTTTCTGTTTTGGAGGTCAGCAGGAAGATCATGGTTGTCCTTTCACTGAAAGACTTGCCTATCTAAGCCCAGCTGAGGTTGCCATCACCTGTAGGTTTTCACAGAATCACAGAATGGCTGGGGTTGGAAGGGACCTTAAAGATCTGTAGTGCCAACCCTCTCTGCAGAGGCAGGGATGCCTTCACTACAGCAGGTTACTCGGGGCCCCAGCCAGCCTGGCCTTCAACACTTCCAGGCATGAGCAGCCACAACTGCCCTGGGCAACCTGTTCCAGCATCTCAGCACCCTCACAGCAAAGAACTGGTTCCTCACGTCCAACCTCAATCTCCCCTCTTTGAGTCTGGAACCCTTTCCCCTTGTCCCCTCGCTACCGCCCCTGTCAAAAGCCCTCCCCCAGCTTTGTTTTTTGGTTGACTTCTAATGTTCTTCTGTTGTGTGATGTTTATGGCTTTGCTTCCCTGGTGGGTTGTTTGAGGTAGAGGCAACAAGCTGAGGAAAGTGTGAGTGAAAAGCGTGAGTGTCACAGGCTGAGTGCCATCTGGTTGTGCATTTGGATCGTGGTGTATTCAGAGCAAGTCCTGTCAGACTTTGTTACTCCTTCCAGCTTGTGGGCAGTCAGGCCCTAACTGTGGACTGATGAGACATCCACCTCAAGGGTCCTGAAGAGCTTTTAACTCGGGCTGGCTCCTCCATGAAACACATGGCCTCAAGTTGTATTAGGGAAGGTTTGGATTGGATCTTAGGAAGAATCTCTTTGCTGAGAGAGTGGTTGGGCACTGGGACAGGCTGCCATGGAGAGGTGGTGGAGTCCCCATCCCTGGAGGGGTTTAGAAAGCAAGTAGCTAGAGCCTTTGAGGCCGTGGTCTAGGGTTTAGGGAGATGTGGAGAAAGCTGTGGACCTGGCTTTCAGGCTGCTTCAGATGAAAACGTAAGAGGTGGCAGAACATCTGCCTCTGAAGAACCTCTAAATACAACACTGGTTTGCAGTAGTTGTGTCAGACCTTGCAGTGAGGCTGAACTGCTGGTGGGAGCTGGCTGAAACACACACTGCTAATGAGTTGGATGCTGGGTAGCTAAGCAGGAAGCAGACCTGCCAGGTCCTTCCACTTAGCAGCCTTCAGCACTCCTCGGGGAGTTAACCCATACCTGTGGGGTAGAGGCTTCGTCCACACCAGTCATTTGCTGCTCCACGTAGAGTAGCTTGCGTCAGAGGAAAGTCCTGTGGAGATGTCTAGCTTCCAGGGAACCGGAAGATCCCAGCGGACAGAACTCTGCTCCAGCCAGTGCCAGTGAGTGGTTGCCCTCATATCCTTGCTCTGCAATGCAAAGGGCTTCTCCTCAAGTAACTTTGCTCCCCTGGTTGCCGCAAGGCTTGAGAACTTACGTAGGTGCTTGTAGGACAGAAGTGGAGCGGTTCACACAAGCTGGAGACCTGTGAATGTAGTATCTCTGAGTTCTGGGCTTTGTTCTGCAGAGCTTTGGCTGTGCAAACCGGCTGCATCAGACGAGTACTAAACGTAACCTCTCTTGTCTCCAGTCAGGTCAATTCAGTGAAGATATGATTCCTACTGTGGGCTTCAACATGAGGAAAGTCACGAAGGGTAATGTTACAATAAAGGTGCGTCCCCACGGCTCTGTCTCCTGTCAAACTCGTGCGAGGTTGTCTTCAGCTTCTTCTTTAAAATCTGTGTTTGCTCTGTTTTGCTTCCACTGCTGGGACAAATATAGGGAGCTGAGGAGGCTCAGCTAAATCTGTCGAGGAGCTTAAAAATAAACTAATGTTTATTTATGAGGCCTCTTAAATGAGAGTCCCTGTGTGATTTATGGGTTCCAGGACCAGTTAAAGCTGGCGGGCTTTACTCTTGACTTAGTTTTTACACGTTTGGGGCCCAGAAATCCTCCTCTTCTGCATCTGATGTCAGAGGCTCTAATTTGCACCTTACGCTGTTGGGCCACAATGCAGGGGATGACCTCTGTCCTGTGTGAGAGTTCCTGCAGCTGGCCTCAGGAGAGAGCAGAAACCCTGCTTGGAGGTCTTGTCTGATGTCTGCGTCGCGTACCTAAACGCGGTGCACTGCTGAACTCTCTTTTTTCCCTTTGCTTTAAGATTTGGGATATAGGAGGGCAACCACGATTCCGAAGCATGTGGGAACGCTACTGCAGAGGAGTTAATGCTATTGTGTAAGTGTCACCTTCCTTCAGCTGGTACTCAGCTGCAGATTGGCTTCTCTTCCTGTGCTGCAGCCTTTCTAACGGGCTGTGCGTGACTCAGGAGCACTCAATTTCAATTCTGTAAAGTGTTCCACAACCTATTGACCTGTCTTTTACCTTTAAGTTCAGGGCTTTAGAGGGGTTTGTTTTTCTTATCAGTGTGTGATCTGGAGCTCTAATTACTTCCTGCCTGAACTGGGTGGCAGCACTGTCTAACTGCAAGAGTCTTTCATTTACTGTCATCTTCGACAACTCAAGAGCTAAATTCTTTGCTCAGAAAACCAAGCTTTGCTTAAAACCTTGTTGAATGTGCTCAGAACTGACAGACTGCTCTCCCTCAAGTGCTTCAGTCTCGCTGACCTAACCTTAAATTCTCTTTGAAGCTACATGGTAGATGCTGCAGATCGTGACAAAATCGAAGCCTCTCGAAATGAGCTGCACAATCTTCTAGATAAGCCCCAGTTACAAGGAATCCCTGTAAGTAATGACTGCCTTGTGCTCTGTTCAGCTTGCTTGAGGAATGGGAATAACTGCAGCAGCTCTGAAGTCTGGTGGTTGTGATTTAATAGCCTCGTGCAGACTGCCTGCCATTTCTTGTTTGTGGGGTGGTTTTTGCTGTTAGTTGACGCTTTTCTTTTTAAAACAGTTTGTTCTGCTCTGGGTTTCAGGTTCTAGTACTTGGAAATAAGAGAGACCTTCCTAATGCTTTGGATGAGAAACAGCTAATTGAAAAGATGTAAGTCTGACCCTTGGGAAGAAAGACAGGCTGCTTGAACTTCATCAGTGAGTACATGCTTATAGAGTTGGTAGAGCAGGAGGCTTGACTTCATGAGCAGCAACAGGAGGTGGCTGGAACACTGTACAGGAACAAGTTAACGTGGAAGGGGCTGAAGGGGAGCGGCTGGGGTTCTCGTTATAAGTGATGTGTGCGTGTGTGTGTTGAGATGTTCTCTCTTTCGCAGGAACCTTGCTGCTATTCAGGACAGAGAAATCTGCTGCTACTCAATTTCTTGCAAAGAGAAAGATAATATAGGTAACTATTAACCCTAGAACTCATAGTGCTGAGGAAGCTTGGGATTCAGGTTGGTAGGGTTTGTGGTTATCAAAGCATGCCTCTGTCTCCTGTGAAACCTGCTGCTTCCCTTAGCTTGCAGCAAACAGCTGAGTCTCACTGTTAGCTCTTCTGTTGCTCTGCCTCTCTTGATGAGGCTACCAAGTACTTGCAGCATGTTTTTCCTCAACAGTCATTCCCTTGAAATAATCATCTTCCCTCGCTGTCCTGCTGAAGCAGTTCACGTCGTGGCTTATGCCAGTCACCACTCCTTGCAGCCAGAGCATGTTTTTCTGGTGCTGCCATCGATTGCTCTAGAATTCCTGGGGTTCACATGCTACTGAGCAGTACCCAAGTGATGCCAGTCACACACACACACAGATCGACACCTGAACATGGAACTTCTCTTCTCTCTCCATCTTTAGATATCACGCTTCAGTGGCTTATTCAGCATTCAAAATCTAGAAGAAGCTGAAGTCTTCCTGGAATCTCCAGTACCAGTTGGCCATAATCTCAGTTGTCCACTTCCCTCCATGATGAGATATTCCCCCCAGACCCCTGTATCCAGAATCTGCCTTTCCACGGTTCATTTCTCATGTGCACTGCTGAAGACTTGTATTCCTCTTCTGTCACAAACCGACTAGAGTTGTCATGATAAAGTTCAGCACAAATATTTATTTTACAACCATCTACGGTGGGAGGGTCGTGGGGGGTGCTTTTTAAAAGATAAGAAATAATCTCTCTCAACCATGTTAACTCTGATGGTACCCTCTGTTCTGGTGTTTCAGGGCCAGGTTTTTATATGATTTTCAGCAAGTGTTTTATTTCTAGTGTTTAGTGGCTTGAAGATGCTGATGCTTGACAGCACTGAGATTCTGTAAGCCGCCACGTGCGGTAGTTAGGAAGCGTTTAAAGGTGTGGGATAGCAACTTGCCTCACAAGTGCATGTGACGTGTGTACGCAAAGCAGAGCGATGGACACCGCTTGCGGAGGGGAGCACAAGGCATAGATCAGCATCACTAGTCTGCAGCCGAGCTCTGATCCTGTCACTTGGAAAAGAAAACTCCCGTGATGAATTAGGGAAGAGCCAGCCGTTGAAAATCGTTGTGTTGCTTCTGTTCAACATTTGTTTGGGGGGGGGAGCGGGGACGGGAACGGACGTGTTCAAAACCAACCTAGTAGGAGTTTTGCAGCATGAAAACCAACTGCTAGGAGCATCAGACTTTGTTCCAATACGTTTTTCTATCCGCAGACACTAGCGGTCTCTCTTGGAAGCCAGAACACGCGTTCTGAGCAGCTGCATGACACTTAACTTAGCGGTGTGTTTCGTATCCAGTCAGTCGTTGACCTTTAGCACAATAATCCGTGTGCTCGTCTAGCGTCTCTCCTGCTCATGGAATGGCTGGGCACAGTTTCACCTGGTGCTACGGAGTACCCAGGCTATTGTGACAACTCTAGACCTGCCTGCTTTCTCGATGTAAAACCATGTGCAAAGTCTCTAAGTCCCGAGATGCAAACGTTCTGCTGTGTCAAAGCACAAGAGAGCCAATGAATTGATCCTGTTTCCCTGACTGGCTCCTGCAGCGTAGGGCTGTCTGTAGGAGCTAAAGATTGTGATGTTTTTGTAGCTTTACTTCCCCGAAGACACCAGTGTATTTAAAGGGACAGACACTGTTGAGGGCGGTGTGTCCATCCAGTAATGTCAGTGTGGCTTCCTAGTGTGCGCAGCTCCATGGTCCTCCTGCTCGTGTCGCCTCACACTGTGTGTGACCCCCCGTACGTCAGAGTCTTTGGTTGGAAGCGCTCTTCTAGTCCCGTATCAGTTACGACGAGCCAGATGTAATGTAGACTGCCATGGCCTTACCGTTCTGTACCAGCTGTTTGCACAGACACTGCGCGCTGCCTGCGCTCAGTCTGAACCCGCGTGTTGACTTTGTCCCCTTTCAGTTCTCTGAAGCATGGTTTCAAATGAATTCCTACTCTGGTGCTGTAGAGGAGAGGGTGTATTAACTCGCTGCTGTAGTCCCTAGTTCACCAGGAACTGCTCCAGTTACTTTTATTTAGTAAACTTGCTTGTGCCTACAATAAGGAAACTCGACTAGAATGTGTGAATCTCTTTGTGGGGGACCAGGTCACTGTTTAGTTAACTGGCCTGTAGCTAAACTCGATGTGTTTGGTGTTGATATACTTCACTGCTTCCGGCGTTTATGGCATCCAAACACTACCGATTGTTAACCTGTGCATTACTCTCTGCATGTGAACAACTTATACCATGACTGAACCTTGTAAATACGTGACTTTTTTATTTAGGTGGATGCGTATGTTGGTTTACTGCTCTTCAGCTTTATTCAATAAACTTCTGTTTCGAGGGTTGTATTGACACTTAACTGACTGACTGGCGTTGGTGTGGCTGAACTCGTGGAAATGCCGACGTGGGATGTGTCTGCCCTCCCACGAGGGGACGAGCGGGGAAGGAGGGCTTGGTGAATACCTGAGCTGCTTTATGTTCTGTGGTTCAGCTATTCAAGTGAAAGACTTTGAAAACTACCTTTCAGGCCTGGGGTTGTCTCTGCTTTCTTAGCTAGTCAGTCTTGGCAGACTCCAGTGCTGGTTTATTTATGTGTAGAAGGGAGCTGAAGGATCTTAAGGAAGGGCAGCCTTCTGGTGGAGGAAGGAGAAAGCAGCGTCTCCGAGCTCGTTTGTTGTCCAGCCTAGAGTAAACCTTTGCTTTTCTAGCACAAGTGTCAGATCTAGCAGTGCCTGATCACTCGTTGCCGATTACAGCATGAAGATTCTGACCTGGTTGGAGAGTGAGGCTGTTGTTTGCAGAGTCCTTGTTCTAAATCCTTTGGGTTCTTGCTGTGAGGTTGCACTGCCTTTGCTGTCTAAATGATTTGTGTGTTCATTTCTCACGGGTCGCTGGTTAACTGACAGGACCGTGTGTCAACATCTTCTAAATCATGATAATAAATTGAATGTCTCTGCTTCACGGGCTGCCTCCCTGGAAGATTTCATACTTGCTGAGCTGCAGCAGGTTAGTTTCAGAGCCAAGCACTGGTTAGTTAGCACCCTTCACGTGTAACCAGGCTGGGGGGGAGGACTAGTGAGCTATTGAGTAAAGATCATGCATGTGTTTCTGTTTCAGTCGATGGGGTTTCCTGCCTCAGAACAAACTACCTGCAGTTAACATCCAAAGCAAAATGCCTCGACACACTGGGAGAACAGGTTGTCACCCTGGGTGCTCTGATACCAGCCTTCAAATCAGTGTGGTGGGAACTTGGCCAACAGCCAGCGCAGGGAGGATTTCTGAGGAGCGAGACTGTTCTCGGCACCTTTCCGCTTTGGACTGAAACGTCCTGCTCGCTCACCTGGCACAGCTGAGTCCAAGGTTAAGCTGTTCTGTTCTGTTGAGGGTGTGCAGCCTAAGGTGGGTGTTAGCAGAGTTGCCTGCTGAGCCTGGATGCTGTAGCTGTGTTCTGCTTCCAGGAACCTTTTGGCCCAATAATTAAATCTCGTGATGATGACTTGTCTCAGGCTGTGCTGCGTGAGCCTGGACAGTAAAAAGGGGCTGATTAAATTTACCCCCCTTCTGGGGGGATGGCTTTTAGTGACATCAATATTTGCAGTTAAGCATCTAGTGCTGAAGCTCTCCTCCAGTTGTCTCTGGGGTCAGCCTTGGCCCTCGTGTGTGTTGAGAAAACTGGATCTTGTGAAAAGACCAGCTCTGAGCTGGGGAGACCCTTGGTCACGAGTCTGTGCGCAAGTGAGACGCCGGTCATGCCTTGGGGATGTCGCGGTGGGTCGGTATTGTGTGGCATCCTGGTGGTCTAAAATGGCCCTTGGCTCCCAGTACTTGCTGGTTCTGTTCAGTCCCGGCCCTGGCTGACGGCAGAGCAGTCTGCAGACTGGGAGGAAGCGTTTGTGCGTGCACCCGCAGCACCGGCCCGTGTGGGTTTCAGACTGGAGTGTTAATGTCCTGTCAGCGTGGCTGGTGGCTTCCTTAAGTGCAGTTCCAGTGCAGAGTGGTTCTGGTCATTGCCTGAGCGTAGGGCTGAGCGTCTTAGCCGTTGCACAGAGCAGTTCTGTCCCACTCCTTGGCTGCGGGAGAAATGCACTAACGTGGAGCCCTTTCCTCGTCTGTGGAACTAGTCACGTAGGTTCTTATTTGCGTTTTCTCTCTGCATCTTTATGGAAACAGGTTGGGAAGACAGCCCTGTAATTTCACTTTCTATTAGGAGGAGGCCAAAGGAAATGCCTTAAACAGTGTCTCGGGCTGAATTAACACAGGAATGCTGCGCGGGGATCTATAGTAACTTGAAGTGTGACGACGCGGCTGGATTATCGAGCTTTTAACTGCGTTCCTACGGTTCGTCTTTGTCGTTTCCGTGGCTGCGTGGTGGCGTGTCCTCGTGTGCTTTGTGCCTGCTTTCTGAATGTGGAGGAGCTGTGCTTCCCCCTCAGCCGCATGCCCTGGCGCTGCTCCCCACTGCTGTGCTTCTGCTCCGACCCTGGCTGGGGAGCGCCGCGTGAGCGCTGCGAACGGCGGTGTCGGTCGGGTTCTTGGTGCGATCTCGCTGGCGCCAATGGCAGCGACGCGTCGTGCTGAGAAGGAGTGTGTGAATGCCTGGGACGTGCTGCAGGACTTCTGATTCCCAAAGCCCTGTCTCTCTGGATCGCGATGAGTAGCCCATTGCTGTAGGGCTATGGACGCTTGAAGGTTCAGGTGTGCTGCAGTGAAACATCAAGGAGTTCCTCTGGTGTGGCACTGCAGTGACAACGTGAGTGGTGCCCAAAGTGGGGGCTCCACGTACCCTTTTAAAGGTGAAATGAGGTGTATCTGAGGGTTTAATTGCCATCAGAGTTGGAAGGTGGGTAAGTAGGCCTTTGTGTCAGGATTTGTGCCTTTGAATTATGATGTTACAGGTTTTATTCTGTTAAAGGCCACATCTATCCTTGTGATCCTTTTGAAGTGCTTCAATAAAGTGGTGTTGGAAACCAGTCCTTTGCTCGTCCGTCTGTAGTAGCACAGCTGGCTCGGCTGGTGTAAGAAAGACAGCAGAACAGAAGCCTTTGGTGTCAGACTGGGGGAAACTTTGTACCCCGTGAGCTAAACTAAGCACCTCTGCTGAAACGTTTGCTCCTCTCACTGATGAACTATGTAAGTTGGCTCCTTGATGCATTCGTTTAAAAACGATGGGGAGATGGTGTCGCTTCCAAGAGGGCAGAGAAGTAGTGAGTTGAAGAAGTCATCCCTGGCCTCAGTAAGAAACTCGGTGTTTTTTCAGTGCTGTCATAAAACAGCAACTGTGACTGTAGGAATGAGGTGAATTCCAAGTGTCATAGTTTCATGGGGGTGTTGGGTGACAGCTGGCTGAACAGGAGCCAGCAGGGTGCCCAGGTGGTCAAGAAGGCCAATGGCATCCTGGCCTGGATCGGGAACGGTGTCACCGGCAGGAGTAGGGAGATGATTGTGCCCCTGTGCTCCGCACTTGTAAGACCCCACCTTGAGTACTGGTTCCAGTTTTGGGCACCACAGGATCAGAAGAGCATTTTGGGGCTGGAGCAGGGCCAGAGAAGGGCAACGAGGCTGGGGAGAGGGCTGTGGAGAGCAGGCCCTGTGGAGAGCGACTGAGGGAACTGGGGTGATTGAGTCTAGAGAAGAGGAGGCTGAGAGGAGACCTTATAGCTCTCTACAGCTACCTCAAAGGTGGTTGTAGCAAGGCAGCTGCTGATCTCTTCTCTCAAATTCCTAATGATAGGACATGGGGAAATGGCCTGAAGTTGTATCAAGGACGTTTAGCTTGCATCTTCAAAAGAAGTTCTTTGCTGAGAGAGTGGCTGGGCACTGAAACAGGCTGCCTGGGGATGTGGTGGACTGCCCATCCCTGGTAATGTTTAAAAACTGAGTAGCTTGAGTACTTGAGGCCATGGTGTAGGGGTTTGGGAGCTGTTGGGCTGAGGGCTGGGCTTGCTGATCCTGGAGGTCCTTTCCAGTCAAGATGATTCTATGATTTGTACTAAATGAGAAGTTCAGTGGTGTTGCCTGGCTTATGCCCTGTCAGTGTGTGCTCTGTTAGCCACACACCGTGGTGTGTGGTTTCTGTGGAAACCAGTAGCAGTGTTAACTCGGAGAGCGACCAGGAGCCCTGTGCTCAGTATGGGGCAACTATGAGTAGTTGGTCTGTGGAAACCCATCCTTGCAGCTTTGCTTTAGATGCTGAACAGGTTTGTTAGTCTCATTTATGTCTCTCTCCAGAAGGACTTTTTAGAGTCAATGAATCCCCTTCTTGGTTTGAATGAGGGTAGTTCTGGTGCATAAGGGGGAAAACCATAGAGGTGTAAGTTCCTTAGCTTGAGGAAAGGAGTTGGAGAAGGATCCTGAGGCTGCTGTTTGAAAAGGCCATGGGATTTTAGCAGAGTCAACATGCAAAAGCCTTCATGGACCCCTGAATTGTGATGTTTTTACTTGTTGATTCTATTTCAAGATTTATTTACTCTTCCGTTGCAATGAATGGAAAACAAAGAGCAATATCTGACTTCTGAAAGTATAAAAATACAGGCTGAAGGCAAATCCTTGGTGTCTGGTTGTCTGTGTGTAATGACTCTTCAAATCCTTTTGTACCCCTTTGTGCGTGGAGATTTCAGATTCTGTTGGATTTATTTGTAAGAAGCCAGGTGTTTCTTTACTAAAAGGATGCAGTTATACAGTGAACACCAGCTCCTAGCTCGGTGATAAAGGAGTCAGGCTTATAGCCACAGCTACGTGAGATGCTGTTAAGGTTTCCGTGCTAGTTCAGAAGTGTTTTTCTTCTTTTTATATCCCCCAGCTGTTTCTTCACCAGCTTTTATTGCTCTTTTGAGATGTTTTCAGTTGCCTGACTCCACTTTGATACCTCTAATTTGCTCAGTTGTTCTATTTATGCTGCTTTCTGAAAGCTCCAGCTGCCTTGGAGCCTGTTCTTTGCTCTCTTCCAGTGCTGCTGTCGGAGCAGTTCACCCTGGAGGATGTTTCAACCCAAGGAAGGTTCACGGTGGTGGGTCTGAGGCCGGCAATGGGTAAGTGAGCTGGGGATGTGCCCCCAGTGGGCCTCGAGACAGCTGGGCTAATGGTTGGAGTGTTCTTCAAGGTCTGACCTAAATGATTCTCTGCTCGGGACGCCTAGGGTGCCCCTGCTCCACCCCGCCCCAATTCTGGGATATTAAATTTTTATTTTTAAAAAAACCTTAAAATTGATCATTTTTCACCACCCCCGAGGTGTTTCGGCCCTGACCCCTGCGGCCTGGGCCTGGGCCCGGGCCCGGGCCCGACCCCGACGGTCGGCCCCGCCTCCCTCTGCCCCGCCCCCTCTGCCCCGCCCATTTCCCAGGCAGCCCGGCCCCCGGGCTGTGCCACGACAGCCCCACACGCCCCGTCCTTGAGTGGCGTCTGTGCCACCCAATCACCGAAATCCATTCCCCCCGTACCCAATGGCAGCCAGGGCGGGGGCGGGCCCAGCGCCGGCCTGGTGGCCTGTGTTTTCCTTCCGTCTTTAAAGCGGCCGCGGTGCGGGGGAGCGGCGGAGAGCTGTGTTGTGGGGGTGCGGGAGGCCGCTTTAAACTATGTGCGGGGCGCCATGCGCTGGCGCTCGGTGGTGCTGGCGCTGCTGCTGCTGAGGCTGGCGCTGCACGCGCTGCTTGCGCTCCTGCCCGCGCTGCTCGCGCCCGGCCTCTGCCTGCGCCGCCACTTCCCCTTCGCCGGCCCCTTCCCGGCCCCGCCCGGCCCCTCGCACTGGGGGTCTCTGCTGCCGCCCCCTCCTTTACCCCGTGCCGGGTTGTGGGGGGGCGGCGGCAGTGACGACTACGAGCGGCGATACAGCGGGGCCTTCCCGCCACAGCTGCGGGCCCGGCTGCGGGACGCCGCCCGCGGCATGTTCGTGTTCGGCTACGACAGCTACATGCGGCACGCCTTCCCCCGCGACGAGCTCGACCCTCTGCACTGCCGCGGCAGGGGGCCCGACCACGACCCGTGAGCTGCCATGGGCTGGGGTGGAGGGTATGGTCGGGCCTGCGACTTGAGAGGGGTGCTGTGGCTGGGCCTTAGGGAGGGGGATTACGGCCTGGCCTGGGTCTTGGAAGGGGAGGGGGGCTTACGGCCTGGCCTGGGTCTTGGAAGGGGAGGGGGGATTACGGCCTGGCCTGGGTCTTGGAAGGGGGGGTATGTCCGGGCCTGGGCCTTGGGAGGAGGTTATGGCTGAGCCTGGGTCCTGGAAGGGGGTTATGGCCTAGTCTGGGTCTTGGGAAGGGTTTATGGTCGGGTGTGGGCCTTGGGAGAGGGGATATGGCCGGGCTTGGGCCTTAGAAAGGGGGTTATGTCCGAGGCTGGGCCCTGAAAAAGGGGTTATGGGTGGGTCTGGGTCTTGGGAGTGGCTTATGGCCGAGTGTGGACCTTCGGAGAGGGGGGGTATGTCCGGGCCTGGGCCTTGGGAGGGAGCTTATGGCCGGGCGTGGGCCTTGGGAGGTGGGGTGCGAACGGGCCTGGACTTTGGAAAGTGGGTTGTGGCTGTGGCTGACCCTGGGCCTTTGGAGTAGGGGGTATGGCCGGGCCTGGGCATTGAGGTGGAGTGGTGTGGCAGAGCCTGGGCTTCTAGTGGAGGTTATGGTTGGACATGGGCCTTGGGGGTGGGGGTATGGCTGGGCCTGGGTGTTGGGAAGGGGATTATGTCCAGGCCTGAGCTCTGGAAAGGGGTTATGGGTGGGTCTGGGCATTGGGTGATGGTGTATGGCCAGACCTTGGGAAGGCAGTATGGCTGGGCCTGGCTTTTCTGTTTCTGACTCTGTGGTTTCCTTTTCATCCAGTTCCAACCTCAATATCAACGATGTCCTGGGGAACTACTCACTGACACTGATTGATGCACTGGACACGCTGGCGGTGAGTCCTTAGCCTGGTGTCGTGGCCTTGCAGGGAATGCTCTGATCCACTTAGGCCCTGTTGGAGAATCATTTAGGTTGGAGGAAACCTTGTTTAGTCTGAACCCCCTGCTATCGGCAGTGACACCTCTCACCAGACCAGCTTGCCCAGAGCCCCATCCAATCTGACCTTGAACACTGCCAGGGATGGAGCAGCCACAGCTGGAGCAGCCTGGACAGCCTGTTCCAGTGCCTCAGCACACTCCACATCCTACACTGAGCAAGAAGTTCATTTAGAATTGCTGTGAAACTGCAGGTCTTGGTGCTGGGGTTGTTGGATTGAGGTGGGAGCATGGCCACGAGCTGTTACCCTGATAGCAGGCAGTGTGCTGAAAGGAAGAATTAAAGGGGGAAACAAGGGCGTGATTTTATTCAATGCTCTCTTGAGGAAGGGTCTTATTTGATTCACCTGCTCTGGTATTGAGCAGTGCTGGTGATATCCCTTGCTCTGAGGTTGAACTTGCAACTGCTGTGGATCCGGTAGCACCTAAAAAAGGCTTGTGGAGCTGTAGAAAAGGATCACTTAGGTAGAGAAACTTGCTGAGAAGTTGAAGAACATAGCAACAGGAAGTTTCAGGCTGGAGCGAGTTACTCCAGTGTTTTCCAAGGACCTGCTGTGGGACTAGTGCATTTTAATGCTTCCTTGAACTCCTTGTTTCTAGCCAGAGCACCCTCCCTTTGGTTCTGTTAATCTCATCTTTGCAGCCAGAGTAGGTTCTTGGCCTTATAACAGGCCAGAGTTTGTTGGTGTGGTGGCTTGGTGGTGAGTTTCTGTCCCCTGGTGCAGGAGGCTGTGCACGCAAGGGCTGTGTGTGAGCTTTGGCTCATAAAATACTTCCCATTGCCGGGAAGGAATCACAGCCCAGTGGTGAGGAGGTCTCAGCTGTTAAACCAAATGTGGCAGCATTGATAACTGAAAGCAGGAAGTGAAGAAAACATTGATTCTAATTGAAGCAGTTAGGGATGCATGCCGTGTGGCTGATGATGTGTTGGCTGCCTTCCTGTCCTTGCTCACTGGTGGCTCAGTGTCCTTTCCATACCATTTGGGGTACTGCATAGCTTTTTTTCCCTACCCTTAAATATAAACCTTCTGGTTCGTAGAGTCTGTTGTGGTTCAGAAGCTTCTGCGTAGAGGAAAGCTTGTGCTCAGATCAAGCAGGTGATGCTTTGGTTGCAGAGCCAGGCAGGTTCCCTGCCCACCCAGCCTTACTGTGAACTTATGCTAGCAGGAACCTGTCTTTTCCTTCCATGTTCCTACTGCCTTAAAACTGAGGCTGGGTTTGTCCGTCTCTGGATCACAGAGTCGTTCAGGTTGGAAAAGACCCTTGGGATCATTGAGTCTGACCACTGACCCTACTCCACAAGTTCACCCCTAAACCAAATGACCCAGCACCACATCTAAGTGACTTTTAAACATATCCAGGGATGGGGACTCAACTACCAACCTGGGCAGCCCATCCCAGTGCCTGACCACTTTCTCCAGGAAGAATTTCTTCCTGATCTGCTGTCTGACTCTCTCCTGTTGAAGCTTGAAGCTCTTCTTTCTGGTTCTGTCGCTAGTGACCTGTGAGAAGAGACCAGCACCAACATCTCTACGGTGTCTTTTCAGACAGTTGTAGAGACTGACGAGGTCTCGTCTTCCTCAGACTAAACAGCTCAAATGCTCTCAATTTCTCCTCATAAGATTTATTCTCCAGACCATTCCCCAGCTCTGTTGCCCTTCTCTGCCCTCACTCCAGCACCTTGATGTCTCCCTTGTGCTGAAGTGCCCAAAACTGGACCCAGTACTCAAGGTGTGGCCTCACCAGTGCTGAGTCCAGATGTACAATCATGTGCCTACTCCTGCTGGATACAGTGGAGATCAGGCCTATAGACAAGTGTCACGAGGGAAGGCTTGGATGTGGCACCAAGTGTTGAGTCCATGGCCTGGAAGGTCTGACTCCCCTGGTCAGATAAATACCAAATCAGACCTTGTTGTTGTGTTTCCGTTTAAGCTAAACTTAACTGCTCCACGTCAGTAGGATGGGTCACTTCCTGGGAAGCCTTTTTAGCAGGGTCTTGACAGACTGTCCACTCTATCTAGTTAACATGGACTGGTGGCCTCAAATGCGAACTTACTGTTCCCCAGACCTCTTCTGAAGCAGCAAAATGACTTTGTTTTTATGTTGAAGGTAATGGGAAACTCCTCAGAATTCCAGAAAGCAGTGAAGCTGGTGATCGACACGGTTTCATTTGATAAAGACTCCACGGTCCAAGTGTTTGAGGCAACAATCAGGTGTGTCTGAGTTTCTATCTCTCAAAAACTAGCAGGGGCTTTGGCTTGTTGCATCTGCAGGTCAGATGTGTGCACAGCAAACAGCCTTCTTGCCCTGTCTGGTTTTCTTCTGTGGACCTTCTGCTGGCTTTCACTTCCATTTTACACGAGAAGCAGGTGTAAAACGGAAGCTCTTCTCCCGCAGGGTTCTGGGGAGCCTTCTTTCTGCCCACATCATCATCACAGACACTAAACAGCCTTTTGGTGACATGACCATTAAGGATTACGATAACGAGCTGCTGCACATGGCTCACGACCTGGCAGTGAGGCTGCTTCCAGCCTTTGAGAACACCAAAACTGGAATCCCGTATCCTCGGGTAAGTGAGTGCCAGCACAGTGGGCAGAGGGCCTCCAAGGGGTAGTTGGTGTCTAGTGAATGTGTGCTGTGGGCTGTTCTTTTGCTGAGTGCTCTTCCGTGTGGGTCACTAGTCATTGCTTTCCACGCCGTTTGGCTGGAACAAGCTCTGCCCTGCACCTTCTTCGTGTAGATCACGCAACAGCGAACAGTGCTGCCATTCAGAAGGGTAACAAGACATGCTGGAATGGCAGAGAGCTTAGGAAAGTGACTTTGTTGGTGACTTGGTGGTAAGAAAATGCTAAGAACGCTCGTCTAAAATGTCCTGCTGGTTGTGGAAGCTCTCAAGAATACTGTGTCCTCTTGAAAGCAGGTGAAGTCTGTGAGGAGAAGGGTGTTGGCTCTAGTGGAACAGCTCTAAACTGTGAAAGTAACCAGCTCTTGCCTGAGTACTTTTAATTTCTGGGGAGGGCAGCAGCACTGACTTTCCTCCAGACCTGCCGGGCTGCAGTCTTATCAACTTTGACTTGTGTTCAGAGCCTAGTGAAGCAGTTGGGGGTGGTTCTACTCTGTGGCGAAGTTGAGGAGCATTCCCTGAGCAACTCATGGTTTCAAGAGCACTAACTGAGGGGAAGCAGTACTTGTGTTACCGTTGGAAGAACCTGAGCCATGGAAAAGCAAAATGTGGAAGGCTTAGCCAGTGTAAGAGCAGCAGGAGTTGCCATTAGCACTCTCTCCTCTTGCTTCACAGGTCAATCTGAAGAGCGGGGTACCTCCAGACAGCCACAATGAGACCTGTACTGCAGGAGCTGGCTCTTTGTTGGTGGAGTTCGGTATCCTCAGCAGGCTGCTTGGCGATTCCACCTTCGAGTGGGTGGCCAGGAGAGCTGTCAAAGCACTCTGGAGTCTCAGGAGCAATAACACTGGACTGCTAGGTAATCTCAGAGGTGATGCTGCACTGGCTGGCTCCAGGCATGTAACCTCCCTCAGCCTCCTGTAGCAGAGAGCCATCCTGCCGCAGGTTTGTCGCGTTATCGCAGGCTTTGTAGATCTGCTTCCTCTGTCGCTGTGAAGCCTCTCTCCCCCTGTGGTTTGTGCCAGCCAAACGATGCTTTGCAAGTGAAGTGTCCAAATGGCTTCTTGGGGTGCAGGTTTTTCATGAAGCGGGGAAATGAAACTGAAGTTCATGTGTTTCTGTCCCCATTAGTACAGTTTAGTTTGGCAGATGGCTGAAACATGTGCTGGTGCTGGTTCTGGCCTTGAATGGACGCTTTATTTTGATGCTCATATTTGATCATCTCTCCGTAAGCCCTTTGGAAGATTTGATACTTCTCAGTTCTGCTCCTTGATTGTTTTTTACTGAGGTGCTTGGCAACGTCAGACTAAATTCTTTGTCTGTTCTGAAAGGAAACGTTGTGAATATTCAAACTGGCCACTGGGTTGGAAAGCAGAGCGGCTTGGGAGCGGGGTCGGATTCCTTCTATGAATATCTTCTCAAGTCTTACATCCTCTTTGGAGAAAAGGAAGACTTGGAGATGTTCAACGATGCTTATCGCAACATTCAGAACCACTTGAGAAGAGGGTATGTTCCGTGTCAGTGTCAGCTCCTTAAGCTGTGAGTGCTCCAGAGAGGTGTGAGAGATGGTGTAGTGTCGTGTCACACTCGAGAAGCTGTGTTCTCTTCCTTTGTTAGAAAACAAAATCCGTGTTCTGTGGGAATACATTTTAAGGAGTCAAGAGAGTGTTACACATACACACAGATCATTAGGGGTTGGAAGGAAATCCCCGGGGTCATCAAGCCCAACCCTCCTGCTTGAGCAGGACCATAGAACCTAAGAGAGGTCACACAGAAACCCATCCAGATGGGCCTTGAAAGCCTCCAGAGGAGGAGACTCCAAAACCTCCCTTGGCAGCCTGTTCCAGTGCTCTGGCACCCTCACAGTACTGAAGTTCTTCCTCAGGTTGAGGTGGATCTTCCTGTGCTCCAACTGACTCCCAGTGCCCCTTGTCCTATCACAGGGCGCAAGTGAAAAAGAGATTGTCTCTTTCTTCTTGACGCCCAGCCCTCAAGGATTTGCAGACAGTGATGAAGTCCCCTCGTAGTCTTCTGTCCAGACTGAAAAGTTCCAGGTGATGTTGAGTCAACTGAACTGGTTTGGTGTTACTGGTGCAGAGAGGCTGAACTGGTTACCGAGTTAATAAATGTTAGACCGAGGGCCTGTAAAGAAAATGTTAGATGGGCTGGTTTGGTGCTTCTTAAAGCCTGGTCTCCCCTACGTGACTTCTGGGTAGAGGTGCTGCTGGCATCATACTGGGCCATGATGTACGTCGGTGTATGAATTCATTCTCCTGCCAGTGTGACTCACGCTGTGGTTGTGTTTGAGGCTGCTGTGACAAGCGTGTGGCTCGTTGTCTTGGCGGTGCTGTGAAGTGTGCACTGTGTTCTTCTGAGTGCTCGCTGTTCCTTGGCAGCCGAGAAGCGTGTAACGAAGGGGAAGGTGACCCTCCTCTGTACGTCAATGTGAACATGTTCACGGGACAGCTGATGAACACGTGGATTGATTCTTTGCAGGCCTTTTTCCCTGGCCTACAGGTAAATGCCATTCTGTTCAAAGACCAAATGACACAGTAGAGGGGTGTCAGAAAGGCTCTTTCTAATCCCGCGCTGTGAATGACTCTAAGAATTTCCGCTGAGATGAGCTTCAACCTGCGAGTGTGCATCTGGCTGCTCAGATAAGAGAGTCTTGGGGCACGTCAGCATAGCAGCATTGGCAGGCCTGGCTTGCTCTCTGCGACGCTTGAGATGCTTTTTTCTCGTGTGAGCTCAGCATTTGTGCGCTGTGCTAGAGCTTTTGCTGCAAAGGAATGAGTATGTGGGCTTGTGCTTTGGGGGTGGGGGTTCTTTCCTGCCTCCCCTCACAAGGGAAGTGTTCTCTTACGCAGAGTGGCACGCGTTTCGCTGCCCTGTGGGGTTAGGGTGGGTGTTCACAGCTGTCGCCGTGCCCAGGTGCTGATTGGAGATGTGGAAGATGCCATCTGTCTCCATGCCTTCTACTATGCCATCTGGAAACGGTACGGGGCTCTCCCCGAGAGGTACAACTGGCAGCTGCAGGCTCCCGACGTTCCCTTCTACCCACTGAGGCCGGAGCTGGTGGAATCCACTTACCTCCTTTATCAGGTACTTGGCCAGACAGACACAACCGAGGCTAAACAACCTTTTTAAACACAGGCAGGCAGGTTTTTACAAGGTAGAGGCTTGTGACTTCTTAATAGAGGTTGTCAGTGTGAAGTAGTAGCTTTCCTCGCTGTATTGACTAGGCAGGGCCTGTAATGAACAAAAGAATCCAGAACAGCCTTGTGGCTGCAGCAAAGGTGTCAAGGAGTTGGGATTTACTGCAGGTTTTACTGGGATTTACACTAAAGCAAGCGCAGGAAGCTTGCACAGAGCAATCTGAAGCCATGCTCCTATAAATATAAGCTGACTGTAGCACAGGAGAAACTGGTATTGCTCGGCTTTTGTTGTAAATGTTATTTTTACAAGAGTTCAGAACTGCTGACTCGTAACTCTGCTCTGTTTTCCTTATTCAGGCCACAAAGAACCCATTTTACCTCCACGTGGGAATGGATATTCTGCAGAGTCTGGAAAAATACACAAAGGCAAAGTCAGTCTCCAGTGTTCTTTGTCCTCTCTCGCTGCTGTATCGCTGTGCTCTAGTGTCTAAGTGTTATTTCGTCTCCAGCCTGCCAAATGCCAGTAAAGCAGAGAGCCCAGCCTTCCAGGCGAGCGGTGATTTGTTTATTGAGCAGTCATCTGAAAATGAAATCAGTCTCGTGACAGCTCTGTGCCTTCAGAATCTCATAACTGCCTTTCAAAATGCGCTTTGGATGATCGGTCCCTAAAACCTGGTAGAATTAGTAGGTAGTTTTCTTCCTGTGGATCCTGCTAGGGTACTTCTAACCTCATAGCATTGTTAGGGATTGGAAGGGACCTCGGAAGATCATCTAGTCCAATCCTGCCAGAGCAGGACCACCTAGACCAAGTCACACAGGAACACATCCAGGCAGGTCTTAAATGTCTGCAGAGAAGGAGACTCCACTCCAGAACCCCCCTAGGCAGCCTGTTCCAGTGCTCTGTCACCCTCCCTGTGAAGAAGTTCCTTCTCAAATTTATATGGAACCTCCTCTGTTCCAGCTCAAACCCATTGCCCCTCGTCCTATCAGATGACACTGAGAAGAGCCTGGCTCCATCCTGCCACCCACCCTTCACATATTTATAGACTTTAATGATGTTGAACGAAACACCGTGGCCTGTGGAATCGATGCTGTTGTGTATCAGCTTGCTTCTCCAGGCAGGAGCAGTGAATCCTCCTGAGTATCTGCACTTGCAGGCAGGACTCGGAGGGTAAACAGCAAATGTTTGTTTATTGGTATTTACTGGTCTTGTAGACAAACCAGACCTAACCACAGGGCAGCATAAAGCAGCACCACCCCACAGTTAAATGGGGCTTGTGTGCTGCGCAGGCGCTAACAGCTGGAGCCATGTGGACTTCTAGGGAATATCTAGGGAACACTTGGAATGCTGATTAATGGGAACTAAACCCTACATCTTAAATCTTGCAGGTGTGGCTATGCCACGTTACACCACGTTGTAGAGAAGACGAAGGAAGATCGAATGGAGAGCTTCTTTCTCAGTGAAACCTGTAAATATTTGTACCTGGTACGTGGAAGGTTTTGATTTCAGAGATCCTCTTGTGCGTGTGCTGGGCACAGACGTGGGGACATTGCTGATTAAAAACTCTGCTGTGCTCTGGGCAAGAGAGGGGTTTGAGTATTGGGAAGATAGGATGAAAGTTTCTTTTTTGTTTGACTCTACTCTTAATCCTGGAGGTTTGGGCAGCTGCTGACTCTTTGGGAGGGCAGCTGGAAAGGAGCAGAAGTTTCTCCTCTGCTCTGAGCTAAATTACAGCTCATAGCCGTTTTTGCCGGCCTTGCAACAGACTGATTTCTCCCCATCAGGGTTTGGCAGCCACAGGAGAAAGTGTTTGAGCCAACACTGCTTAAGCTACTGTTCTCTCAGGCTCCTTTAGAGTAGATAAACAAATAAATCAGTGCCTGAGTGGGAACAGCCAGTGCCAGCCTAGAAATGCCTGTGCAGTGCAGCTTAGACAAAGAAGGGCAGTTGAAGTTGCAAGAGAAGTTTTTCACAGAATCACGGAGTTATTGAGACTAGAAAAACCCTCTGAGCTCATCCAGCCCAGCCCTGGGCCTCACATCACGCCAGCGGCCACACCAGGGCACTAAGGGCCGCAGCCAAGCTGGCCTTCAGCACCTCCAGGGGTGGGGACTCCACCACTGCCCTGGGCAGTGCAGTCCAGGCTCTGAGCACCCTCTCTGTGAGGAAGGGCTTCCTGGCATCCAATCTGACCCTCCCCTGGCAGCTTCAGGCTGTGCTCTCTTGTCACCCTCAGCTTCTTCAGCCTCTCCTCATCAGACTTCCCTTACTCTTAAGAGTTTTTCTTCTGCTCTCCCCTTGTACCTATTAAAATTAATCCCTTACACCAGAGCAAGTGGAAGTAAATATTTCCAAAGCAGTTACCCATTTATCACTAAAGGTTTTGCTTCTCATTTGATCCTTCTGAACTTCCTGTTGATGGGACATGAGTTGTCTCTCTCCTCTCTTGTGTAGTTGTTTGATGAAGAGAACCCTCTGCATAAATCTGGGAATAAGTACATGTTCACTACTGAGGGCCACATTGTGTCTGTGGACGAGCGCTTCCGTAACTCGCTGTGGGAAGACATCCTCCCTGGAGAAGAGGACGGCGCAGTGAAAATGAAGCCCAACGAGTTGAAGGCAGTCAACTTCAGCTCTAACGTAAGCAGAGCGCTCCTGGCTCTGGGTTGGGCTGAGCTAGGCAGTAGAAGGAGAGCCGGTTGGCAGCGGTGCCTCAGCTCTGCAGTGTTTCCTGTGCGGATGTCAACTCTGTGAGCAGCTCCCTTGTGAAAAGCATTCTGAGGAGGAGCATAGTGAGTGGGTTAGGATAACGGGAGAGGGATTGTGCTCTGGGTGAAACCTGTCCCCTTTCCAGCTTTTTGCAGCAGCTGTTAATTCATTTGTGATCATTTTTCCTTTGCCCTTAAAGTTTTTCCAGTGATGGCGCAGCAGAAGAGCAGAGAGGTGTTTAAACAAAGCTTTTACTTCCTCAGAATGGTGTCTGAGGCACGTGAAGGTGACCTTTCTTGGCTGGGCATGAACTGAGCACAGAGCTGTGGCTCCAGAGCTCACCACCAACCAAAACAGATGCGGTTTCAGCACAGAACCGTCTTTCTAAGTCTCTGCTAGCAGTTCCTAGCTGGGTTCCTCCCTGCCAGCCCTCCAGGAAAAAGAGCATTATTCCCAGCATTGGCAGTTGTCATAGTGAGGGAAGTCTCAGCTGAGTAACAAGCTGCGGTAGTTTGGCGTCTGTTTGGAGCTCGCAGCCCGTGCTGAGGAAACACTTGCTGCTCGTTTGTGGGGCTTGTGCTGTGAGTTTGCAAAGAGGGAAAGCCAGGGCCAAACGTGCTGCTGGGTGCCTTTTTCTTCTGTACTGGGAGGAAGGCTGTGGTTACTGGTGCAGAAACGCTTGCTGATGGGATGGGATCGCCTGGGTTGTGTTCTTAAAACTCTTCTCTTTGCGTGAACAGTGCAACAGAGTCCCCGACGAGAGGAGGTACTTGCTGCCGCTGAAGAGTAACTACATGAGGCAGATCGATCGGATGGTGGGCTTGATCTGAACCCTGCTTCAGAGGAACTCCTGCCGTATGTTGGGAGGAGCGTGGGGTTTGGCCAGAGCCGTTCCTCTCCTCCTCAGCCACACACCTGCATGTGCCGAGTCACTTGGGTAGCCCCGTGCTTCTTAGTTTTCCATTATGGACACGCCAAGGGAACAGCAAGTTCTCTTCTGCGTTCAGTCTGCTGAACTGTGGTAACCTCACGTGCCACCTCCATAGGGATCTTGTGCTTGAAGGCTTCCTGTGAAAGACTCTGTTGCAAATGAAGGCTGAGTAGATTTAAAACAAAGGAAAGGTGGTGTGTGCCCCTGAGCTACCTCCTTGTTAGCTGCATGACAGGGGTCCCTTTAGGAAGGGGCTGCTGTTTTATTAGAGATGATCTTGGGACCCGGGAGAAGGAATGGGAAAGTGCAATTTCTTACAACAAGTTTGATCATTGGATTCTTCTGACTTAGCAATACGCAACCGTAAGTACTACTCAGGTAGGAACCCACTGGTATTGGGGTTTGCTGAAACAGAACCCCTTATCTGGAACAGTATCTTGCAAAGGTAGGTAGCTCTTGACCGTATAACAAGCTATGGGTGCAGCTGTGATACCGCTGGTACGCGCAGCTGTGCCGGGCTGCGCGGTCACCGGAGCCTGTCGCTGCAGAAACCAGTAATAAAACAAATCAGGTGCCTTTTAATCTAAGGGAATGGGGTGGAGGGAGGGGAGATGGCGAAGCCACTGGGCTCTCCAGGCAGCCACTGCGGCGTCGCTTCGCTGAGCACAAGTTGCAGAAGCGGTGGTGTTTGCCATGTGCCCTACAGTGCCTTTTCAGGAGAGCTGCTGCTGAGGACTGATCTAACAGTACATGAAGAACAAACTCTCTCACATTCCTGATGTTGCTTAGTGCCTTAAATTTTCTTGGCTAGCAGGAAAAACTGAGCTTGCCTGGGCAGATGGGTAAAGCAGTTCTGATCAGCTGGTTACAAACCACAGCAGATCCCACAGTAACTTGATCTTAACCTGCACGTGGGATGGTTTTTAACTTAAGACACAGGAAGAGTATCAGCTGCTGTGCCCAGCCCAAAGAGTGTGGCTGGGCTGAATTTTTTCTGTGTCAGTGCAGGGCAGAGAACAAATTGAGGCTAAACCAACTTACTCTAGATACAACAGGGTTCTGGTTGGGTTTTTCTTTGTGGCTTCCGTGCTCTTGACTTTGTCCACAGTTGAGGTAGCTGGATGTTACTGTTGGGTTCATTGTTCCTAACTTCAGGCTTCAGGAGAAGGGCAGACTTGAGCTCTGCTGTGTTTTCATCTTCCTAGAACCACACAGGGTTCCACAAACCCTTTGTTGCAACTCAGAACATTTCTAATACGTAGGAGGTTAGTGCTGAAGAGATGGTTGTTTGAATCTTTCAGTATGCAGATGCATCTCAGGGACTTCACTGCAGAATCTTGTATGATAGTTGGATCTTATATTCAGGCAAAAACCCATATAATCCTGTCTTCTTAGTCTTATCACGCGTGTTTTAAGGGGAGGGAGGGAGGGAACTGTGTTGAGATAACCCAAATCATTGCCATAGAACGGGTTGCCATGATGCTGGAGGCACCTGGCCGTTCCAGCCCCTGTAGACTCAGCTTTGCAGACCTGTTCCTGGAGTGTCTTGGTTGCCTGTTTCAAAGCAAAACAGAAATTCACAGTGTTGCAGTCCAAACTGAAGTTAGGAGAGGCTCAGGGTAGAGCTCTATGACCTGTGAGCGTCGCCTGGGCGTGCAGGCGTGTTTCTGTCTGTGACCACGCAGCGCAGCACGGCAGGAAGCCTAAAGGAAGTGGTCTGAGCTTTCTGCTGCAGGGCCAGATCTCCTCCATGGAGCTCTGAAACGAGGAGTGCTTGCTTGTGTAGAAGCCAGGGGTGTGTGGGGGCCTGCTCCTGGCCAGGACTTGTTGCCCAGCTCCCGGTGTGCAGTGTGTACTGTGTGCTCGTGCCTTCTGAAGCAGCCTGCTGAGGGTTCCAGACGAGCGCGGAGCGTGGAACTGCGTCGCAGAGTTTTCCTCAGGCAGTTGCACACCCAGCGTGAAGCTGCGTGACTCTAGATGCTTCTCCCTCTGCTCTGCCACCAGAAAAGGAGGGAGAGGTGTCTGTGGGCTGTGGGGGTCTGCAGGCAGGTATTGCAGCCTTGCAGCCCTCCCCGACCTGAACCGTTAATTATGGTGCCAAGTCCTCACGGTCGGCTCCTCGGTGGAAACTTGTGTGGGACTGTGTTGCCAAGGTGACGTGGTGGCCACGGTTCCATAAGGAGCCCAATTTCCTCCCTCTTTGGTTTGGAAGCTGCTTTGATGAAGGATTTAGTTTTTAGCTCCGTGACGACAGGGCGCGCGTGATGCTCTGAAGTGACAACCTCTGTGCGAGTCGGTGCCGCGGGAGAACTGCCCAGACCCTTCCGTGTGCCCGCTGCCGCGTGTGCTACCGGCTCTGCCCGGTGGTGATGGGCTTTCCGTGAAGGGTTTGGTAACCGGCCTGGGGAGAGGGGGCCTTTTTTAAGGGGACCAAATACTCTTTGATGAATTGTCCGGAATTTTCAAAACTGAGCTTAAAGTTTGCAAACCCGCATTAAAAAAGTTATGTCTTTGACCACTTCTCTGTGTGCTTGGGGTTTTCTTCAGCAGCCTGCTTCCTGCGGGGCCGTTGCGAAGCCTGTGAGAGATCTTCCAAATGCAGGGAAGGGGTGGATTTGAGTGTTTCTCACAGATCTCTGTTGCTCCTTGCAGTTGAGGGTGACCTGACAGTAGGGCTGAGTTAGGGCAGGTGTAGCTGATGTATGTTCAAGGTTCTCCTTCAAGTTCTCCAGAGTTTGGTCCCTCTGAAGAGCATAAGACCTCTGATTCAGTAACAGATGTCCCCAGTCCTCTTGTAGGTATCTGTGCTAGTGTTGTGTGTGGACAACATAAAGCTCTGATGGTGCCTCAAAGAGGGTTGGCTGGGAGTTCCCTTTTCTCTGAGCCAGCTATAGTCATGAACTTGTTGATGAATATGTGAGGGGTGGGTGTGAGGAGGATGGAGCCAGGCTCTGCTCAGGGGCACCCAGTGACAGGACAGGGGGCAGAGGGTGTGAGCTGGAGCAGAGGAGGTTCCACATCAATATGAGAAGGACCTTGTTCCCAGGGAGGGTGCCAGAGCCCTGGCAGGGGCTGCCCAGGGGGTTGTGGAGTCTCCTTCTCTGGAGACATTTCAACCCACCTGGACTGTTCCTGTGTGACTGGCTCTGGGGGATCCTGCTGTGTCCTGGGGATGGGACTGGCTGATCTCTCGAGGTCCCTTCCAATCCCTCATGTTCTGTGATTCTGTGTGCTCGTTGCTGTGGAGAGCTCTGGTGTCTGTGACAGGAAATACTCTGTCACTCCACCTTCCTGGAGGTTGGATATCCTGCTGCCTGTTTCGGGGTGGAAAACCACAACAGGACAGTTCCGTGTCTCCAGGGATACCCTGCTCTGCCATTGCCTTGGACCTGGTTTGCTCCAGTCCTGGAGGTGTGCAAGAACGAGCAGCTGTTTTCCCTGGGGAGTTGAGATTTCTCAACCCATCCTTGCAAAACCACAGTGAGTAAGTTAATAGTTTGGAGAAAGGATTGTTCTCTGCTGAGGACTTTCTTGACAGCTTCATACGTGGTTGTTACAAATAAGATGCTTTATATGGGCTGGATTTTCACCTAAATAAGACAAGGGATGGTTCCTTCCTGCAGGGCAGTGAAAACCAGCCCTCTCCAGACAAAAAGCCACTTTCTTCTGCCTCTTCTCCCTCCACCCTGTGTGACTCGAGGGACAGCCAGCACGCACAGCAGTGTTTGGGATGAAGGAAAGAAATGAAGAGTGGAGGCATCGAGCTGTTGGCCTTGTGAGGAGGTAGCTGAGTCCAAGTAAGCACTGACCTACCTGCTGCTGTTTCCTGATGCCACGTCCTCCAGGTTGGTCTGTGAAGAACTTACTGCAGGTGGGAATTCTGCACCGAGAACCTTGCTGAGGTCTCCAGTCTGGAAGTGTCTGTGCACTGGGAAACAGCTCATGCTGTGTTTTGAACAAGCCAGGAGTGTACAAACAAACTGGCCATCACTTTGCTTTGTTTTTATTTCTCCCGGGTTAGTTTCCCCTTCAATTGACATCATCTCTTTTGTTTTGTAGCCCTGACTACAAAAAGCCAAGGGGACATGGTTCTGTCTGGGTCAGACTCCCAAGTTACAAGGAAACACCGCTTGAACATTCATGGCTGGAGTTTGCAGTGTTTCCCGAGTTCCCCATGACTTTGGGATGATGAGATGAGGGTTTTGCCCATCTTGTGCTGCTTTAGCTGGGCTCAGAATTCTGAGTCTCAATTCAGAGGTAAGTGTTAGCAGACCAAACTGGTTTTGGGGAAAGAACAGATTGCCCAGGCAAGTTGTGGCTCCTCCAGCCTGACATCCTGGCCTGGATTGGACACTGTGTCCAGCAGGATTAGGGGGGGTGATTGTCCCCCAGTACTCAGCACTGGGGAGGCCCCACCTTGAGTACTGGGTCCAGTTTTGGGCACCTCAGTAGAAGGGAGACAAGGGGCTTGGAGCGAGGGCAGAGGAGGGCAGTGAAGCTGGGGAAGGGCCTGGAGAATCAATCTGATGGGGAGAGATGGAGAGAGCTGGGGCTGGTTAGTTTGACGTAGAGGAGGCTGAGGGGAGACCTCATTGCTCTCTCCCAGCTCTCTGCAAGGACCCTGCAGAGGTGTTGGTGCTGGGCTCTGCTCACAGGGAATTGAAGACGGAAGCAGAGGGAAGGGCTTCAAGCTCTAACAGGGAAGGGTTAGACTGGCCATGAGGAAGAAATTCTTCCCGGAGAGCGGTCAGGCCCTGGACTGGGTCTTTGGGTGCGTTTGGTGGCAGCGCTGCAGATCTGCTCTGTTCCACCAGAGACCACTCTTGTGCCGCTGTTGGAAGGGTCCTGCCTGTTGCAGAGCACAGAGACAGCTCATGCCGTGAGGTGGTGTTAAGGAAGGCTGTTTCTGAGCTTTGTGGAGCATCTCTTCTCCTTCGTGGGCAGCTTGCAGAGTGTTCAGGGAACGTGAGTGTGAAAATCCCAACGGGGCTGCTCTCAGCCTGTCCCGGGTCTGTAGTGACAGGACAAGGGTGCGGGCTGTAACCTCTGAGAGCGAGATTCAGACTACAGAGAAGGAAGAAATTGGTGCTACTGAGGGTGGTGAGACCCTGGCCCAGGTTGCCCAGAGCGGTGGGGAAGCCCAGTCCCTGGAACCATCCCAGTTTGGGTTGGACTTTGAGGGTCTGAGCACCCTGCTCTGGCTGAGGATGTCCCTGCTCAGGGTAAGGAGTGGCACTGGATGGGCTGTTCACTGAGAGCCACTTTGTGCTGCTTTTGCCTCACTTGTCCCCGCTTCTGGAAGCCTGGAAAGATTTGGTTGGGTAGATGATACTGAAAAGCAGATTTATTTCTTCTGCTGAGGGATAATTCATTTCCTGCTGCCTCACGGCTTGCGTGGCCACCAGTGACAGCTTGGAGAGCTGCTCTTGCCTCAGTAGCACAACTTGCTGCTCTGCTGGTGTGGATAATAGAATCACAGAACATTAGAGACTGGAAGGGACCTTGAAAGATCACCCAGTGCAGTCCCCCTGCCACAGCAGGATCCCCTAGATCCTGTCATTAGGGACTGGAAGGGACCTTGAAAGATCACCCAGTGCAGTCCCCCTGCCACAGCAGGATCCCCTAGATCCAGTCACACAGGAACGTGGCCAGGAGGGTTTTAAAGTTGGTTGTTCCCATTTCCCAGGAGGAGACAAAGGGGTTTGTTCTTTAAACTAGGAATTTGATGAAGGTCTACAGAGTCATTTTTTTTATCTAGGTGGTGCCAGGAGGTGAAAAAGGGACTGGTGTGTCCCAGCTGGTGACTGCTGAAGATGCTGACAGCGCTGGGTAACGCAGGACTGTGAGAACTGGGAGAGCTGGGACACTCGAGGCAGATGCTGGAAAAATGTGGAAAAACCAGGTTAGAGAAAAGAAAAGAAAAACCACTTTATTAACGATTTGTGAATAATTAAAACGACTTGGCCTGTGAGGCCCAGAGGCTTCCGCCGTGATGGCAATCTGCAGACTATGAATGTTTTATAATGTTCATTTGTGGTGGAAGAAGTAATTCTTAACATTAATAGCTCTTGAAAAGACTGTGAATCAATTACCTCCTTCAGGTGACGGCAGCGCGAGCAGGGCAGTGCTACCTGGATTGGGCAGGGCGCTGTGTTTCCTGAACGCTGGGCGAAATGAGCTCTCTGTTTTAAAACAGTACTTATTGCTTTCTCCCCCCACTTTTACAGAAGAGATGGATTGGGTTTTCTTTACAGCAGCCTTTGGGAGGAAAAATGACCACTAAGTGGAGTTGTTAAATGAGTGTTTTTAGCAGAACAAATAACCCCCTGGTCTTGGGGGCTGCTTAATGAAAAAACAAATTGTAGTGAAGATAATGAATCCCTGATGGGAAAGAAAAATGACATGAAAGCAGGCTCTGCCTTCGCTTCCCACCTTCCCCCTGAACCTCAAGTGCTCAGCCTGCCATGGAATCATAGAATCATTGGGGGCTGGAAGGGACCTCGAAAGATCTTCTAGTCCAATCCCTCTGCCACAGCAGGATCACCTGGACCCAGTCACACAGGAGCACATCCAGGCAGCCTGTTCCAGTGCTCCGTCACCCTCACTGGGAAGAAGTTCCTTCTCATATTTATGTGGAACCTGCTCTGTTCCAGTCCTTTCATAGAATCATCCTGGCTGGAAAGAAGCTCCAGGATCAAGTCCAGCCCTCATCCCAGCAGCTCCCTAACCCCCAGACCATGGCCTCACGTGCTCTAGTTCCTCACTTTTTAAACCCTTCCAGGGGTGGGGACTCCACCACCTCCCTGGGCAGCCTGTTCCAGTGCCCAACCACTGTCTCAGCACAGAACTTCTTCCTGAGATGCAATCTAACCCTCCCCTGATGCAGCTTGAGGCCATTTCCTCTCATCCTATCATTAGGAATTTGGGAGGAGCGACCAGCACCAGCCTGGCTGCAACCTCCTAAGAGGTAGCTGTAGAGAGCAAGAAGGCCTCCTCTCCACTGCCTCTTCTCTAGACCAGGTTGGCTGGACAGGATCTGCCTTTCCCTTCCTTTCTCAGTCTTCCCTAGCTCAGTGCTGCTCCACAGTGAGTGAGGACCGTCTCTGCCTGGCGATTAATTAGTCTTGCTATTAATACAAGGTGCGATTCCATTAAATCAATCTATCTTACTGGTCCAGCTTTAATTAATTAGGTAATAAAAGTGACCCTAAAATAAAAAAAAGCATTAAATAATAAAAGGAATTAAATAATACTCTGGAACGGGCCGTTAATGAAACCCATGGATCTGCTCATTGAGGATTCAAACCTTTCCCCGTTAATATTTTTCTGCATTATTAAACCCAGCTCCCTGCCTTTGTATGGTTCATCCCATCAATAAGGGCTCTGATTGCTGAATTGCTTTGTGTGAGCCAAGAAATCTAATCTTATCTAATTAGGGACAGCTCTGCCTGCATAATGAATACAGGAGCAGCAGAATCAATTTGTTCCAGCCGTTCGGTGTTGCCGTTGCGAGAAATCCAGCTCGTGCAGGTTTTTCAGAGAAAAACCCAAACCTGCTCTGTCCACGAAGAGCTGGTTGTTGTGTCCTTGGGGCTGGGCTCTGGTGGCGCCAGCAGCCACCTCCCAGCGCAAAGGCCCTGCCCAGACCCTCTGTTACTGTGAAGAGTTTGCACAGTCCAGCTGCTTCCACCCGGCTCCCGGTCTGCTGCGGCATGATTTTGGTCCCGTGAGGGGTCTTGAATGGGTGAGTGCTGGGTGCATGGTGCCACCACCAGCACCATGGGTGGGATGTGTTAGAATGAGCCTCTGCTCTGTTTTCCGGCGCGTTGCCTCAGCCTTATCTTCCTCCAGCCTGGGGCCAGGGATTTCACTGGGATTTGCTGTGATCAAAGATGAGTGAATTCATTGCCAGAGCTGTTTTGAATCTCCAGTGCTGCAGGAACCCAGAGGGTCTCTTTTCATGTGCTACAGCCTCTCGTGTCACAGTGTTCCTGCTTGCAGATCCAAAGTGTGCAGGGGTTTTCACGCAGANCTCTGTTTCTGTGAACAGTGAGATGAGCTGTAGCCCTTCTCGTGATGCTCTGGCTCCTGCTGAACCACAGCCACGTTGTTACTTCCAGCAGCCAGGCTTTGGGGTCGGATCAGGTTTTCCTTGGTGCTGACCTGGGTCTGTGTTAGAGCCTCTCCCGTGCAGGCTGCGGTCGCAGCCAGCTCTCCCTGCAGTTACACTGGGTAATTTATCTTCGGTCCTCACCTTGGCCAGCGCTCGTTTCCTGGAGGGTAGCTCAAGTGATAATGAATGTGTGTGGATGTGAGGGGCGCCGTGCCCTGTAATAACAGGGAACATGAAAGCTGAGCTAAACAGGAGCGTACTAGGGTGTGCTGTAGTGAGGGGGAGCAGCTCTTGCCTCTGCTTCGGCCACAGTCTTGGTGTGACTTGGTCTAGGTGCTCCTGCTGTGGCAGGGGGATTGGACAGGGTGAACTTCTGAGGTCCCTTCCCATTCCTGATGTTCTGTGATTCTGTGAAGTCCTGTGATGGAAGCACAGGCTGCGGCTGCCAGAGCAGCTCAGTCCTGGCTCCTGTGGCTGCAGAGCTCAGCAGTGGACCTGGAAATTGGAACTGAGAGAGAGGGGAGATCCTGGGGCTGGAGCTCACTGTGGGTGGCAGGTTGCAGTCTAGGTTGTGTGATGTTAGGCCACGGACTGCACTCGATAATCTGAGAGGATTTCCAGCCTCGATGACTCTGTGACTATAACTCAATGTTCTGTATGTTCTGTGTGAGCAAGGACTAGCAAGGCAGCAGCCAGTGAGGCTCCTCCAACCCTGGATCCCTGCTGTTGGGGCGAATCGTGTGGTTGAATGAACCTAGCAGATGAAATCCTAATGGCTTCTCTAGGGTTGAGACCATAGTGACTATACACAGAATCCCAGCAGCTCTTCAGTTAGCAGAGAGCATGAGGTTCATCACCTCCAACCTTCAGTCTGTGNAGGCACAGGCAGGTTTGAAATGTCTCCACAGAAGGAGACTCCACAACTCCCCCGTGCAGCCCCGGCCAGGGCTCTGGCACCCAGTGACAGGACAAGGGGCAGCAGGTGTGAGCTGGAGCAGAGGAGGTTCCACATCAGTGTGAGAAGGGCCTTGTTCCCAGTGAGGGTGCCAGAGCCCTGGCCGGGGCTGCACGGGGGAGTTGTGGAGTCTCCTTCTGTGGAGACATTTCAAACCTGCCTGTGCCTGTTCCTGTGCTGTGGCAGGGGGATTGGACAGGGTGAACTTCTGAGGTCCCTTCCCATTCCTGATGTTCTGTGATTCTGTGAAGTCCTGTGATGGAAGCACAGGCTGCGGCTGCCAGAGCAGCTCAGTCCTGGCTCCTGTGGCTGCAGAGCTCAGCAGTGGACCTGGAAATTGGAACTGAGAGAGGGGAGATCCTGGGGCTGGAGCTCACTGTGGGTGGCAGGTTGCAGTCTAGGTTGTGTGATGTTAGGCCACGGACTGCACTCGATAATCTGAGAGGATTTCCAGCCTCGATGACTCTGTGACTATAACTCAATGTTCTGTATGTTCTGTGTGAGCAAGGACTAGCAAGGCAGCAGCCAGTGAGGCTCCTCCAACCCTGGATCCCTGCTGTTGGGGCGAATCGTGTGGTTGAATGAACCTAGCAGATGAAATCCTAATGGCTTCTCTAGGGTTGAGACCATAGTGACTATACACAGAATCCCAGCAGCTCTTCAGTTAGCAGAGAGCATGAGGTTCATCACCTCCAACCTTCAGTCTGTGCTGCCAGGTCACAGAACATGAGGGATCGGAAGGGACCTTGAAAGGCTGTCCGGTCCGCCTGCCAGAGGGATCCCCTAGATCAACCTGCACAGGGATGTGTCCAGGTGAGTTTTAAACACCTCCAGAGAAGGAGGTCACCTCTAACTCCTGTCCCTCAGCACCAGGTCCCCGTGTCCTTTAAATACCTCCCGAGCTGGGGATTCCACCACTGCCTGGGCACCTGCTTCCAGTAACAGCAGTGAGGATACTCTGATACTCTCTTCTGTTAAAGACCTTGAAGTGTGGTGACTCACATGGAGGATGGGATGTCTCCCTTGCTTTTCCTGTACCTCTGAACATGGATTTAATCCCAAACCTGCTGAAAGAAAAACCCCTGAAGCTGTGAATGTGAAGGAATGAAGGAGTCGTGAGGCTGGAGCTGCCGCGTGTGGGATGTTGCTGGGTGAGTGGCAGTGAAACAGAGCAGCTCCCACTGGGGCCTTGGCAATATTTCCTGGTAGAATCAGCACAATTACCCTTGGCAGAGCTCTGAGGCTGCGAGAGAAGATCTACAGAGCTGTAAATCACGGTGGAAGCTTCACACTGTGCTTCTTGTGCTGCTGTGTGTGCAGCATGTGCCTGTCGCTCCCTCGTTTAACTGCCCTGAAAGTGAAGCGCTGGCTGGAGTGGGTGCCCTCGTCGTCAAGGTGGGCCTGGCACCTTGCTGTTTCACCCACAGGAATTGAGCCCAGAGCCCTGGAGGGAAACACAGACACCCTTAGCAGCCCCTGTATCGGTTCTGATCGCTTGGAAAGAGAACAGAAGTGAATCACAGAAGCATTAAGGCTGGAAAGGACCTCCGAGGTCATCAAGTCCAACCTTCAGCCCAGTGTGGTTCAAGCCCCAGAGTAAGATTTTCCTGACAGGGTGTTGTCCATCTGCAGGGACTCCTTCCTGATCAAGCTGGAACGCTGGAGGTTCCACATCAGTGTGAGAAGGACCTTGTTCCCCATGAGGGTGCCAGAGCCCTGGCAGGGGCTGCCCAGGGGGTTGTGGAGGCTCCTTCTCTGGAGACATTTCAAACCTAACTGGCCGTGTTCCTTTGTGACTGGATCTGGGGGATCCTGCTGTGGCAGGGGACTGGACTGGGTGATCTTTCCAGGTCCCTTCCAACCCCTAAGGTGCTGTGATTCTGTGACTAGTGGGGTATTTGTTCCTCTTACAGTGACATCTTTGTAGCACAGATACTGAAGACCTGAGTCAAGTCAGACCCCGGGTGCTGTTCTCCAGCCCCAGCAGCCTGCCCTGTCACCACCAGTAGAAAACATCCTCTGTGAAGAAAATCCCAAAGGCTTTGAGGTGCAAAGCTGTCAGAGGAATAAAACTTCAGGAAAAGAGGAAGGAAAACCTGGGGTAGGATGAGTGAAGTTAGGCTTTTTGCAAAGTCCTCTGACATCAGCACAAGCAGTCCCTGAAGGCATCAGGCAGGTGTCTGCAGGGCACCAGGAGCTGGAGGGGTGTCTGCACAGGGCCCAGAGCATCAGGCTCACAGAATCGTTAGGGGTTGGAGGGGACTACAGCATCCTCATTAATTTTAGTGTCACCCTGTGTAAATCATTTCCCTAACTTCTGGAAACAGGACCTTTTCTCACTGCTTGGTCCCACAGCAGAGCAAACAGCCTGGACTTGGACGTCGATGGCCTCGATGGGGGACAGGGCGCGAGCCACCGGCTCCTCGTGGCGCCTCTGCTCCGTTTCCCCCACAGACCCCAGCTGTGCTTTTGCCAGGCAGAGCTCAAGGGCTGCTTTGTCTGTTAGGACAGATGGAGCAGACCGTAAGGACAAGCTTTTTTAAGCAGTAAGAAATCTGGAGACAGCCGAGGAGGTACAAAATTGTTCTCAAGATCTAATTATTCCAGGGAATGGATTAAAAAAAACCCCAACTCCAAGCCAGGCTTCTTGAACTTTGCTGCTCAGGGTTATATTAATGTGAAGCATTTAATCAGTGGGGAGAGGAAATTAGTTCAACCTAGATTGATCTCTAAGCTGAACTGGAAAGTTGGACCAAATAATCATTTCATAAACTTCCTTAGAATAATAATTCTCCAGAACAATTACGCTGAAGGGCACCAGTCAGGGACCTGGTGGGGCTCCGATAAAAACCCGTGGCGGGTGGGTTTCAGAAGAGAAAAGGGGATCCTTTTGTTCCCAGCGCACTGCTGTGGGTGCTGAGGTGGGTCGTGGACCTCATAGGAAGGTCTCCAGGGTCTTCAGAGTTTCTGCTTTTTGTTCTGAATGGGAAGGTTGGGTTGGGAAGACTTAGGGGAAGTGTCTTTCAGGTCTCAGTTTCTAATTCCAAGGAGGGGGTTGTGGTTTTCACAGCTTCAGTCCTGGCTGCAGACTTGGATAATCTTTGAGGTCCTTTCCCAGTCTGTGATGTTCTGAGACTCTGTGATCATTGATGTTGCTTGTCCTTGCAAGACAAGGAAGGGCTGTTGTCCCACACTTCTTAAGTTTCTGGAATGTTGGCCTGGACAGGGCAGGACTTGAGCGAGGGATTGGCCTTTGCTGGTTTTCACAGAATCATTCAGGTTGGAGGAGACCCCTGGGATCATCAAGTGCAACCAGCAACCCTACTCTACAAGGTCACCCCTAAACCACATCCCCCAACACTACATCTAAGTGACTTTTAAACTCATCCAGGAATTGAGACCCAGCCCCGCCCTGGGCAGCCCATCCCAGGGCCTGACCACTCTCTCCAGGAAGAATCTCTTCCTGATGGCCAGTCTGACCCTCCCCTGGTGGAGCTTGAAGCCCTTGGAATGTTGTCTGTGCACTGTGGTGGCCTGGAACCCGGGAGCAGGAGCCTGGCTGGCAAGGAGATGGAGCCTAAGTCAGGATCTGCCTAATCTGCGTGTGCTGGGGTTTCATAGGAGTCTTCCAGTTTGAACTGGGAGCCAACCAGCTTGATGGCTTTGCATTAGGAACTCAACCAGCTGATGACCTGGCTGATGTGATTTTCAGATGAGTTTTTCTCCTTCATGTTGTGCAAGTTTATATATATATATATATATATATATTTTAAAATCAGGAGGAACCTAAAACATGACTTGAGGAGCATCTAAACCAGTGCCTGACAGTCCTGGAGACTGGCATTCCCAGTAAGGCCTTTCAGCAGAGAAGATCAGCTCTGCAGCAGCAGCACAGAGATGTGTCCTAGTGCTGGTGCTGAGGTGTGTTGCCTGAATTACCATGAGAACAGGGAAGAGTGATGGATTTTGTGGCTTAACTGCCCCCAGGAAGGGCCAGCCCTGGTGTCTGGAGGAGACAGCCCCGGTGAGCGCTGGGGGATGTTCTGGCAGCGGGGCTTTCAGGAGGAAACAAAAGCCAGGCTGTAGCTGGCTGGTGCCAGCTGACTCAGAATAATGACAATGTTAGCAGTAAACAGTTTTAATTTATACAGGTGACATTTAAAATGCAAATCAGACCTTAAGATAATTGCTGGAAGTACAGGAGCCTCTGTTGGCTCAGGGAATATTTCCAGTTTCTATGGAAATTATTTATAATGTGGTGACACCAAGGAAGGAAGCTCCTGTGTGAGAAGGGCTGGCTGGAGTGGCTCCTCGGGGCAGTCCGGTGTCGAGTGGCTGTGGGGTGACAGGCCACAGCATCCTGCCAGGACAGCAGAGCTGGGCTCTGTGGAACACACTTCTTATTTAATGGCTTCAAGCTCCACCAGGGGAGGGTCAGACTGCCCATCAGGAAGAAATTCTTCCTGGAGAGAGTGGTCAGGCCCTGGACTGGGCTGCCCAGGGTGGGGGCTGAGTCCCCATCCCTGGACGTGCTGAAAAGTCTCTCAGACATGGAGTTGGGGGATCTGGTTTAGGGGTGACCTTGTAGAGTAGGGTTGCTGGTTGGACTCGATGATCTCTTCCAACCTGAATGATTCTGTGATTTCTTAGGGACTTGTAATTTGTGTGCATCTTCTACACCCTCTGTAGGGAAGAGGGCTAGAGGCCAAAGCTACCTTTTGTGGGCCACTGAACGTCTTAGCAGGTCTGCTGCTCATCTTTCCAGAGTGCATGAGATGTGGCTTCAGGAAAATGTTTTTGGGGGGTTTGGGTGCTGCTGCAGAGGACTGATGGATGTTTCAGTGGTTGCTCTGCTTCCCCTGCCCCACCTTGGCAGGAGAGAGGGTTGGGTAGGTGTGGTGAGTTAGGTCTTGTGACCTGAACTGGGTAGGGTTTGCTCTGGGACGGGTGCTGTTAGCTGAGGTGACCCTGTGCTTCATCTCCTGCTGTGCTTTCCCTCTTCTGGAGCCAGGATGAGCCGGTGAAACGTGGGCTCACAGCCCAGTTTGGACTGTCTGGTGTGCTCGGAGCCCTCTGCACTGACCTCCCTCAAAGCAATTATTTCCTGCCGGCGTCCTCTTGGGGACTTCAGCGTCTTTGTCTGATTTGTAACAGGTTCCTCCAGTCTTTACAACCACCAGCCTTGTTTTTCATCTTCCTATATTGAAGCTGGGCTTCTCACCGGAGGCTTTGGGGCTGTTGTGATGGCAGTTGTCGAAGGGCTTTTATCCCACAGGCCCTGGAAGTCACTCCTCCTGCTCTGTACCTGGCAGCTCACGACCCCGTTTACCCAGTCAGCTGTAAGACCATCGCAGCGTCTCCCCCCGAGTGGTTCCCATGTCTGGGTGGGCCCCCACTGCTGCTTGGATAGAAATGGATCTTCTCATGGGAGAAAATGAACAGGGTGCTGTTCTGACTGGAAAAAGGAGACCTTAGGGGACCCTGGCAAGGGCTTTGCCTTCGTGAGGTGTGAACGCAGTGTGAGTGTGCGCAGTGTGGATGGGGCTCCTGGAGGGGCTGAGTAGTCAGCAAGTGACAGAGGGACGGGGATTTGCTCTCTTGGCTTCCACAGAGTGGTGCTGAGCGATGCCAGTTCTTCCCCACAAAACCCTGCTGCCAGCTGGTTGCTCTGGTTTACTGGTTTCACGCCGTCTGTTGGGCGGCAGAGCTGTGGAAGCAGAGATGATGTGAGGCCATGGCTGCTTCATAGCTGCGTTCTCACTAGAAGGTGTTGGCTTCCTGAGTCGTCACAGAGTNAGCTCCGTGTCCTTCTGGAGCTGAGGGGCCCACAACTGGACACCAGATTCCAGCGGTGGTCTCAGCAGGGCAGAGTCCTTCTGCTCGTGTGTCCTGTGCCAAGACATTGCTTCAGGGCTGGCGCTGCCTCGGGGAGCAGCCTCCTCCAGGTACGGGTGCTGTGAGGGAGGGAGGCCCTTGATGCACTCGGCTGGGACGGTGTCCAGCAGGTTTTCAAGTGGTCCTGCCCTGGGTTAGGCAGAGGGCCGCGGTCGGTCTCGGCTCAGTACGTGAACCCTAACAAGCCCAAAGCTCTGCAGCATCTCATGGGCTGTCCCAGCCGTGTCACTCTATGCCCAGAGCATGAGCCACAGGTCTCTGGTACTTAGCCCTTGGGAGGTTTGGTCAATGAAAGCCAAGTCCTTGCAAGAAGCAGAGTGATGCCTGTCACCAGTGGTGCGTGACAAGTCTGGTGTGAAGAGCTGCTGGGGTGGCTGTGCCAGGGCAGGGTCAGGTTGGAGGTCAGGAAGCCCTTCCTCAGGGAAAGGCTGCTCAGAGCCTGGACTGGGCTGCCCAGGGCAGTGGGGGAGTTGCCATCCCTGGAGGTGCTGGAGGCCAGCCTGGCTGTGGCCCTGAGTGCCCTGGTGTGACTGGTAGGGTGAGGTTAGGGGCTGGGCTGAGCTCAGGGGGCTTCTCCAGCCTCAATCAGTCTGTGTGACTGTGTCTGGGTTAGTGGTTGGGGGTTGTAGGGCGGACGGTTGGATTTGATGAACTCCAAGGTCTTTCCCAGCCTTGATGAATCTATGGTTGTACGAAGGGATGGAACTCTTGAGTTGAAGTCTTCTACTGCAGCAGGAGCTGCTGGTGGGCTATTGGTGGCCACGGGCTGCCAGGAGCTCCATCCTGCTTCTTGTCCCAGTACAGAGAGTGCAAAAGTAATTTAATTCTGGTGTGGCAATTAAGGAAACAATTACCTCTCGTGTCCTGGGCTGATCTCCAGGTCATCTTTGCGTTCTCCTTGCTGATCTCATTATGAATTTAAAGCACAAAATAAATTTGCTCTTGGTCCTAGAGAAGAGGTCAGGGTGGCTTTGTGCAAGAGGCAGGGGTGTGTCTGACAGAGAGGTCTCAAGGACAAGGGCAACATTTGTTAATGAGGGCCAACCCCAGCTCCCGGGGACCCTCCGTGCAGGACCTCTGCTCGTGCACAACCCTTCTCGAGGCCAGTCCTGCCTGCAGATGCTCCCCAAGAGGTCGGTCCTGACAGAGGCAGCAGTGTCATCACAAGTTGTTGCTGGGAGATCCAGCAAGGGGAGAAGCCTCGTTGTGTCGAAGGAGCATCGGGGGGCTGCAGCACTTCAGGGAGTTCTCACGACCTGCTCCACAAAGTGGGTTGACAGGTCGTTTTGGGGTTAGTGGATGGGTTTAGGTGAGTAATAGCCTTGGCAGGGGGAGTAAGGTTCATTGCTCTGGGCTGAGATATTCTGACTTGGCCACTAAGGTCTGCTTTGAGCAGGCTTTCATTGAATCATAGAAGGGCCTGGGTTGGAAGGGACCTTGAAGATCACCCAGTGCCACCCCTCCTGCACAGGGAGGGACACCTTCGCTAGAGCAAGTCACTCGGGGCCCTGGGCAACCTGCCCTTCAACACTGCCAGGGATGGGGCAGCCACAGCTGCCCTGGGCAACCTGCTCCAGCATCTCCCCACCCTCACAGCAAGGAGTTTGTTAGAATCATAGAATCATTAGGGATTGGAAGGGACCTTGAAAGATCATCTAGTCCAATCCTCCTGCCACAGCAGGTTCACCTAGACCAACCTCATCTCCAACCTCATGTCCAACTTCAGTCTTCCCCCCTCTTCAAGTCTGGAACCCTTTCCTTTGGCTACCACTCCTGTCAAAAGCCCTCCCCCAGCTTTCTTGTAGCCCACTTCCTTCAGAAACTGGGAAGCTGCTGGAAGGTCATCTGGGAGCCTCCTCTTCTCCAGGCTGAACAGCCCCACCTTGCTCAGCCTGTCCTCAGAGGGGAGGTGCTCCAGCCCTCTGAGCATTGGAGCTGCTCTCATCTAGACACCTTCCAGGTGCTCTGTGTCCTTCTCGTGCTGGGGACTCCTCCTCCTCCTGCAGCCCACAGGTAGCACGACCTGCCTGCTAGACACTAATGAAGACAACTGGTGCTGCAGTGTGCGGGCAGCCTCCGTAGTCGAGAGCTCCGGCACTTGATTAGCGCTAACGAACGCCGCCAGGCTTGGCTCTGCCCTTTCTGCAGAGGTCACGCTCATCGCGCCCCGTTATCAGAGTTAATTACAGCTCGGTAATTGGGTGCTTGCCTGCCTGGCAGATGGGTAGGAAAACACCTTTTGCACTGCGTGCATCGCACATCTGTGGGGCTGCTCTGGAACCGCGGCCGTACGGGCACCGCAGCTGGCCCAGGGCCATGGGCCTGGGGGTTGTTGGTGAAGTTTCTTTGGGGATGGGGGTCATTGATGAGGTTGTTTTTGAGATGGGCATTGTTGATGAGACTTTTTGGGGGAGATGGGGGTCCTTGATGAGGTTTCTTTGGGATGGGGGGTCCTTGATGANGGGGGGGTCCTTGATGAGGTTTCTTTGGGATGGGGGGGTCCTTGATGAGGTTTCTTTGGGATGGGGGTTGTTAAGGGGGGAATAAGTGTCACGAGTGTGGTGCCTGCAGTAAATCCAGAAAACAGGCTCAGCACTTCCCTCGTCCCAGGGACCTGCCCAGAAAATAGCAGCGGGGCCAGACTCAGGCTCTGAGGATGTCTGACCTGGGGGAAAGCGCATCTGACCCAGGAGCTGCTCGTGCTGGAGGGGTGTTTCTTCACCTTCTTTCCTCCCCTCCCCTGCCCTGCCCCAGGCAGCAAAGCTGCTGGGTCCAGGCAGGGGCTGTAATGCTCGGAGTTGATTTGTCTGGGACATGAATTCCTCAGGATACCTGGTGCTGCTCTCTCACTGTTTTCCCTTTCCTCCCCTTTCCTTTGTCTGTTTAGACTAAACCCCACTGCGACTGCCAGAGGACTAGTTACTGACTCCCTCCTCTTTTACTCCAGGTATTGAATTCCCTGCAGGAGGGAGACATCCCATGTGTCCCGGGTCGGGAAGTGGATGGCTTCTGGCTTGGTTTGTCTCAGGCTCGGTGATTTTCGTGTGTTAGCTGTGGTTCAGCTCCCTCCCAGTGCTCAGTGCCTGCAGCAGTGCAGGGTTTGGGAGGGGTGAGGAGTTGGCTGTGCATGGGCTGCCTTTTCCTGCTGGGGGTGGCATCGATTTCCCCCGGGGACAGAGAGCAGCAGGAGCCGTAGGATTTCTTCCTCACGGTCCTTATTTCAGCTTCTCAGGCAGAAGGCAGTGCAGACCCACGGCCCTGTCCCTCTGGATGGGCTGGCTGGCTGCGTGAGAAGGGGCTGTTTGTGTCAGGAAGGAGAACGTAGGGAAGCAGCTGGGTTGTGTGGCTGGATGATTCCCCAGGTCCCCCGCAGAACGCCGCCCGCTGCGAGACGCGGCCTCCGCGGGTGCTCCCAGGAGCCCGGCGCTGCTGAGAAGCCCCTGGCCCAAACGAGCAGCACAAGCCACGTTCCCGAGTGGCAGTCGCCAGCGCCGCGGTGCTGGGTTCTGCAGGGCTGTTCCTGTCGCTCTGGGCGGTACCAGACCATTTCCCTGCTCCGTTTGTTTCTTGCTTTGTTAGGCACCATCATTTCATGTGATCGTGGTGGCAGCAGTGGGATCATCTCCGCCTGGGCAGCATCCATTCCCGGTACGGACCGGCAGCGCTCTGTAACGAGCTGGGTTTATTTACGGCTGGAAGATCTCCCGGCGCATCGTTCACAGGGTGAAATCAATCCGTGGAGGACACACAGAACCATGATAAACGCGGACAGATGCGGCTGAACCGCTAAACACTGCATCTGGTCTCTGCTCCTTGACTCCCTCTGAGCTCCGGGGACTGGAGTTGGCTACGCGAGGGGTATCGACGTGAGTACCGATGTCCGGTGGTGCAGCCCTGCTCTGGCTCAAACCCCGAGGGCTTCGTGTTCGAGGGGTTATTATGGGGGGCACAGTCTCCCACAGCATCCTCCTGGAAAAGCTGGCAGCCCCTGGCTTGGATGGGGACACCCTCTGCTGGGTTAAAAACTGGATGACTGGGCACAGAGAGTGGTTGTGAGTGGGGCTGCATCCAGCTGATGTCCAGTGACCAGTGGTGGTGTAGTACTGGGCCCATGTCTGCTTGTAGCTGCGGGTTTCCTTTCCCCCTGTAGCTGGGGCCGGTTCGCGAGGCGGCGCTTGGCTGGGTAGGTCTAATGAGAAGTGAGGATGTCTGGATGGGAGCTCCAGGGCGATCGCGTGCTCGCGCTCATCCATTTTCCCCCTCTCTATTTCTGGAGATAATGAGTCCTGCCTCCTCCCTTCCTCGGTGTCAAACTCCAGTTCGACCTTCTTGCTTGTAAATAGATTAGAAAAATTAATCCCCGGCTATAATGAGGTCTTTCATTATGCGGTGGGGAAGGTTGTTTACAAGCTCTTAAAGCTCCTCCTGACCTAATGGGTGTGAAAGGGAAGAACGTTTAAGCTCTCCGCTGCTGCGGAGGACATTGTGTTGAAAAACAAGAAGTTGGGGTGGGTTCCTTTTGGTGACGGCACTGAGGGTCATCTCAGCACCACCAGCAGCAACTGGAAGAGCTTTCATGGAATCACAGAACGTTGGGGGTTGGAAGGGACCTCCAAAGAGCATCCAGTCCAATCCCCCTGCCACAGCAGGATCCCCCAAATCCACTCATTAGGGGTTGGAAGGGACCTCCAAAGATCATCCAGTCCATCACCCTGCTACAGCAGGATCCCCTAGATCCAGTCATTAGGGATGGGAAGGGACCTCCAAAGATCATCCAGTCCATCACCCTGCTACAGCAGGATCCCCCAGATCCAGTCATTAGGGGTTGGAAGGGACCTCCAAAGATCATCCAGTCCAATCCCCCTGCCACAGCAGGATCCCCTAGATCCAGTCATTAGGGGTTGGAAGGGACCGCGAAAGATCATCCAGTCCAGTTCCCCCACCACAGCAGATCCCCTAGATCCAGTTGCATAGGAACATGGCCAGGAGGGTTTGAAACATCTCCAGAGAAGGAGACTCCTCAACCCCTCTAGGCAGCCCCTTCAAGGGCTCTGGCACCCTCACTGGGAAGAAGGTCCCCAATAGCTAAGTAACAGTTAGTTTCTCCCAGGTTTGGGATCCTGCTGTGGCAGGGGGGTTGGACTTGGATGATCTTTCGAGGTCCCTTCCAATCCCTGATGTTCTGTGAGTCTGTGATTCTCAGGCTGTGAGTAGGGTGAACGTTTTGGAACCCCAGGTGAGAGACAGGAGCAGCGCAGGGCACACCTGAGGCGGGAGGCTGAGCCCAGACTTGCGCTGCGCCCAGAGTCCTGCCTGTTCTCCAGGCACAGCTCCGTGCAGCAGCTCGGCGCGTGCGTGTGCGGGCAGAGGGCTTGCTCTGTGAGGGAGGGAGGTTCTGTCCTGGCGGGATGTGCATCTGTCATTGCATCAGCATCTCTCTGGACGCGGAGCAGAGGCTGGAGCCTCGGAGCTCGCCGCTGCTTTCCGCAGAGCTCTCCTCGCCGCTGCCCGGGAGGCTGCGTTGGAGTCGTGCGCTGGGCTGGGCAGAGAGGGGTCGCTTCCAGAGTCGTCACCGATTATGTCCCCGAGTGGGTGAGACCGAGAGAGTGCTCAGGGTGCAGGAGGCAGCGCGTCCCCTCCCTCTGCCGTGAGATGCTCCAGCCCAGCCAGCACCTTCCGACCACCGTGGGCCAAAATCCCCAGGTACTCTGTGGCCTCTGTCCACCTCCTTCACTCGCAGACCCTCCAGCCAGCCCCTGGTTTGCATCTGCTTTCTGTATCTTGCTGGTTTTGGAAGGTTGATGGGTGCTAAGAGGGCAGAACACCTGATGCTGTGGTGCCCTTCACAGCTCTCTGCTAAAGGAGGCTCCTCTCTTTCCTACGGCGGCCCCCTGAGCTTCAAAATGCTGATAGAAGGTGCCTCTTGCCTCGACATGGTCACTCTTTAAAGCCTTGCTCAGCCACGTCCCTGCACATTTCATAGACTCCCAGAACAGGAGGGTGGAAGGGAGCTCAGGGTTCATCAGTCCAGCCTGTCTGGCTGAAAACAGCATTTGCATTCACTGTCCCAGCAGCCTGTCCAGCTGGGGCTGGAAACTGCCCAGTGCAGGGTGATCGACCCTTCCCCTGGGAGATGATCCCAGGGGCTGGTTGTTCTCACGGGGAAGGATTTGTTCTGGACTCCAGTGGGAGCACTGGTAGTTGCTCTCTACAGCACTTGAGGCTGTGGTCTAGGGGTTAGGGAGCTGCTGGGATGAGGGCTTGCTGCTCCTGGACCTCCTTTCCAGTCAGGATGACTCAATGATTCTCATCACCCCTTATCTTTCCCACGAGGCTCCTGCCTGCACCATCACAGTGCTGGGTTAACTTTTGGGGTCAGTGATCCAAAAGGTATTTTCCAGCCTAAACAATTCTGGGAGTGGAGGTTAATTGAGTCTCAGACACAGAGAGTCTTCTGGTGCCTGGGAGAGCTCAGTGCCTCTCTGCACACAGCCCTAGAAGCCTCCATCTGCTGGGTCTGGGGTCAGAAATGCTCATTTTGAGCGTCTTAAATAGTGAGGAGGTGTCCTGTGTGTGACCAGCAGCAAAGATCAGACGTTGATCAGAGCCTGGACTGGGCTGCCCAGGGCAGTGGTGGAGTCCCCATCCCTGGAGGTGCTGAGGGGCAGCCTGGCTGTGGCCCTGAGTGCCCTGGTGTGGCCGCTGGGGTGATGTGAGGTCCTGGGCTGGGCTGGCTGAGCTCAGGGGGCTTCTCCAGCCTCAATCACCCTGTGGTGCTGAAAGATGGAACCACTGCTGGTGTGGGTTGTGGTGAAGTTCTGCTGGGTTGGTGGCTGCTGTTTCTGCCGAGACACTGCTCTTAACGCACGGCGGTTAGTGAAGCCCCCGGTTTGGTCTGACCACAGCTTGCTGGCAGCTCGGAGGTGGCTGTTTGGGTACTTCCACAGGCTGGTGCCTGGGAAGCTCTGCAGAAGAACAGCTCCAGGTTTAGCTGTGGGCAATTTGTCTTCAGCTTGCTGGCGCTGGGAGGTTGGAGGTTGGCAGCAGAAGTGCTCGGGATGCTTTCTCTTATCCTCTTCAATTTGCTGTAACTGCGGCCGGGATGACGGAGGGCTGCAGCTTCGGCTCCGTCCAAGGCCGCCCCATTTTTCACGAGGATCGTTACCGCGGCTGGGACGGCGCCGCTCCCGCCCCTGAAGGATGGCCCAACATCTCCCGGAGCGCAATAACCCCCTCGCAGAGCGGTGCTGCGCGGGGGCCTGCGCTGTCCCCCGCGGGGGGAGGTGGGCTCGGGGCAGCTCGAGGGCTGTGAGGCGCCGGCCCAGCGTGAGCCTGTCCCGGGCGGGTGTCTTACAGTCCCGAACGCTTCCTGAGCCAGCACAGAGCTTGGCGGTGCCCATGTGTCATCGTGCAGGGCACTGGTGGCCCGTGGCTGCCTCTGTGCTCTGCCTTCTGTTGGGGAAAGGGACCTGGGGGTCCTGGTGGCCAGCCAGGAGCCAGCGATGGGCCCCTGTGGCCAAGACGTCCAGTGGCACCCTGGGGTGGATTAGAAGGGAGGTGGTTAGTAGATGGACAGAGGTTGTCCTCCCTCCTCTGCTCTGCACTGATGAGACCACATCTGGAATGTTGTGGCCAGCTGTGGGCTCCTCAGTTGCAGAAGGACACAGAGCTGCTGGAGAGAGCCCAGCGCAGAGCCACAGGGGTGATGGAGGGAGGGGAGCATCTCCCTGATGGGGAGAGGCTGAGGGAGCTGGGGCTCCTGAGCAGCAGTTCATGGCAGCCGCCGCTGTCTGTAGCGGGGGATAGGACACGTCTGCCTCCCTAAACGATCCCTGCTGACTCGTGACTCAGTTCTCCTTTAATACCAAACTTATAAGATATTTATTCACTGCTGGCTCTCGGGTTGTCCCAGAAGCAGCTCACCGCGGGGGTTCTGCTCCCGCTAAAGGTTTTGATAAAAAATTGAAGTGCCCTTTTGTTGCCGTGCGAGTCGTCGTCCTCACGCGATCAAGGTGCTTTTCATGCCCGACTCTGCTCCTAATCAGAAAGGTCAGTGTGATAAACAGGTTTTATCTTTGCCTCCAGAACCCTCCTCTCCCACATCTTAGGAGCTGGTTCTGAGGGAAGATGCAGACAAAGCGGGGGGGGGGTCTCAAAGGCTGGTTTGATCCGTGTGACACGGAGACATGAATTATTGTTGAGAAGTTTGGGGAGAGGCAGGGCGGCGCTTTGATGCCAGGGAGGAGTGAGGTTGCCTCAGTTTTCAGCCTCTGAGCATCAAAGGTGGGTGAAGTAGCTTCATTCACCTTAATAAATTGATGTCCAGTGCCTGGTTCTGAGTGAGGCTTCTGTTCCTTTTGTGTGTGGGTGTAAATCAGAGAATCAGAGCGTGTTCTAGGCTGCAAGGGACCTGCAGAGGTCATCCAGTCCAACCTCCCTACACAGGGACAGCTCTGCCAGGGCAGGCTGCTCACAGCCTCATCCAGCCTGACCTTCAGTGACTCCAGGGATGGGGCCCCCACCACCTCCCCGGGCAGCCCCTTCCAGCCATCACCCACCCTCACAGTGAAGAGCTTGTGTCTAATCTCCAGCCTCAATCTCTCTTTTCCCAGCTGGAACCCACTGCTCCTTGTCCTGTCTGTACAGACCCTCTTGAAAAGACCTTCCCTGGCTTCCTGTCGGCCCCCCTCAGATACTGGATGGTCAACAGAAGGTCCCCTCCAGGCTGAGCAGCCCCAACTCTCTCAGCCTGTCCTCACCCGAGAGATGCTCCATCCCCTGATCACTTCAGCAGCCTCCTCTGGCCGCGCTCCAGTCTGTCCACAGCCCCCCCTGCCCTGATGGGATGTTTGAGCTGCAGACGAAGAGGAGCTACTGCAAATGTCATGAGGAGTGAAAAAAAAGCCTCGAGTGGCATTTACCTTTCTGATTATTCCTCCCCGTGGCCGGCGCCGTGTGTACACTTCCATTAGGAGGTGGTGTGCGCCGCGGCGCCGCCAGGTTGGCACGACAGACTCGTCGTCAAACACCCGCACGTCCGGCCAGCGCGACCCGCGGGGGCTCGTCTCTGCCCAAACACCTCTTTACATAGCAGCTCCCCCCCCCACCCCGGTCCTCAGGTGCAGCAGCAAAAACGAGGCCACCGGCGCTACCCGAAGCGGGTCGTGCCGCTCATCACCCAGTTGTCCTTCCCGCTGCTGGGCTAGCGGAGCGGTGAACCCAGTGCCCGGCGCAGGGCTGGGCTCCAGCGTGGGCTACTTTGTTCAGCAGAGGGAGATGAGGATGGAATCATAGAAGCATAGAGTCATTCAGGTTGGAGAAGACCCCTGGGATCATTGAGTTCAACCAGCAACCCTACTCTGCAAGGTGACCCCTAAGCCAGACCCTCCAGCACCACATCTTGGGGACTTCTAAACTCATCCAGGGATGGGGACTGAACCCCCACCCTGGGCAGCCCATCCCAGGACCTGACCAACTCTCTCCAGGAAGAATCTCTTCCTGACAGCCAGTCTGACCCTCCCCTGGTGGAGCTGGAAGCCCTTCCTTCTGCAGCTGTCACCAATGACCTGTGAGCAGAGCCCAGCACCAGCATCTCTGCAGGGTCCTTTCAGAGAGCTGTGGAAAGCAATGAGGTCTCCCCTCAGCCTCCTCTTCCTCCAACTAACCAGCCCCAGCTCTCTCCATCTCTCCCCATCAGACTGATTTTCCAGGTTGGGAAAGTCCTTCCAGATCATTAACACAACTGTCCACCCTACAACCCCCGGCCACTACCCCATCTCCTCAAACCCCCTGGTTGCCCGTTGTTGAACCCCTCCAGGGATGGTGCCTCCACCCCCTTCCTGAGCAGCCTGTTCCAAGGCCTCCCCACTCCTGGTAAGAAGTTTCTCCTGAGATCCAACCTGACCCCCCCCCGGCACAACGTGACCCCATTTCCTCTGCTCCTGTTGCCAGTCCCTAGGGAGACGACGCCAGCCCCGGCCTCACTGCAGCCTCCCTTCGGGTCGTCGTAGAGAGCAGTGGGGTCTCCCCTCAGCCTCCTCTCCTCCCGGCTGTGCAGTTGTGGAGGAGGTTTGGTTCCACAGCACAGTCCAGGGAATCAGCAGCACCTACAGAGCAGTCGTGGAACCCGTCACATTGCTGACAGAGGGGAACTTCCCCCACATCCAGCTGTTTGTGCTCCTGGTGCAGCTGTCCTGATGCTCAGCCCTCTGCTTGCTCTTCAGCGTGAGCTGGGAGGTCTCTGCAGGATGGAGAGCTGGAGGTTCAGCTACGTGGGAACAACCCCCTGGAGGCACTCAGCAGCGATCAGGTAGGTGCCTTCCGCTGGCTGGTGAGGCTCCCTGTGCTCAGTCCTGGCCAGCAGGCAGATGTTTGGCCTGGGAAGGCCACAGCGGGGTGTTCTGCACCCAGGGCAGACCCAGCTGTGCTGAGATCAAGGGGAAAATTGCCTCTGCCCGGAGGCTCGTTCAGCCCCTCTGATGGGACAGGATCCCCGTGGCTCCAGGGAGGGCTGTGCAGACAGGAATCACCCTGTAGCTGTACAGCTGCAGCCAGAAGGGCTTCAGACCCTGCTGCTGGCCGTGTGGGGAGGGCTCGGTGCATCTGAGGTCTCCCCTAGTAACTCCCCCGTTAAAGGAGAGCTCCAGGGACCTGCAGTTGCCTGGGTGGTCCTGTGATAGGACAAGGGGCAGCAGGTGTGAGCTGGAGCAGAGGAGGTTCCACATCAGTGTGAGAAGGACCTTGTTCCCAGTGAAGGTGCCAGAGCCCTGGCAGGGGCTGCCCAGGGGGGTTGTGGAGTCTCCTTCTCTGGAGAGGTTTCCAACCCACCTGGCCATGTTCCTGTGCGACTGGATCTAGGGGATCCTGCTGTGTCAGGGGACTGGACTGGATGATCTCTCGAGGTCCCTTCCCATCCCTAACGCTCTGATTCTGTGAGCACAAAGGAAGAGGAGCTATAAGCTCACGTCTGGGTTGCTCTGGACGACACCAGTTTGGGGAGTCACCACCTGTGCTTTGGAACGAAGTAGGGGAGAGGAGGCAGCGTGCGTGGCCGCAGCGTGCCAGCCTGACCCTGGTTTTATGGATGAGATCCTCCAGCCCACAGAGCTCTTGTTCCAAAGACTCTATCTCGCTGACCAGATGGTGCAATTTGTCTGGCGCTGGCGCTGGGGAATCGCTGCTGCATTTTGCATCAGGACAACTGTCTGCATCACCCGGCGTCCTGCTGTGTTGATCTTCCCTGCGAGCCTGGCGATCGTGGCGCTGCGCTGGGGGAGCTTTCTCACAGCCCGTCCCCGTGGCTTTGGGTGTCTGTGCTTTGGGTTGGGGTCCTCCTGTCGAGGTGGGACCACGTCGCCTGCAGAATGAACCAGGTGTGTGCGAGCCTGGGATGGTTCAAACCTCTGTCCTGGGGATGCGGAGAGAGGATGGCGTTATGAGGAGTGATGCCTGGCCTGGCCACCCGTGTGAGGGTGTCCTCTGAGATGCTCAGTGTTGTGAAGGGTTTGTCCTCCTCCCCACCTGCCCCAGAGCCCTCTGCCCACCCCAGTGTCCCCCAGAAGCAGAGGAGGGTTTATGCAGAGCAGATGCCTGCACTGTCCCCTGCTGACCCGTCTGGGGTGGATCGCTCGCTGCGGTTGAATCGAGGAGGTTCGGGGTCAGGTTTGTGTGAGGAGAGGAGGCAGCTCGCTGCAGCTCAGCTGGAGCCAGACCCCTGTGCTGATCCGGAGCAGCACAGGACAAGAACAGCCCCAGGTACAAGGGTAGGTGGGGACGGACCTGTTGGAGAGCAGTGCAGGAGAAAGGGACCTGGGGGTCCTGATGGCCAGCAGGACGGCCAGGAGCCAGCAATTGAGCTGGGAAAAAGGAGTCTGAGGGGTGACCCCATGGATGTTGATCAGTGTGTGAAGGGTGGGTGTCAGGAGGATGGAGCCAGGCTCTGCTCAGGGGCACCCAGTGACAGGACAAGGGGCAGCTGGAGCAGAGGAACATGTCCGTCCAGGTCTAAATCTAACAGTGTTCCTCCTGGTTAGGTAAAATCCAGCAGAGTGAAGCCAGTGAGGGTGTTTGCTCCCTTAATTCGCCAGTGACGGGCGAATTGCTTTCTCATACTGATGGCCATGTCCCTCTCCTGTGTCACCATGGCCTGGGTGACCTGCAGGCTCCATCGGCTTCCAGCCACAGTTCCTCCTAAGGACTTGTGGCTTCAGGGCCACTAAAAGGCTGTAGGTGCTGGCCTCCCCTGCTGTAATGTTGTTGGATTTTGTTGCTGATGATTTGGAGGCTGTGGTGGGTTTATTTGAACTGACTGGGCTAGAGCCTGGAGGATCAATCTGGTGGGGAGAGATGGAGAGAGCTGGGGCTGCTTAGTTTGAGGAAGAGGAGGCTGAGGGGAGACCTCATCGCTCTCTGGAAGGACCCTGCAGAGATGCTGGTGCTGGGCTTTTCTCACAGGGAACGGAAGACAGAAGCAGAGGGAAGGGCTTCAGTGAAACCCTGTTTAGCAGGATGCCTGTGAATGGGTTCTCCCGCCGCTTCTCTAAGGCAGAGGAGATCCTGCTGCCCGAGAGGCACAGAGAGCAGATCTGAGCGATGAAACCCACTCAGATGGTTGTTGGTCTGAACACAGGAGCTGGTTTCTACACTCTGACCATTTCCCACAGACCTGCTGCCCCTCAGCTCTCTGCTGTCCGGGTTGGCTTGTAGAGCCAGGCCAATGGCCATCAGCTTCTTGCTTCTGAACACGTTGCCTTGGTCAGCATCTCTTCCTGCAGGAGCTGTGTGTGGTGGCTTCTAGAAGCTTGGTCTTCCTGTGCTAGAGGACAGACCGACCCAGAGAAGGGGCTGTTTGGGTCAGGAAAGGGTCCCCTGCCCTGGTTGAGCTGGGCACCAAAGCAGCCTCAGGCCACTGTCCTGGTAACTGTGGCTATTAGCAGATGACAGAGATTTTATTGCTGGTAATTGGGAGGATCTGAAGGGTTTGTTTGAACTGCCTGCTCCTCTGGCCAAGAGCAAGTGCTTGAATTCCTCTTGTGGGCTTTTGCTTTGATAAAAAGGCTGTTGACCTTGAAGCTTTGGTTGATTCTGAGTTCTTATTCAAATGTGAAGTCTAATAGCCTGGAGGATGAGCTGCAGCTTCCCGATTAGGGGTTCCCCCTGAGCCTGGGGACCTGGTACAGCTTAGTCAGGGTTTGTTTGCCTTGTCAGAGCCACCCACCTCTCCATTGAGTCAGAAGCTGGGGCTTCCCTTCTGGAGGAGGAGAACGATTGTCCCCCTGCACTCAGCACTGGGGGCTGCACCATGAGTACTGGGGCCAGTTCTGGGCACCTCAGTGCAAGGGAGATGTTGAGGGGCTGGAGCGAGGGCAGAGGAGGGCAACGGAGCTGGGGAAGGGCCTCGAGAATCAGTCTGATGGGGAGAGATGCAGAGTTGGGTTTGTGGTTGGACTTCTCCAACCTGAATGGTTCGGTGAGTCTCATACACAGCCGGTGGTGTTTCAGTGCTTTGGCTGCTGCAGCTCTGCCCTGGACCTTTGGTGCATTTTCCTTTGGCTTGTCCTTGCCCTGGAGGGCAGTTATCAAGGGTGGGCTCTGTAGCTCCTGCATCTCTTTGTCTTGCTGCAGCTCTTTTGGTTCTGGAGTGGTCTGTGTCCTCCTTACAGTAACCTGCAGACATCCAAACCCCGCGGGTCGGGGGGCGTCAGTAGAAAAGAACCCCCCCCCTGGGGGTGCAGGGGTCGTTCCGGCCGCCCAGCCGGGGTGCGCTGGTGGGTGCGGGTCTGGACACCCGCTGCGACGCCCCAGAGCTTGTCAGCACGTGGCTCTGGGCTCTCAGAGGCGCCTTGGACTCCTTCCCGGTCCAGCACCCACCCAGCTTAGCAGGAAGTCAGTTACCTCCTCCTCTGGCGGCAGACGAGCCTTGTGAGGGGCAGGTCCGAGGATGGGCTGGACCAGCATCCCGGGAGGGCGTCGGTGAGTGCTCGGGGTGTGACCCTGCACAGCCCCGCTGGGCTGAGCGCTCCTCACGCGCTGCGAGGAGGAGGTGTTGGCGCGAATGAGATGCGGAGCTGGTGGCTTCTTAATTACACTTTAGCTCTCTGCTCCTAATTAATTTACTGAGGTGTTCCGGGATGTTTTCCCACAGCGCATCCCTCCCCCTCCGCGCTCCTCCCTGAGGAGCAGCTGGCAGCAGCGAGGTGTGGAGCCAACTGGTCTTACACCTGCCACGTGGGGCTAGGGTGCAGGGGGCAGCGATGGGGCCTGTGTCCTCTGCGAGGAGCAGGGCAGCTGAGCATCCCCGTTAACACGTGGATAATCAGAGTCACAGTGTGGCCGGGGCTGGGAGGGACCTCGAAGATCATCCAGTGCCAACCCCTTGCACAGGCAGTGACCCCTTCCCTAGAGCAGGTCACTCGGGGCCCCAGACAACCTGCCCTTCAACACTGCCAGGGTACCACTGCCCAGGGCAACCTGCTCCAGCATCTCCCCACCCTCACAGCAAAGAGGTCCCTCCCAACCTGGTGTTGTAAGAGTTGGTGATGCTCTGTCACTGCCCTTGTGGTCCTCTGTGCTCGAGGAGTCGGTGATGCCCTGTCACTGTCCTTGTGGTCCTCTGTGCTCTCTTCCAGTCCCTAACACGTGGATCTCTGCAGAGTGGTGACCTGTTGCTAAACCATCATCCCTCTGCTTGCTTCAAGGGCAGTAAATTAGCCAGAGCTGATGGGCTGACCTGTGCTGCAGGTCTAAACAGTCACCTCTGGCTAAGTTGCTATTAGCTGGCTAATTTACTATTAGGTCTCTTAGCTGCTGTCACACTGCTAGAAGAAAAACTTGTGGTTTAAATGAAAGAAACATCCCCCCCCCTTCCCAATAATCGATCTCTTGGAGAAAACAACCATTCTAAGTCTCTTCTGATGCTCCTGTAGGTTCATCTTGCTGTCCCTGCAAAGCAGGGAGCTCCCCGGGACGCGCTCCTCTGATCACAACCGCCAGGGTGGTACCTGACGGTGATTAAGTTTTACTCTCCGCTGATTTAATTTGGTAGCAGAGTGGGGAGAAGGGCTTCGCTGCAAATGGGAAGAGGCAGCTCCTCACACCTGGCTTTACTGGGACTTGACTAACTGCTTCGTTAGAAGCCGGGTGACGGACCATTAGTTTTCATGGGAGCAGTCTGGGGAGCCCGGGGAAGGCGGCCCTGCCGGACCCGCCGGCACCGCTGTGCTGCCTCGTGTTGGAGCTGAGCCGTGAGCCTGCTCCTCCCTGCTGGTGTTGGTGGCCTCCGTGTGCTCAGACACAACGGCCACGCTCGTGCTTTTGATCACTTGCTCAAAGAGGAAGGGACTTTCTGCTTCCAGACCGGACCTTCTGGGACAGCTTGTGGCTCTTGGGAAGGGAGACCTCTCCACAGCTGGAGTCCTGGGTCCAGTTTTGGGCACCACAGGATCAGAAGGACATTGAGGGGCTGGAGCAGGGCCAGAGAAGGGCAATGAGGAGAACAGGAGAGCAGCTGAGGGAACTGGGGTTATTGAGTCTAGAGAAGAGGAGGCTGAGAGGAGACCTTCTTTGTCTCTACAGCTGCCTCAAAGGAGGTTGTAGCCAGGCTGCTGCTGGTCTCTTCTCCCAAATTACTAATGATAGGACGAGGGGAAATGGGTGGGATGTGGATGGCTCTGGTGGGTTTCATCACAGCTGCTGGCTGCTGCTGCCTGCCTCTGTGAGGGTGCCTCTCCTTTTGTTCTCTGTCGTGCAGCAGCTGAACGTGCACAGGCTGCTTCCTTGGCAAAAGCATTCTGAGGCAGTCAGACATCGTGAAGGGCTAAAGCGATTCTTGTGGCTCTGGGGGAGCGATGGGAGGATGAAGCGCTTGGGCGACGCACTCGAATCTAATTAAGGCACAATTGAGCCAAGAAGAAAACCTTGACGATTGTTTTTAGCTTTTGACTCCGTAGGATATGAATTGAAATGTAAATCCTGCTTTGGAGAAGCTTCCACCGGAGGCTCGGTGCTCGATTGTCTCTCGGTCGGGTTTATAGTCGTTGCCTGCGGGCGGAGTTCCAGCCGAGCAGTTAGGCTGCAGTCAGCAGCGGTTGTACAAACATCTCCCTGCTCCAGAGGATTGTGAGATTGGAGCTGGAGGAGTGGCCAACACCCCAGCAGGCTGCTGCCATCCAGTGGGACCTGGACAGGCTGTGGAGCCGGGCATGGAGTCATTGAGTGAACTAGAACGAGGGCAGGGTAGTCTGCATCTGGGCAAGAACAACCCCAGGGACCAGGACAAGGTGGGGACTGACCTGCTGGAGAGCAGCGGAGGAGAAAGGGACTTGGGGGTCCTGGTGGCCAGCACAACGGCCAAGAGCCAGCAGTGTTGCCCTCTTCTTGCCAAGAGGGTGGTTAGCAGATGGAGAGAGATCTTCTTGCTCTCTGCTCTGACTTGATGAGACCCCTTCTGTAATCTTGTGTCCAGCTCTGGGCCCTTCAGCTCCAGAAGGATGCAGAGCTGCTGGAGAGAGCCCAGTGCAGAGCCACAGGGGTGATGGAGGGAGGGGAGCATCTCCCTGATGAGGGAGCTGGGAAAAAGGAGCCTGAGGGGTGACCCCATGAATGTTGATCACTGTGTGAAGGGTGGGTGTGAGGAGGATGGAGCCAGGCTCTGCTCAGGGGCACCCAGTGACAGGACAAGGGGCAGTGGGTGTGAGCTGGAGCAGAGAAGGTTCCACATCAGTGTGAGAAGGACCTTGTTCATGGTGAGGGTGCCAGAGCCCTGGCAGGGGCTGCCCAGGGGGTTGTGGAGTCTCCTTCTCTGGAGACCTTTCAAACCCAACTGGCCATGTTCCTGTGCAACTGGATTTAGGGGATCCTGCTGTGGCAGGGGGGTGGGACTGGGTGATCTTTCGAGCTCCCTTCCAACCCCTGATGTTCTCTGTATTCTGTGACTCAATCTCAAGTCTTACTACCTCTTTCCCCCCCACCCCAGCCGGTTGGAGGTGACATGTTCAGGTTGGGTTCTGGGCCATGAAACCTGCCCTTGAAGAAGAAGGAGGCTGAGACACCATTTTTACGCCGAGCTGCTCCTGGCGGCGCCACAGCGCTGGGGTCTCAGATGTGTGACCTCTAGGTCACTAACCCTGTCCTGAGGTGCTCAGCTGGGTCTGATCTCGGGTGCCGAGCTGTGCTCAAGACAGTTTCATGACACCAGCGGTAAGTGCTCTGCTCTACCTGCATTTAAAAACTCATCTTCAGCAGGAGGGAGGGTTTGGGGTTTCAGTGGTTCCTGTTCTGTGCTGCTCCTGTGCCAGGGAGCAGCATCGTGCAGGCAGCCCTGAGCTCCGGGGGACCCTGAGCTCGGGGGGACCCCGAGCCCTGCAGCTCGCAGCCAGGCCTGGAGAGCCCTGTCGCAGATGCCGCCGCTGCGGTTCTCTCTGCTTTATGCGACTGAGCGCTTCTTGTGCTTCAACAGGCCGGAGTCTCTGCGTCTGGTACATTGAGCTCCGTGTCCCCAGTGAGGATGGCTCTGGTGCAGCGTCGAGGTGCTTCCCCCTCCTGCCTGTTCTGGGGCGACTGGGGGCTTGTGCCCCCCGGAACTGGCTGGGTGTGGCCACTGGAAGGATGTTGGTAAGTGACAAGAAACAGCATCACATCCAATGCTCTAGTGAGGGGGTGGTGCAGGACCAGTACCTGGAGTGCTGGGGGCAGTGCTGGGCCCCTCACGGCAAGAAACAGAGGGAAGGGCTGGAGCAGAGAACAACCCGCAGGACCCAGACAAAAGCCAACACGACTGCTGAGGGGTGTTGGCATCTCTTTTCAGCTCTGGACAGCCACTGAGTTTCAGCATAAGTCACCTAGATCTGCCACCAAAGCTCATTCTGTTCCTTCTCGATGCTATAAAACAGAAAATAATCATCATAATAAATGAACTTGGGGTGAAGTCATCTCCTCCCATAAAAAATCATCAGCATAAGTGAACTTGGGGGTTAAATCACCTCCTCATATAAAAAATCATGACAGTAAATGAAGTTGGGGTTCAGGAGCTGTTGGGCTGAGGGCTGGACTTGATGCTCCTGGAGTCCTCTCCAGCCAGGATGACTCTCTGGTTCTTCCCTTTGACTTCAGAGATGTCCCCCCGTGGCGCCTGGAGCTGCTTGTCCTCCCACCCCGTTAGCAGTTCAGGAGCGTGTGCCCCGCACCCAGAGAAGCACCGCACAGGCGGGGGGACCTGGGGTGACCCAGCCGCGCGTCCGAGGTGCTGGGCTGTGCGGGGCCGGGCGCACGCCGCTGGGACAGCAGCAGCACTTGTGCTTGATTTATGGTCCCTGGCAGCGGGGTGCCAGGGATGATTAATTGCAGCCCTGGCTGGCGGCGGCCCCGCTCGCGCCTCCCTGGCCCGAACCACCAAAATTAATAAGTGCCTGTAGATTGCTGTCGGTGGCCACGAGCACCCGACGTGCTCTGGGGGGTCCAGCAGCTTGTAGGGCGTGAGGGCTGGGGGGACACAGAGTGTCCTGGAGCCAGCCGGATGGTTCTGGGGCCGTCGGATCGTCAGAGGGACGACGGCGACGTCTCCTTGGCGGTTCAGCCCTTCAGCCGCCCCCTCCGCCAGCGCCTCGTGGTTTGTCACGGTTCCTGCAAGCGCTGGCCAACAGAGCCCGCAGGCTGCCTCGAGAGGCCGTGCTGCCCGGCGGCACGTGGCCGGGGCCGGCCCACGTTGCTCGCCCGCATCCAGACGCGGCGGTGGCTAGCGCTGAGCTCAGAGAGGGCCGCTGCTTGCGTCAAGGTGCCTGCGCTCGCCGCCCGCCCGGGCGGCTTTGATGAGGTTCATTTGCTGTGATGAATGGTTCCGTGAGCAGCTTTTACCGCGTCGAGACGGAGCAGAGTCGCGTTCGGCAGCAGATCCGAGTAATTTGCAATGAACCTCGGAGGCTGTTTATGGCTGAATAAAACACACTAACGCCCCGCAGCAGCCGCGTCTGGCTTCTGCGTAGGTTCGACCAGTTGTGCTCTGCAGAGGTCTTGCCAGTGGGAAATGAGTCATGGAACCACCCTGGCTGGGGAGGACCTCCAGGGTCAGCAAGCCCAGCCCTCACCTCAGCAGCTCCCTAACCCCCAGACCCTGGCATCAAGTGCTCCAGCTACTTGGTGTTCAAACCCCTCCAGGGATGGGGGCTCCAGCACCTCCCTGGGCAGCCTGTGCCAGGGCCCAACCACTCTCTCAGCAAAGAGCTTCTTCCTGAGGTCCAATCTCAACCTCCCCTGATGCAATTTGAGGCCATTTCCCCTCATCCCATCATTAGGAGTCTGGGAGCAGAGAGCAGCAGCAGCCTCGCCACCACCTCCTTGTAGGTAGCTGTAGACAGAAGGCAGAGGATTCCCAGAGTTCACACTTGGCACGTAAAAATGAGGCTCTGATTTTTGTTGCCAGCAGAGCTGGGCTCTGTCCCGGGATGGATCTGCCATTCAGTTGCTCTGGGGCTGGGAGTGAACTTGCAGAGTGGGGTTGCTGGTTGGACTTGGTGATCCCAAGGGTCTTTTCCAATCTGAATGAGTCTGTGATCCTAGGAAGGGTTAAATCAGACTCTGTAGTCTAGTAATAAGGTTTCACAGAGTCACAGAATGTTAGGGACGGGAAGGGACCTCGAAAAGTCATTTATGGAGAGGCTGAGGAGTGGAGTGAGGCACCTGCAGAAGCAAGGGTGCTAAGCCCATCTCTTGGCTACCTGTGCGACCTGGTCTTGGTGATCCTGCTGTGTCGGGGGATTGGACTGGATGGTCTTTCAAGGTCCCTTCCAAACCCTAATGACTGGATCTAGGGGATCCTGCTGTGCCAGGGGGTTGGACTGGATGATCTTTGGAGGTCACTTCCAATCCCTAATGACTGGATCTAGGGTATCCTGCTGGGGCAGGGGTATGGGACTGGATGATCCTTGGAGGTCCCTTCCAATGTTCTGTGATGCCAGTGGAGATGCTCTGCCTGTCCCTAGACCGGGGACCTGTGGCTGTTGTTCAGACTTGCCTTTAATGCTGCTCTAAGTGACTTCTGCGGCGGTTTGTGTTTGAGCCACGACGTTCTCTGTGAGGTTTGTGTCTGGCTTTGCTTCTGACTTCAGCTTCTCCAAGCTCCAGCACCCCGTGTGTGCAAGGGAGATAATCCCGCTGCCTCACCTTGTCAGTGTAATTAATGGTGTGAGGCGCTGGGCTAGTGACAAGCCGGCAGAGAGAAGCCCAAAGGAAATGAAAAACTCTCTCTTCAGAGCAGTGTTTGGACAGCAGGCGGGAGATAAGGCCTCAGACGCGCCGAGGAACGAGGCAAATCCCAAACATTAAGGACTCGCTCGTCACGGAGGAGGGGCTGGTGCTGCACTGGGGCGTGATGAACGATGTGGGGAGAAGGGAGATGCTGAGGTGGCAGAGGCAGTGCAGTGTCACACACTCCCGGGTGACCCCGAGTCACCCCTGGGTGCCTTCAGTGACATCTTCCTTGTTGCTTTATCCCCTGTCAGCAGCAAACATGTTACAATGGCTCCAAAACACAGACCCTGCTGGTGAAGACGTTGACTGCTTCGGGTGGAGTGAGGGAAGTGAAAACTCATCTCTCCTCTCGTTACCCCTGAGCAACCACCGACGTTCCAAACCCCCCTGGACACGTTCCTGTGCGACTGGATCCCGGGGGTCCTGCTGTGTCAGGGGTGTTGGACTGGATGATCTTTTGAGGTCCCTTCCAGCCCCTAATGTTCTACAACGTTAACTGTGTGTTTCACCCCACCCCGGGGCTCGGAGCCCGTGGGCTCCCTCGGCCCCTCTCCCAACCACTGGGCCCAGCCAGCAGGGCTCCCCTTGTGGGGCTCCCCTTGTGGGGCTCCTTTACGAGCCCATCCGTGGGCATTGCTCTGCAGTCGGGGTTCACGGCAGGACTGGCACAGCCCAGCGCCTGCTGCTCTCAGCTGTCTGCTCTTATTTATGGGCTGTCTGTAGGTTTTAAAGGGCTGTCTGGAAACATAAAACCAGAGGAGGAACGAAGAGGCTTTGTGCTGCGGAGGAGGCGCAGCGGGGGGCTCCCCGGGGACCAGAAGAGATGGCTTTCGGGGCTGGAGCGCAAAGTGCATCGACAGAGCAGTGGGAGGAGGTGTTCTGCTCCGTTCCCACCCGGCGGCAGGTCAGGGAAGGGATGGGAGCTCCTCTGGTTCGTGACTCCTTAGGGCTCCCCGTGTCCTCCAGCAGAGCTGGCCGGGGGGGAGCGATGCTTTTCCCCGGCTGCGTGTCAGCGTCTCCCCGTGAGCTGCTGCTCCTCGGGGCACTTCAGGTGGAAGCCGGCAGCTGCCCCCTCGCCCTCCTGCGCCTGTGTCCTCCGCCTCTTTGTGCAGAGGACACTGCTGTTTGCTCTGTTTGTGCCGTCAGGCTGCAAATCTTCCGGGAGAGGGGGTTTCCCCTTGTGATGTGGATACACAGAGACCCGTTAGGTCCCCAACAACGGGTTTGATTTCAGTCGTGGGCTCCCGGCGCTCCCGCAGTGCAGGTGCTGATAACCTGCCGCAGGCAGCCCCTCCGGGGCGTCCAGGCGGCTGGTTACTGGGGTGCGAGGCTCCGGCTCGGGTGGGGTCTGTCCCTCTGTGACCCGAGTGATGCCAGGAAGTGCAGTGAGAGGTGAGTCCCTGCCCTGGCCACGGCACAGCCCCTCACGCTGTGGCAGGGCGCTCTCATGTGTGAACCCACGGTGCTGGTGTGAGCTGGGTGCTGGGAGGACACATGTGGGTGTCAGCTGCTGTCTGAGTTCTGTGCGTGGGAACCCAACGAGCCTGGCTTTCCCCTGGCTTGGAAGGGGTGGAGGGTGTCTTTCTGTAACCGCTGCGGCAGGATGAAGGGCCCTAAGAGGGTAGTTCAGAGGGATCCCTGTAGAACTTGCTTGACCCACCATTGCATTCACACACCTGACCCAGAGCTCAGCATCCTGACCCTCATTTTGTTCCCTGTAGATGGCATCTCCTTCTCTCTCTGCATTTATTCTGAGCCTTTCATGGATTTATTCAATGGCCCTTTGCAAGGAAGAGCACAGTTCTGCCTGGGCAGTCACCTGCCTTTTGCTTATCGATAGAGCAATGAATGGGAAATCCTGCAGAGGAAGGACAAACCCAACCCCAAACCTGCTTAGTTCTTACAAGAGGGCTTATTTCACAGAATCACAGAACACGAGGGGCTGGAAGGGACCTCCAAAGATCAGCCAGTCCCATCCCCCTGCCACAGCAGGATGCCCTAGATCCAGTCACACAGGAACATGCCCAGGAGGGTTTGAAACATCTCCCAGTGATGGAGACTCCTCAATCCCCCTGGGCAGCCCCTGCCAGGGCTCTGGCACCCTCACTGGGAAGAAGGTCCTTCTCACACTGATGTGGAACCTCTTGTGTTCCAGCTCACACCTGCTGCCTCATTGGTTCTCAATCTGTGAAAAGAGAGTGGCTCTAGGGGATCCTGCTGTGGCAGGGGGATTGGACTGGCTGATCTTCGAGGTCCCTTCTAATCCCTAATGACTGGATCTAGGGGATCCTGCTGTGGCAGGGGGGCTGGACTGGCTGATCTTTCGAGGTCCCTTCCCATCCCTAATGCTCTGTGCTTCCTGCTGATGGCTCTGCTCCTCGGGGCTGGGTTCCAGGCTTGTGGAAGCTCTGTCTAGGAGAACGAGCCGTTCTGTAGCACAGAAGCCACCCGAGCCATGATTTGTCCTACGCAGCCTTGCACTCCGTGCGGGGCGCTGGGCGCGCTGCAGGCAGCCAAAGGTGATGATGGATCCCGTTTGTCCTTAATTACAAAGTCGGGCTCGATGCTGCTCACGTCGCCTCAAACGAGCTGTGCTGCAGGCTGCTGCCTCCCGGGACAGCGCCGAGGCCCCTGTAATTGTGCTTTTCAGAGGGAAATTGTCTCGTTGTTATTCCCGGGTACCCGCGGTTCCCCCGCGCAGGTCCGCGGCTGGGTGAGAGCCCTCGGGGCTCGGTGCGGTATCGCCCGTTAGATCAGCACCGGCTCTTCCTACGGGGAAATCACGGAGGTGGGGCCTCTGGTGATTCGACAGGAAATACATGTCCCTGAAATATCTGCATGTGAAGAGGGAAGAAGGAAGAGCCCCTCCTAGAGCTAGTTGGGAGCTGCCTCCTGCAATACTGGCCAGAGAGATGCTTTTTCTTTAAATCAGGAAATTGTTCTCAGGGACGTTAGCAGCTGGTGAAGTTACTGCAGCTGCGGGCATGGTGAGAGGGTCCTAATCCTCAGACAGGGTGTCTGAGATGTGGGTGTGTTGGACCACAGGGGTCTGCAGGAGAAGCGGTCGGTGCTGGACACTGAGCTGCTGGAGGGACCCCAGTGCAGAGCCACAGGGGTGATGGAGGGAGGGGAGCATCTCCCTGCTGAGGACAGGCTGAGGGACCTGGGAAAAAGGAGGCTGAGGGGTGACCCCATGGATGTTGATCAAGATGGGAAGGGTGGGTGTGAGGAGGATGGAGCCAGGCTCTGCTCAGGGGCACCCAGTGACAGGACAAGGGGCAGCGGGTGTGAGCTGGAGCAGAGGAGGTTGCACATCAGTGTGAGAAGGACCTTCTTCCCAGTGAGGGTGCCAGAGCCCTGGCAGGGGCTGCCCAGGGGGGTTGAGGAGTCTCCTTCTCTGGGGACATTTCAAACCCTCCTGGTCATGTTCCTGTGTGACTGGCTCTAGGGGATCCTGCTGTGTCCTGGGGACTGGACTGGATGGTTTTTCGAGGTCCCTTCTCATCCCTTATGAGTCTGTGAGTCCCCGATCCACGCCAGCGCAGTGACCGTGTGCGTGAACCGCAGGGGATGCGAGCGAAAGCCCCGCTTCACCTGCCGGGCGCAGGGCTCTCTGTAGCCTCTGGGACCTGCCAGAGGCTCCGCTCTGCGCCTGCCTCGCTGTCGAGGTGTGAGTGGCTAAACCCACCCGGGAGCTGCTTGCGGCTGGCTAACGCAAATATTTGTGGGCACCAAATGAGATGATTATGCTTGAGCTGGTGGCTGTGCTCTGCTAATTCCTAGCCGGGAGATGTTTAGTTGTGCAGATACAGCCCCATTAAACTTTCCTATACGTTCCCCCTTCTAATCTCGAGTAGCAGCAAGGACGGTAATTAGCCTCCACAAAACATTAGGTGTTCGGAGGCGGCTTAATTGCACAAAGTCGAGTGTACACAGAGGCTGATAATGTGCCTGCCCGGGGCCCCAGGCAGGGCAAATATTTGAACAACTGCGCTTGGCCGGCAGCCTCAGCGCCTGGGCGACGTGTTCGTGCGGAGGGCAAGCGGGCGAGCGGAGCGGCTCCCGGCTGGGGTGAGGCCCTCGGGGCTCGTTACGCTCCCCTGGGCAGCCCGAGCGGCTCTGCGGCTGCGGGAGGGCTGCTGCTTCGGGCCGGTTCCTGCGGCTTGTCCCGGGGCGCCTGGGGAAAAGCACCCAGCCGACGGCTCAGGGGGTGTTGGTGGTGCTTCTGAAGCCGTTTACACCAGCGATCGCTGGACTCGGGCTGCTTGGTCTCCTGTCTCTTGCCTAATGGCGTGAACTTCTGTCCTCACGTGAATGAGACTTGATTTTCAGCCCTGGGCACAGTCATTGTCTTCTGGATTTTATAACAAGCCACCAGACATCCAGCTCCTTCCCTGGAGAGGTCTAACGCAGTGGTATCTGTATGTTTACTGTCTCTGTCTTATTTCCTGATATAAACAGACCCTTTCTCTCTCCCCCAGCCCATGTACAGCTGCCATAATGATCACAGAACGTTAGGAACTGGGTGTGAGCTGGACCAGAGGCTGTTCTGCATCAATCTGAGAAGGACCTTCTTCCCAGTGAGGGTGCCAGAGCCCTGGCAGGGGCTACCCAGCGAGGTCATGGAGTTGCCTTCTCTGGAGACATTTAAAACCTGCCTGGACAGTCCAATCCCCCTGCCACAGCAGGATCCCCTAGATCCAGTCGCACAGGAACACGTCCAGGTGGGTTTCAAATGCCTCCAACCTTTGGGGCTTCCTGAAGTGCCTGGATTTCATCCTTGGAACCCCTCAGGTTGTTTCCAGGCTCCCTGGCCACGAGGCAGCCCATCCACTGGGACATCCAAGACTCCAGCTCCGTTTGCAGGAGTCTCCTGTTCTCTAAATTGGTTTAGAACCCGGACTTCTGTTTTCCTGGTTCTCTGAAGGGCTGCAGCTCTCTTTGTCTGAGTTCTCTGGACCTACCCGAGGGCCAGGTGAGGAACCAAGTGGTGGTCAGAATATTCTGGACACAAGAACCCCCTGCAGCTCCAGAGTGGGGGATGAGGGGCTGGGGAGCAGCTGGGCAGAGAGGGACCTGGCAGTGCTTGGTGACAACAGGCTGAACAGGAGCCAGCAGAGTGCCCAGGTGGCCCAGAAGCCAATGGCATCCTGGCTGGGATCAGCAATAGTGTGGCCAGCAGGACTTGGAGATGTCATTCTCCCCCTGGACTGGGCACTGGGGAGGTCTCCCCTCAAGTAGTGGGAGCAGTGCTGGGCCCCTCACTTCAGGAGAGAGGTGGAGGGGCTGGAGCTGATCCAGAGGAGCAACGAGGCTGGGGAAGGGGCTGGGGGGAAAGGCTGGTGGGGAGAGGCTGAGGGAGATGGGGGTGTTGAGCCTGGAGAAGAGGAGACTCGAGGGGGACCTTCTACCTCTTTCCAGCTCCCTGAAGGGAGGTTGTAGTCAGGTGGGGGTCAGGCTCTTCTCCCCAGCAACCAGCACCAGGACCAGAGGGCAGGGTCTGAGGCTGCCAGGGGAGGGTTGGATTGGATGTCAGGAAGCCCTTCCTGATGGAAAGGGTGGTCAGAGCCTGGACTGGGCTGCCGAGGGCAGTGGGGAAGTCCCCATCCCTGGAGGTGTTGAAGGGCAGCCTGGCTGTGGCCCTCGGTGCCCTGGTGTGGCCCCTGGGGTGGGCTGGGCTGGCTGAGCTCAGGGGGCTTCTCCAGCCCCAGTCATTCCGGGGTCCTGTGGTACTTGAGCCTGATGTGCTACAGGATTCCTATCATGCAGCTGCAGGCAACGCCAGGAGCACCACAAGACCCTCTGGAAGGGTTTGGGGAGGTGCAGAGCTCAGGAAAATATTGTGGGAGTCGTATTGGCAGGCGCTCCAATCTGATTTATGAAGAGGAGGAAATGAAAGTGATGGACCACATTATTTTTGGGTTTGACTTAGAAATATCATAACTGTCAGGAAGGAAAATTGTCTTTTGATTGTAGCAATAAGCATTGAAATCACTGCAGGAGAGTTAATCTCGTGAAGCTTATGAAATGTCCTTCGTGCTGAGGATAGACTTGTTCCCAAAGTTTTGGTCTGATCTGTTTAAAAGTCGAGTGGGAGGTCGGGCTGGGCTGAGGTGTCCCCCGTGGAGGGAACAGGATGGGGAGCCGGGCTCACTGCCTGTCACAGAGCAGCAGGGATGGGAAGGGACCTCGAGAGATCAGCCAGCCCCATCCCCCTGCCACAGCAGGATCCCCTAGATTAGGGCTTGGAAGGGAGGCTGAGGGAGCTGGGGGTGTTGAGCCTGGAGGAGACTCAGGGGGGACCTCCTCCCTCTCTCCAGCTCCCTGAAGGGAGGTTGTAGTGAGGTGGACGCTGGACTCTTCTCCCAGGCAGCCAGGACCAGGATGAGAGGGCAGAGCTTGAAGCTGCCAGGGGAGGGTTAGGTTGGAGGTCAGGAAGCCCTTCCTGATGGAAAGGGGGATCAGAGCCTGGACTGGGCTGCCCAGGGCTGTGGTGGGTTCCCCCCCCCTGGAGGAGCTGAAGGGCAGCCTGGCTGTGGCCCTCGGTGCCCTGGTGTGGCCGCTGGGGTGATGTGAGGTCCTGGGCTGGGCTCCAAGGGCTTCTCCAGCCCCACTAGCGCTCAGCTCCTGTGAATTCCTGCACCACTGATCAGGTCAGCGCCGGCTGATTCACGTTCAGCACGGAAATTGGATTTCAAGGTACCTGTAGGAGTGTTGGGGGAAGGCAGCTGCCCTGACGAGAAGATTGCTCTGGGGTACCGGTGCGTGCGGTGGCTGATGAATTGGATTTGCCCACCCACGGCAGAGACTGTTGGCCATGAGCACAGACACGTGGAAACGAGTGTTTTATTGAAAACCCCTCAACCCCGCGTTTCCCCGTCGGGCGGAACGTGGTCTGCTGGGGCGGAGGGGACGCGCGGCTGCGGGTGACTGCTGCTGCACCACACGCGCCGCCGCCGCCGCCGCAACAGTCGGTGTTGGGCTGTCTTCACACTGCTGGCACAAACGGGGCAGTGTTTAAGGGTGGGAGCAGAGACTCCCAGTGCTGCAGGTGCTTTGCTCACCTGTTGAGGCAGGTGGGGGATCGTGTCCTGTCGAGTAGCACTGGTTTTGGCTGGGAGCTGGGAGAAAAGGAGCCTGAGGGGTGACCCCATGGATGTTGATCAATGTGTGAAGGGTGGGTGTCAGGAGGATGGAGCCAGGCTCTGCTCAGGGGCACCCAGTGACAGGACAAGGGGCAGTGGGTGTGAGCTGGAGCAGAGGAGGTTCCACATCAGTGTGAGAAGGACCTTGTTCATGGTGAGGGTGCCAGAGCCCTGGCAGGGGCTGCCCAGGGTGGTTGTGGAGTCTCCCTCTCTGGAGCCATTTCAAACCCTCCTTGGCTGTTCCTGTGCGACTGGATCTGGGGGATCCTGCTGTGTCAGGGGGATTGGACTGGATGATTTTCTGAGGTCCCTTCCCATCCCTAATTGTAGGATCACAGAATCATAGAATCATTAGGGGCTGGAAGGGGCCCCAAAAGATCATCCATCCAACCCCCTGCCACAGCAGGATCACCTAGACCAAGTCATGGTATCATAGAATCATTAGGGGCTGGAAGGGGCCCCAAAAGATCATCCATCCAACCCCCTGCCACAGCAGCATCACTAAGGTTCTGGGATTCTGTGATTCTTAATCTGAGGAGCGTTTCCCTCGGAAGGAGGCTCTGGGTGAGCTACCAGCTAGAAGCACTAACAGGAGCAGAGGCTTTGCAGCCGGCCGAGCTGTTTGCAGCATTGAGCAGACATTTGATGAACCAGCGGAATGAGTCCTTGCTCATTTAATTAAGAGCCACGTTATTAGTGGCACAAAGATGCAGGGAAACATCAATCTGCCACCTCTGCGGCGGGTTCCCCGTAATCTGGCACAAAAGCCCCGCGTGCCGCGGACGTGTTTACACCTCGGTGTCTCTTGTTAAGCCATTTAGAGTTAACTAATGTTTGACTGTTGGTGAAACTTCAATTAGCACTTAACAGGGCAGCAGCCGCGCTGCCAATTAGCAGCCGGGCAGCCGCGCGCGCTCGCTGCCATTTTCCAGCAATTAATTGATAACTAGTTTACCCAGGGCTAATAATTAAACGAGAAAACATTCGGAGCAAACGGGAGGCGCCGACGCAGACGAGTTCTGCGCTTGTTCCTTTCAGACTCGCTGACCGCGGTGTCTAATCTGCTCGGAGCAGAGAAGTCCTGGATTGTTCCAAACAGCAGCTTGGGCTAACCCGTAACGCGGCTCCGTTGCCTTTCGGGGGCTGTAGCTGCCCGGTTGGAGGAAACTCTGGACGCAGTGTGGGAGCAGGTTGGCCGGGGCATGGGCTGGTGCCACCCGGCTAGTCTCTGTCTGGTGGGGACGTTGCTTCCTCTCTCATTCTGGTGCTTGACACAGCAGTGGTGCTGAGACACGGTGGAGATGGGGACCATGGAACCATTAGGGACTGGGAGGGACCTCAAATGACCACCCAGTCCAACCCCCTGCCACAGCAGGATCACCTAGACCAAGTCATGGTATCATAGAATCATTAGGGGCTGGAAGGGGCCCCAAAAGATCATCCATCCAACCCCCTGCCACAGCAGGATCACCTAGACCAAGTCATGGTATCATAGAATCATTAGGGGCTGGAAGGGGCCCCAAAAGATCATCCATCCAACCCCCTGCCACAGCAGGATCACCTAGACCAAGTCATGGTATCATAGAATCATTAGGGGCTGGAAGGGGCCCCAAAAGATCATCCATCCAACCCCCTGCCACAGCAGGATCACCTAGACCAAGTCATGGTATCATAGAATCATTAGGGGCTGGAAGGGGCCCCAAAAGATCATCCATCCAACCCCCTGCCACAGCAGGATCACCTAGACCAAGTCATGGTATCATAGAATCATTAGGGGCTGGAAGGGGCCCCAAAAGATCATCCATCCAACCCCCTGCCACAGCAGGATCACCTAGACCAAGTCATGGTATCATAGAATCATTAGGGGCTGGAAGGGGCCCCAAAAGATCATCCATCCAACCCCCTGCCACAGCAGGATCACCTAGACCAAGTCATGGTATCATAGAATCATTAGGGGCTGGAAGGGGCCCCAAAAGATCATCCATCCAACCCCCTGCCACAGCAGGATCACCTAGACCAAGTCATGGTATCATAGAATCATTAGGGGCTGGAAGGGGCCCCAAAAGATCATCCATCCAACCCCCTGCCACAGCAGGATCACCTAGACCAAGTCATGGTATCATAGAATCATTAGGGGCTGGAAGGGGCCCCAAAAGATCATCCATCCAACCCCCTGCCACAGCAGGATCACCTAGACCAAGTCATGGTATCATAGAATCATTAGGGGCTGGAAGGGGCCCCAAAAGATCATCCATCCAACCCCCTGCCACAGCAGGATCACCTAGACCAAGTCATGGTATCATAGAATCATTAGGGGCTGGAAGGGGCCCCAAAAGATCATCCATCCAACCCCCTGCCACAGCAGGATCACCTAGACCAAGTCATGGTATCATAGAATCATTAGGGGCTGGAAGGGGCCCCAAAAGATCATCCATCCAACCCCCTGCCACAGCAGGATCACCTAGACCAAGTCATGGTATCATAGAATCATTAGGGGCTGGAAGGGGCCCCAAAAGATCATCCATCCAACCCCCTGCCACAGCAGGATCACCTAGACCAAGTCATGGTATCATAGAATCATTAGGGGCTGGAAGGGGCCCCAAAAGATCATCCATCCAACCCCCTGCCACAGCAGGATCACCTAGACCAAGTCATGGTATCATAGAATCATTAGGGGCTGGAAGGGGCCCCAAAAGATCATCCATCCAACCCCCTGCCACAGCAGCATCACTAAGGTTCTGGGATTCTGTGATTCTTAATCTGAGGAGCGTTTCCCTCGGAAGGAGGCTCTGGGTGAGCTACCAGCTAGAAGCACTAACAGGAGCAGAGGCTTTGCAGCCGGCCGAGCTGTTTGCAGCATTGAGCAGACATTTGATGAACCAGCGGAATGAGTCCTTGCTCATTTAATTAAGAGCCACGTTATTAGTGGCACAAAGATGCAGGGAAACATCAATCTGCCACCTCTGCGGCGGGTTCCCCGTAATCTGGCACAAAAGCCCCGCGTGCCGCGGACGTGTTTACACCTCGGTGTCTCTTGTTAAGCCATTTAGAGTTAACTAATGTTTGACTGTTGGTGAAACTTCAATTAGCACTTAACAGGGCAGCAGCCGCGCTGCCAATTAGCAGCCGGGCAGCCGCGCGCGCTCGCTGCCATTTTCCAGCAATTAATTGATAACTAGTTTACCCAGGGCTAATAATTAAACGAGAAAACATTCGGAGCAAACGGGAGGCGCCGACGCAGACGAGTTCTGCGCTTGTTCCTTTCAGACTCGCTGACCGCGGTGTCTAATCTGCTCGGAGCAGAGAAGTCCTGGATTGTTCCAAACAGCAGCTCGGGCTGACTAACCCGTAACGCGGCTCCGTTGCCTTTCGGGGGCTGTAGCTGCCCGGTTGGAGGAAACTCTGGATGCAGTGTGGGAGCAGGTTGGCCGGGACATGGGCTGGTGCCACCCGGCTAGTCTCTGTCTGGTGGGGACGTTGCTTCCTCTCTCATTCTGGTGCTTGACACAGCAGTGGTGCTGAGACACGGTGGAGATGGGGACCATGGAACCATTAGGGACTGGGAGGGACCTCAAATGACCACCCAGTCCAACCCCCTGCCACAGCAGGATCCCCCAGATCCAGGCATTAGGGACTGGAAGGGACCTTGAAAGATCAGCCAGTCCAATCCCCTGCCAGAGAAGGATCCACTACACCAAGTCACACAGGAACAGTCCAGGTGGGTTTTGAGGCTTTGCAATTAGCTGTCATGTCCATGTCTTTCACAGAAGCACAGGACATTAGGGATTGGAAGGGACCTCAAAAGACCATCCAGTCCAGTCCCCCTGCCACAGCAGGATCCCCTGGATCCAGTCATTAGGGATGGGAAGGGACCTTGGAAGATCCTCCAGTCCAACCCCCCAGCACAGCAGGATCCCCTAGGAGGTGGAGTTGCCACAGCTCCTTGAACACAGCTGTCCACTCCTGGAGATCATGCTCCTCAGGACCAAGGTCGCCTCTGGCTGCTGCGGACGTCCACGCTGATGTGCAGGGAGTGAGCCCTGGCCGTGGCCGTTGTGATTCCGAGGTAACGGGACTGGGAGCTGATGGGGATCTAAGAGCACACCCTGGCTCGTTCCTCACTTAAGAGGTGTGTGCTCTTGTTTTTTCCAAGGAACCAGAGCCTTGGGAGAGAAGCAGCTGGGGGGCACCGAGGACAACAAGCCCCAGAAGAGAGGTCTAGGAAATACGCCCAGTGGAGAGTGGCTGAGAGAGCTGGGGTTGTTTGGTCTAGACAAGAGGAGGCTGAGAGGAGACCTTCGTGCTCACTACAGCTCCCTCAAAGGAGGTTGTAGCCAGGCTGCTGCTGGTCTCTCCTCCCAAATTCCTGACGATAGGATGAGAGGAAATGGCCCCCAGTTGCATCAGGGGAGGTTTAGATTGGATCTTGGGAAGAAGTTCTTTGCTGAGAGAGTGGTTGGGCACTGGAACAGGCTGCTCAGGGAGGTGCTGGAGTCCCCATCCCTGGAGAGGTTTAAAAACCAAGTAGCTGGAGCACTTGAGGCTGTGGTCTGGGGGTTAGGGGTGAAATATTGGGCTGAGGGCTGGGCTTGATGCTCCTGGAGGTCCTCTCCAGGCAGGATGGTTCTGTGATTCTAAGTGGAGATGGAATCTTGCATTAGCTGACAGGGTGGGCCCTGGCTGGTACTTGGATGGGAGACACTCTGGCTGCACCAGCTGCTGCAGGCTGACCCTTCTCCAGCAGCAGGGTTGGACTTAGATGGTCTTTCGAGGTCCCTTCCAACCCGTGATGCTCTGTGATCAGAGTGATGCTGACAGCAGGAGGGAAGATCTTCCAGTGCCTCCCACCAGGTACCTTCACCCCCTTTCTTGGAGACAGACGCCCCATCTGTGGGCTTCCTTTCACAGACTCTGTTGAGTGCCCCCAAAGTGCCTTGTCCAGAGGGTTTCCTGTCAATTCCAGACAAGATGAGTGGTGACATGTCCCTCCCTGTTTGTGTGAGCAGTATCACTTCCTGGTGCCCCCAGGAAGAGGCTGTGACATGAAGCAGTCCCCCGGCCACCCCTCCTGAGCTGGAAAGCGGAGCGCTGCGAACGATGGCAGCGTGACGGGTGGGCACTGTCTCACACCTGTCACTGTTCCATGTTAGACCTTCCAATCTTTTCTAGTGCCCGTGGAGGATTCCCCTGGGAAACTCCTGCCTAGAAAGGTGGAAAGAATCCCAGCCATGGGTGTCGTCACAAGTTGACCGATGGCTTGAAGTGAAGGTGCCTGTATGGGAGGCTGGGTGCTTAGAGGGGGATTGGACTGGATGGTTTTGGAGGTCCCTTCCAACCCCTAATGACTGGATCTAGGGGATCCTGCTGTGGCAGAGGGATGGGAGTGGATGATCTTTGGAGGTCCCTTCCAATCCCTAATGACTGGATCTAGGGGATCCTGCTGTGGTAGGGGGTTGGAACTGGAAGATCTTCCAAGGTCCCTTCCAGTCCCTGATGTTCTGTGACTCTGGGATCCCTGGAGGTGTTTAAGGACCACTTAGCTGCGGTGTTGAGAGATCTGGTTTAAGGCTCAGCTTTGCAGAGTAGGGCTGATAGTTGGACTTGATGACCCTGGGGGTCTTTTCCAACCAGAGTCACTCTGGCTGTGCACCCATGGCCAGCAGCTGCTGTGAAGAGTGGTGCCACCCGTGCCCGGCCGTGAGCCACGGTTACCAACGGAGCCTCATTTCACCGGCGTTTACTGCAGAGACATCAAGGGAGTGAAAATGGACTGGAACATAAAATACAAGAGCATTTATATCCCGCGTCGCTGTCAGTGCTGACTTGGATTCATTTTGGTCTCATTAGGGGTTGAGTGTGATAATTCATCGGGCTGTGTGTAAGAGGAGCAGCCCAGGGTACAGGGATTAGGAGAAACATGATGGAAAATGTAAATATCATGGATTAGAGAGGAAACAAACCTGCTCAGCCAGGTGGTAGTGAGAATGGTGTGGACCTGGGGCACCCTGGGGTGGGTCAGAACGGGGTTGGCTAGCAGATTGAGAATTGAGAGAGGCTCTCCTTGTCCTCTGCTCTGCCCTGGGGGGACCACAGCTGGAATCTGGTGTCCAGCTGGGGGCCCCTCAGCTCCAGAAGGACAAGGAGCTGCTGGAGAGAGCCCAGTGCAGAGCCACAGAGATGACGGAGGGAGGGGAGCATCTCCCTGCTGAGGAGAGGCTGAGGGAGCTGGGAAAGAAGGAGCCTGAGGGGTGACCCCATGGATGTTGATCAGGATGGGAAGGGTGGGTGTCAGGAGGATGGAGCCAGGCTCTGCTCGGGGGCACCCAGTGACAGGACAAAGGGCAGCAGGTGTGAGAGACAGAAGCAGAGGGAAGGACTTCAAGCTCCAACAGGGGAGGGTCAGACTGGACCTCATGAAAAAGTTTTTCATAGAGACAGTGGTCAGGCCCTGGGGTGGGCTGCCCAGGGTGCGGGTGGAGTCCCCATCCCTGGCTGAGTTTAGAAGTCGCTGAGATGGGGTGTTAGGGGACCTGGTTTAGGGGTGACCTTGTAGAGTGGGGTTGCTGGTTGGACTCGATGATCCCGGGGGTCTTTTCCTACCTGACTGATTCTCTGAGTCTGTGATGTCTCCTGGGCCTCAGCGCCCGTGACGGTCACGGCAGACCGCAGAGTGTTCGCGAAGCCAGGCTGTGACCTCCACAGCATCTGGGGGACAATTTGTTGCCGAGATGGTGCCTGCGCTGGCTCCTCATGTCGGGCGGCACCTTAGACCGTGGAAATGTTCTTTATTCCTCGCCGTTAGCAGCTCATTATTCCCTGATTAGGTGCCGGCGGCTGCCCGATTGCTCCGGTCACGCTCATCACCGGCTCTGACGCGGGCAGGATCGGGGTGTCCGCAGCGTCCCGCGTCCCCCCGCTGCCAGCGTGACCGTGGAGCTGCCTTCGGGGCAAAGGCGTCCGGAGGTTGCTCTGCCGGAGGTGAGCGCAGAGCGTTGTGGTGAACCCCTGGGATCAGCGAGTCCAACTAGCAACCCCACTCTGCAAGGTCACCCCTAAACCAGACCCCCCAACACACAGGTCTTCTAACCAAAGGCTTTTGGACACTCCTTGGATTTAACCAAATTTAAGCAACAGATCTTTGAGCCTCTTGAGCTGGGAAAAAAGGAGGCTGAGGGGTGACCCCATGGATGTTGATCAACATGTGAAGGGTGGGTGTCAGGAGGATGGAGCCAGGCTCTGCTCAGTGGCACCCAGTGACAGGACAAGGGGCAGTGGGTGTGAGCTGGAGCAGAGGAGGTTCCACATCAGTGTGAGAAGGACCTTGTTCCCAGTGAGGGTGCCAGAGCCCTGGCAGGGGCTGCCCAGGGGGGTTGTGGAGTCTCCTTCTCTAGAGCCATTTCAAACCCTCCTTGGCCGTTCCTGTGCGACTGGATCTGGGGGATCCTGCTGTTTCAGGGGGGTTGACCTGGATGATGTTTCCAGGTCCCCTCCAATCCCTAATGACTGAATCTGGAGGATCCTGCTGTGGCAGAGGGATTGGGCTGGATGGTCTTTCGAGGTCCCTTCCCATCCCTGTTGTGGTTCTGTGGTTTCCAAGCCCTTGCTGGGATGATTCCTCCCTTCCCTCCTTCCTCGCTTGCCTCCAGCAGGGCGCGTTGCGGTCGTGCGCTCCGGGCTGCTGCGGATCAGCCCTGTTTGCCTGTGTTTGTCCTGTGCGGAGCCGGTTTATCACTTATTTATTTGTTTGTCTGCAGCGGGTGGCTCCCGGGGAGACCACTGCCGAGCACACGCAGTGCGGGCGCCCTGGCCTTTCCACCAGGAGATGCAAAGCGCCGTCTCCGCCCCAGATGCCATCAGCCAGAGCTGCTGCTGCCTCAGACCCAAGGAGCATCTTTCCTTTCACCCGGGGGATAAATTTCTTCCTGTGCCAGGCTGGGGCTGGGGCGATGGAGGAGCGGAGCTGGGATGTGCTGCTCCGTGCGGGCTGCTGCTGGGGCAGGGGGAAGGGTGGGTCAGCAGGGAGCTGGGGGCTGCTTCTGGCCACTGCTCTGCTCCCCCAGCTCCCCCAGCAGCAGGGCTGCTGCTCGTGTGCAGCTCGAGCCTGACTCCACCAGCAGCAGGTCTAAAGAAACCCCCCTTCCTGCTGTTCTGGCTTCCACAAGAAATTTGCTTGGAAACTCAGAGTGTTTGATGGAACTTTTAATTCTGTGTGCAAACAGCAGTGCAGGGGTGGGCATCCCCCTCGTCCCCCCTCGGCTGCCGTCGTGGCTTGTGTCTCCCAGCCAGAAAGGTCTGTTTAAATAGCCTGCTTTGCCTGGTCTGACTCACGGCTTAATGGGATTTTAATCTGTTTATCTGGGTGTCTCGCTCACGCCTGGTGCCCAGGACAGACTCCAGTGGCACGGCGCCCCGGGGCAGCCAAGGGCCGCCAGCCCGCCGAGGAGAGCCGGAGCGTGGGTGGGTCGTGCTCGCCGTGAAGCTTCTGCCTGGCTGCAGGTGTCCCGGGTGTTTTGTGTGGAGGGGGCGAAGGAAGGACTTTTGGGAGCTGCTGGGGTAGCTTGTCCTTAGCTCTGCGCTTACCTGCCGGATCTCTCCGGCATCCAAGACCTTTGGCGTCAAAAGAGCCCCAAAAAACCAAACTGGAAACAGACCCAACCAGAACCTGTCGCTGCCCAGAAGGAACTTCTCTGGCTGTACGGTGGCATCCTTGTGGTCATGGCCTGTGCTGCAAGCTGGGCCTGGTTGGTCACCGCTGTCCCCAAAGGGTGGGACCTCTGGCTTTGACCTTGCTGACGTGAAGTGTGGAGCATCTCCCTGCTGAGGAGAGGCTGGGGGAGATGGGGCTCTGGAGATGGGAAAAGAGGTACCTGAGGGGTGACCCCATGGATGTTGATCAATATGTGAAGCCCTTCCCTCTGCATCTGTTGCTAATGACCTGTGAGCAGAGCCCAGCACCAACATCTCTGGAGGGTCCTTTCAGAGACCTGTAGAGAGCGACGAGGTCTCCCCTCAGCCTCCTCTTCCTCCAACTAACCAGCCCCAGCTGTCTCCATCTCTCCTCATGAGATTGATTCCCCAGCTTTGCTGCTCTCCTATGCCCTTGCTCCAGCCCCTCAATGTCTCCCTTGTGCTGAGGTGCCCAAACTGGACCCAGTACTCAATGGGAACAACCCACCTCCATCTCTGCATCGGCAGCTTCTCCACCAGCACAAGCTCAAGGTGCAGCCTCACCAGTGCTGAGTCCAGGGGGACAATCACCTCCTAGTCCTGCTGGACACGCAGCTTCTAATACACTGGATGACACCCTGCAGTCGGATCACCTTCAAGGCGATGGTTCAAGACAAACCCCCTGAGCCAAGCTCAGAAGACATCTTCACTCCTGGCTGAGCGGGTTTCTCGGGCAGGTGCCACCTCTACAACTGTATCGGCTGCAATTTACGCCCTCAGCGACACCCGAAGTGTTTTCTGGACCGAGGAGAAGAGGTTTTAGTGCGCGGCATAAACGGCTGAAATACAGGAGCTCTTCCCCAGGCGGAGGGAGGCGCCCGCACGGATAGATGGGGCCGTTCAGCGGGAGACACAGGGGCTGCTGGAGCACCCGGCGCTTCCCCGGAGCCGCGGAGCATCGCAGCGCCCGGGCAGAGGCAGCCCGACGGAGCGACACCCGTGCGCTCGCCTCCGCCGCCTCCCGCGGCACCAGCAGGGACCTCCAGCTGCGTTTCGGACCGCGGAGCCCTCGCGAGTCCGGCCGTCGGGGAGGGCTCCGTGCTCGTGTGTCAGCAGAGGGTGTTTCTGGAACCAACTGCAGGGTCACGCTCGGGGAGAGCCCGGTGTCGCCTCCCAAACGCAGAGCTGGATGCCGGCAGGAAACGCCACGGAGTCATCACCGCTGTGCTGAGCTGCAGAGTGAGGGCGCAGAGCTCTGCTGTGCTGGACCACACCCCAGCTCTGTGGCTAGCACACTGTTCCTCGGGCTTGTTTCCCCAACCAGGATTTTACTGCTCCAGGTGATGCCAGTGACTCAAGGATAACAGCCCCAGCAGCTCCAGCAGCTGGATCTGGGGTTTGGCACCACACTGGAGATCTCTCACTGAATCACAGAACCATTCAGGCTGGATAAGGCCCCTGGGATCATCCAGTCCAACCAGCAACCCTAGTCTACAAGGTCACCCCTAAACCACATGCCCTGACACCACAGCTCAGCGACTTCTCAACACATCCAGGGATGGGGACTCAGCCCCCACCCCGGGCAGCCCATCCCCGGGCCTGACCACTCTCTCCGGGAAGAATCTCTTCCTCATGGCCAGTCTGACCGTCTCCTGTTGAATCACAGAACATCAGGGGTTGGAAGGGACCTCGACAGGTCATCTAGTCTAATCCCCTGCCAAGCTCCAACAGGCTTGCTCTGGCACCGGTGGGAACGAGCTGCCAAGCAGGCTGGGGCCAGCACCGGCCAGTCGCTCGGGTCGGTCTGTGTTTGGTGGCAACGCTGAACGTGGCTGCTGCAGGCGCTTGAGCGAGTCCCGGCAGAGCTCCACGAGGACCTCGAGCCTTCGGTTCCACGGGGCACTCGTGCTTCGTCCCGCTCTGGAGCTGGGGGAGTTTCTCTGGCTGCAGAACGATCGCTGCCACCTCCTAGTTAGGCAACAGTGCAGCTGCTTCCAGGCTCCCGCAGCCGCAGCGGAGGGCTCTGCTTCGCTTTGGTCCATCGGGCACAGTAAATCGCGGCGGCACCGGCCGTTGTCTCTGGGTCGTTGGCTGCTCTGGAGCTCTGCTGAGCGCCCCGGACTGCTCAAAAGAGGATCGAGATGCTCGTCTGGGCAGCACAACCGGTTGGTGTGGCAGCGCTGGCGGAGGGGAGGGAGCCCTTGCAGCAGCTCACGAGGCTTCGGCAGAGTGTTTTGGGCAGGAAGCCTGTGGTTCAACAGAGAGGTTTTGAGTCAGTGTAATGGTTGGTGGGACTCAGGATGGTTCCAGGAGGACATGATGCTACTGGAGGGTGCCCAGCGCAGGGCAACAAGGATGATGAAGGAAGTGGAGCACCTCCCTGATGAGGAGAGGATGAGGGAGCTGGGGCACTTGAGCTTGGAGGAGACTGAGGGGTGACCCCATGGATGTTGATCAATATGGGAAGGGTGGGTGTCAGGAGGATGGAGCCAGGCTCTGCTCAGGGGCACCCAGTGACAGGACAAGGGGCAGTGGGTGTGAGCTGGAGCAGAGGAGGTTCCCCATCAGTGTGAGAAGGACCTTGTTCCCAGGGAGGGTGCCAGAGCCCTGGCAGGGGCTGCCCAGGGGGTTGTGGAGTCTCCTTCACTGGAGACGTTTCAAACCCTCCTGGCCATGTTCCTGTGACTGGATCCAGGTGATCCTGCTATGTAAGGGGGATGGGACTGGCTGATCTTTGGAGGTCCCTTCCAATCCCTAATGACTGGATCTAGGGGATCCTGCTATGTCCTGGGGATGGGACTGGCTGATCTTTGGAGGTCCCTTCCAATCCCTAATGACTGGATCTAGGGGATCCTGCTATGTCCTGGGGATGGGACTGGCTGATCTTTGGAGGTCCCTTCCAATCCCTGATGCTCTGTGATTCTGTGATTCAACATTAGGACTTTCCAGGAGCCCTTCTCCAAGGGCTGCCCAGGGGGTTGAGGTCCTCTCCTGCCCCAGCAGTTCCACGGTTCTACAAAGCCCAGTGCAGCTGCCCAGCTGGGAGATGCGCCCAGACCCAGTGCTCCCCAGCAGACCCAGCGCCTCCGCAGGCACCGGAGGCAGGCTGGCTGCGGTCGCCATGGCGATGGGACGTGCTCGGGCTGTAGCTGCGATCAGAGCCGTGATGAGCTCGGGGAACTTCGCAGTCTCTCGCACCAGCATTTAACTGGAGCCGCGGAAGCGCCCGGCGCCGCCTGTGGCTCGGAGCCCCCGACAGCCCCCTGCTTCTCCGTGCAGGTGGAAGGACCCGGCAGCTCCGACAGGCTCTGTTCCGGGTTGTGCAAACCGAGCCCTGGGTTTGCTCTGCTCTGACATCAGAAGCCGGCCACGGGGCCGCGCAGTTTTAATCAAAACAAGTGTTAATTGGGAACGTGTCCCGTGCACGGAGTCCGCTCTGCAAAGCAGCGGCGCTGCCAGCGCTGTCCCGGAGCCGACGGGGAGAGGCTCTGCCCGCGGAGGGTTTGGCTCCTGTGCTGGGGAGTGACCAGAGCCACCTTCTCGGGTTGGGTCTGACAACGACAGGGTGTGTCGGGTCCCATCGCTTTCTCTTGTGGGGTTCTAACTCCACTGGCCTCGTTCATCCATATTAAAAGGCAGCTTTGTCATGCTGGTGAAGACTTCACGGGGTAAAAGCTGAAGGTACCACATGTGGAAGCTCTGTTCATTTAGCAAGGAAGTGCAGTTTCGATTGAAACCACTGATTTCATTTCCTTTCTTTCCAGGGAATGCTACTGGTGGCTGCTGTGATGTTTCTAACCCAGCCTGGTCCTCTCAGCGTCTACGGGGAGCTGGTGATCTTCACACGCAGGGTTAATGGTGCCACTGCTGGAGGCTGGATCTGATGGGGGTCAGTACTGGGACCAGTCCTAGTCAATCTGGTCATTAATGACTTGGGTGAGGGATGAGAGAGCTCTGTCAGCAAGTCTGCTGGTGGCACGGAGCTGGCAGCAGTGGCCGACACCCCAGCAGGCTGCTGCCAGCCAGCAGGACCTGGATGAGCTGGGCAGGGAGACACCAAATGGGCTAGAACAAGGGCAGGGTGGAGTCTGGCATCTGGGCAAGAACAGCCCCAGAGACCAGGTTAGGTTGGACACTGACCTGTTGGAGAGCAGTGGAGCAAAGGGACCTGGGGGTCCTGGTGGCCAGCAGGATGGCCAGGAGCAATGGACCCTGGTGGCCAAGAAGGCCGATGGCATCCTGGGGTGGATCAGAAGGGGGGTGGTTAGTTAGGTGAAGACAGGTTCTCCTACCCCTGTACTACTGCCCTGGGGAGACCCCAGCTGGAATCTGGTGTCCAGCTCTGGGCCCCTCAGCTCCAGAAGGACACAGAGCTGCTGGAGAGAGCCCAGTGCAGAGCCAGGGGGGTGATGGAGGGAGGGGAGCATCTCCCTGCTGAGGAAAGGCTGGGGGAGCTGGAGCTCTGGAGCTGGGAGAAAAGGAGCCTGAGGGGTGACCCCATGGATGTTGATCAGTGTGTGAAGGGTGGGTGTCAGGAGGATGGAGCCAGGCTCTGCTCAGGGGCACCCAGTGACAGGACAAGGGGCAGCGGGTGTGAGCTGGAGCAGAGGAGGTTTCACATCAGTGTGAGAAGGACCTTGTTCCCAGGGAGGGTGCCAGAGCCCTGGCAGGGGCTGCCCAGGGGGTTGTGGAGTCTCCTTCTCTGGATGTTTCTCCGATTCTCTTTGGCTTCACACGGGCTGCACTCGAGGTGTAAAACCAGGGGCTGCTCTGTTTGCGTTGACACCTCTGTGACACGGCTGGCTCTGGGGTTGCTCTGCTCCTCAGAGCTGCTCCAGCCAGTCCCTGATGTTATCTTTGAGTGGAGGGTGCTGGACCCTGGAAAAGGGGGGAAGAAGAAATCAGACTCCAGGATCGATTCCTGCAGAGGATACAATCAGGAGTCATTTTCTTCTTGCAGAAACACAGCGGAGCAGGCACCCTGCGTGTTCCCACATTTCCCCGGACTTCCCAGATCACGCTGCAGTGGCGGTGGCTCCGATGAATTGTTAAAGGCAGAGAGAGCCCAGAGCAATTCTGCATCTCGTTTCGGTTTGATTTCCCCCCTACAGCTGGCTGGGCCCCCCACATTTTCGCTCTTGCTTGCAAGGCCTGGTGGAGCAGTTCTCTCTCAAACAACAGTGGGACCGTGGCGGCTGTCAAAGGGAAGCGAAAGCTGTGGGGAAGGGTTTGATCTCGAGAGCCAGCTTTGCCCACTGGGGTTGCCTCCTGGCACATCTCTCTTGGGTGGAGGACACGTGGATCCAATCCAACCCCCCCCACCAAGCATCTAACACAATCCTTTCAGGGAGAGGCTCCTCTGAAGAGGAGCAGACTCACAGAGCATCAGGAAGAGATGCTCTGAGCCTTTGCTTTGAACCCCTGGCTCTCAGACTTCATGTTCTGAATTCATTCTGTGAATTATTGATGATGTGATCTTCTCTTGGAGGAGGCGTGGGAGATTCTTACTGAGTGGCTGTAGATCGTCAGGCTGAGGGGTGACCCCATGAATGTTGATCAATATGGGAAGGGTGGGTGTCAGGAGGATGGAGCCAGGCTCTGCTCAAGGGCACCCAGTGACAGGACAAGGGGCAGCGGGTGTGAGCTGGAGCAGAGGAGGTTCCACATCAATGTGAGAAGGACCTTGTTCCCAGTGAGGGTGCCAGAGCCCTGGCAGGGGCTGCCCAGGGGGGTTGTGGAGTCTCCTGTGGAGATGTTTAAAACCCTCCTGGCCGTGTTCCTGTGTGAGTGGATCTAGGGGATCCTGCTGTGGAAGGGGACTGGGCTGGGTGGTCTTTGGAGGTTCCTTCCCATCCCTCATGACTGGATCTAGGGGATCCTGATGTTGGGCAGGGGGATTGGACTGGCTGATCTTTGGAGGTCCCTTCCAGCCCCTAATGACTGGATCTAGGGGATCCTGCTGTGTCAGGGGGACTGGGCTGGATGATCTCTCGAGGTCCCTTCCACTCCCTGATGGTCTGTGGTACCCCACTAACGAAGGTCTGGCTCCAGCACTCTGGGTGCACCGACACACCACCCGCAGTGACGCAGGTGGGTGCGAAACCTGTCTGCAAGACAGCAGAAAGTACTCGCAGGGCTGCAGCTCAATTTGAGCTTTAGCAACAGGAGCAGCTGACTCGTTCCTCCTGGTAGCAGTTTACGTTTGATTTCAATGCCTGTATATTGCTGGGAGACTTCAGCCAGGGTCTATAAAAAGATTGACTTAATGTGTCCTGGGGTGTTTTACAGTTACTGCTCGCCCATCTCTCAGACTGCTTAATGGGCTTCAGGAGGCACTTTCCAGCACTGGAGCTGCCATCTCTGCGTGAGGTGACGGGCACAGTGCTGACTGCAGGGCTGGGTGCTGCTCGGGGCTTTCTCCACGCCGCCTTCAGCGGGACGGTCGGCTCTGCCGCAGCGCGGTGCCGGCGGGGTGCTGCTGGTGCTGCCACGGGCTGTGCTGCGGGGCGGTCGACGGGCTGTGGCCCTCTTCACCTGCGTGGATCAGCCTGTGTCATCTGTGGAGGGTGCTTAGGCTCTTGGTCTCAGGAGCATCAGGCTAAACCTCTCATTATCACCTTCCCACAAGGGTCATTCTTGGTCGTCGGGGAGCCGGGTCACATTCACAGGAACCCGGTGGCAAAGTCGTGGGGCTCTTCAGGTTCTGCTCAATGAATTCTCTGATATAAAACAGCCCCTGGCTTTGGTTCCAGGCCCTAAATCAGGAGCGATGCGGCTGCTCTTCAGGGGCTTCAGCACAGCGCAGGGATCGTTCTGGAGTTCCATCAAGGAGGTAACAAACTTCTTCCCCACAGAGGGAAATAAAAACCTACCTGCAGCCCGCGGGAACGACTTGAAGCACCGGTGTAAAAGCAGCCCAAACACCAGTAATCTCCACCCAAACCTGGGAGAAACTAACTGTTACTTAGCTATTGGGGACCTTCTTCCCAGTGAGGGTGCCAGAGTCCTGGCAGGGGCTGCCCAGGGGGTTGTGGAGTCTCCTTCTCTGGAGACATTTCTCACCCACATGGCCATGTTCCTGTGCAACTGGATCTAGGGGATCCTGCTGTGGTGGGAGGATTGGACTGGGTGATCTCTCAAGGTCCCTTCCAATCCCTAATGATTGAATATGGGGGATCCTGCTGTGGCAGGGGGACTGGACTGGATGATCTTTTGAGGTCACTTCCAATCCCTCATGACTGGATCTAGGGGATCCTGCTGTGTCAGGGGCCTTGGACTGGATGGTCTTTGGAGGTCCCTTCCAACCCCTGATGTCCTGTGATTCAGTGATAGGCTAGATCTCAAGTGCTGCTTTGCTCAGGTTCTGGTGCGCTGCGGCAAACCAGCCTGGCTGCCTTGGGGTGACACTGGCTGCTGTGAGGATGGATGGAGCGGAGAATTGCAGCCCTACAGCTACAGAGAAAAGATGGTTTCATTAAAAGGTCAGACCAAGCTCCTTCTGATGGTGCCCCTGCAGGGCTGGAGCTGGAGAAGAGCGCTGATGGATGGCTGGCTGCGCCGGAGCAGAGAGCGGCTCCCTGGGACGTGCCCCAGCAGCACTGTCTGCGCTGGTCGGCGGCGCCTCTCCTCAGAGGACCTGGGGCCATCCTGCTCCAAAGGGCTCTTCTGTTAACGTGGGCAATAGGTTTGTGCTCTGCTCTGTCCCCATGGTAGATGAGAAGGACGTGACCCGTGGAGCTCGTGAGGACGCTCGTGAGTCACAGCAAGGATGAGTTAAGGGAGCAGCAGTCACGCGCCCCGTCCTGAGGTGCTGCCCTCACACAGAGGGGACGGGAGGCTGCTCGGCTGGAGGAGGAGAGAGGTAAGAGAGTGCTGTGCGAGGACAGTCCCCTGCCAGCTGCCTGCCCGTGGGGTCACTGCTGGACGTGGCGAGTCAGCTCTGCTGGGGGCTTCCTGTGGGACTCGGTGCTGACCCTTCGGTGTCCGGAGTTCAAAGAGCTGCTGCAGCTGCCCCCAGGTCAACTGGATCTGGTTTAGCAGCTCTGGATGAGGTTTTCTTGCAGTCAGGAAACAAGAGGTAGTAGCTGGTGCCCAGCTGACAGGTGCTTTGGGCTCCTCACAGCCCGTTCTCCTTCGTGACGGATCCCAGACGTCAAGCGGCAGCGCTCCCGTGCCTGTCCTGTCAGACAGAGAAGCCTTCTGAGCAGAGGGGGTGCTTTGGGTTCTGCCTCGTGGCAGCTGCTCGCACTGTGCTCTAGTCAACGAGCACGTAGGACATCCTGATGTGGACTTTGTGGTGTAGGATCACAGCTCACCTGTAACAACCGGGGCCAGAGGAGGGCTGGGGAGAGGGGATGGAGACAGGCCCTGTGGAGAGCGGCCGAGGGAACTGGGGTTGTTCAGGCTGGAGAAGAGGAGCCTGAGAGGAGACCTCATTGCCCTCCACAGCTCCCTCACAGGAGTTTGTAGCAAGGCTGGTGCTGGTCTCCTCTCCCAAATTACTAATGAGAGGAAATGGCCTCAAGTTGCATCAGGGGAGGTTTGCACTGGATCTTCAGAAGAAGTTCTTTGCTGAGAGACTGGTTGGGCACTGGAACAGGCTGCCCAGGGAGGTGGTGGAGTCTCCATCCCCGGAAGGGTTTAAAAACCAAGCAGCTGGAGGCCATGGTCTGGGTGTTAGGTTGCTGCTGGGCGGAGGCTGCTCCTTTCCAGCCAGGATGACTCTGTGATTCTATAAATAATATGCAATAATAGCTGACATGCAGTAGGATGTAATATGTATTAACAGACAATAATTACTAATAGTGTGCTGCACGTCGCACGTAACAGAACGTGCCCAGTGGTGCACAATCTTTATAACAGCATCAAGTGTAATTTGGTGAGGTGCCCGGGGATATTATTTTTAAGAGACTGTAGGTTAATTATTAAAGAGTCCAAAAAGGAAGTATTAAGCCAATTATTAGAGTTGATTATTAATCCCAGAGAGTTAATTACCGAGGTCTGAAGCAATTTGTCTTCTGTTTGAAATAGATTTTTACTTGATTAAGTTGTATTTGTCACTTAGCTCCTTGATTGTGGCTGCAAAGAAGTTCATTACCCTGCAAAGTGCAGGATGAGTCTCTCGGGCTGGTGATGAGTGCGGGGGCGGCGGATGAGCTGTCTGGGCAGAGGCATCCTTAAGGAAGCCTGTCCTGGGCAAAGATGCTTCAAGTGAGCACTGGTACTCCTGCCACAGAAACCATAGACACACACAAGGATCGTTAGGGGTTGGAAGTGTCCTCCAGAGGTCATCAAGACCAAGCTCTCTGCTTGAGCAGGGCCAGAGAGTCCAGGGCAGATCACTTGGAAATGCATCCAGACGGGGTCTGGAGAGTCTCCAGAGGAGACTCCACAACCTCCTTGGGCAGCTCCTTCCAGGGCCCTGGCACCCTCACAGTAAAGAAGTTCTTCCTTGTTCCTGTGTGACTTGGTCTGGGGGATCCTGCTGTGGCAGGGGGTTTGCACTGGATGATCTTTCAAGGTCCATTCCCATCCCTAATGACTGGATCTAGGGGGCCCTGGGGGATTGGGATCTAGGGGGATTGGACTTCATGATCTTGAAGAGGAGGATAAAGGACGTGGAGGGTGTCCTCACCTCAACAGTCTTCTGCCAAGGTGAACGCAACGTCCGTGTTTTCCTTAAGGATGAGCAAAACTCAGCTTGAGAGAGGGGATCTGCTCCTGCTGCCCCATCGCTTCATCCTGGAATTCAAGGAGCATTGTTTATGGTCCCCTTGTGGGGAACTCGCCTCAAGATGCTTCATCTTCTTCTCAGCTGATTTTTATCAGCACATTGGAGTCTCCTTCTCTGGAGATGTTTCAAACCCTCCTGGCCATGTTCCTGTGTGACTGGATCTAGAGGATCCTGCTGTGGCAGGGGGTTGGACTGGATGGTTTTTCAAGGTCCCTTCCCATCCCTGATGACTTGATCTGGGGGACCCTGCTGCGGCAGGAGGATTGGACTGGATGATCCTTCGAGGTCCCTCCCAACCCCTCATGTTCTGTGCCCAGAGCTCCATCAGTAGAAAACTTGTCTCAGGGACTGGCAGAGATGTTTTTCTGCTGTGGTTTTGCTTTCTTTTCCTTCTCCCCCTTCCCCGCTGGAGGGAAGAGCTTGTTGCTGGCAGTGTCTGTCGAGGGCGATGTTAGATGTGCAGCGGGTGTGATTAGAACTAATGGAATGGAAGAACAAATCAACTCCAGCCTCTTCCCGCTGTGAGGGCTGTTAGAAAAGGAGTGGGTTTGCCCATTGTGCTCCTCTCCCTTGACTGATGGAGCAGGAGGTGCTAAATCATGTCCTTGTGCCTTGGAAGGGCTGAGGAGCAGCAGAAAGATGGATCAAACGGTCTCATAGATCTCTGAGTTCTGCTGCTGGAGGAGGCAGCCATTAGCCTCCCCCGTAACGATCTTGTCGTCATCAGTTCTGTGCTGGCAGCCCCGGTGTCGGCGCCGAGGTCTGGTGAGGTCCCTGCAGAACAGCCAAGGGTGAGTGACCTGTAAATTGTGGAGACCCAGCATGTTTAGACAGTCGCTGGGCTCCAGCTGGGAAGCAGCCCGATGCGGCTGGGATCAAGCGCAGGGCGTCACTGGGGACAGCAGAGGGTCTGACCTCTCGTGGCCCCATGGTCATCATGGGCTGACCGTGCGTCTCCTTCCATTCCTCATCCTTAGCAGGTCTGGCCTTTGCAGGGAAACATTGCTGAGGGTTCTTCTCGATGTCACCTAGTGACAGGACAAGGGGCAGCGGGTGTCAGCTGGGACAGAGGAGGTCCCACATCAATTTGAGAAGGACCTTCTTCCCAGTGATGGTGCCAGAGCCCTGGCAGGGGCTGCCCAGGGGGATTGTGGAGTCTCCTTCTCTGGACATGTTCGCATGTGACTGGATCTAGGGGATCCTGCTGTGGCAGGGGGATTGGACTGGATGGTCTTTGGAGGTCCCTTCCAATCCCTAGTGACTGGATCTAGGGGATCCTGCTGTGGCAGGGGGACTGGATGATCTTTGGAGGTCCCTTCCAATCCCTAGTGACTGGATCTAGGGGATCCTGCTGTGGCAGGGGGACTGGAGGATCTTTGGAGGTCCCTTCCAACCCCTGATGTCCTGTGATTCTGTGATCAACTGGTGTTTGCTGTGTCTGGATGTAACAGAGGCTTCACAGGGCTCAGCTGGGCTCTGGGTGCTGGGCATCTGCTTACAGCTGAGCTCTGGGCTGAAAACTGAGGGTGAGCTGTGCCGGTCTGTTTAGAGGTCACCCAGAGTGGCCCTGATGCCATCCCCTGGGGAAGGAAAACCCTTCTCATGTCTGCTTTTGAGTCTTTTCCATCAATTAGTAGAAAAGCAGAAAGCTCAGCCCAAAGCCTGCGTCCTTGTCCTTGGCCACTGCTGGTCCTCGCCTCGCTGGGCGTGCCTTGAGCAGCCTCAGCACGGGGAGCAGTGGGCTCTCGTGTTCCCTTCATTCAAGGTGTTTTCTTCTCTGGCTTCTGCAGGACCTTAGACTGAACCTGCAGCTCCTCGCTGTCGTGGAGCCGCGCCAGTTAAAAGCACGAGCTGACCCTTCCTTCACCTGGCATCTGTTGGGGTGTGGGATGGGTCCAGAGCAGAGCACCTCTGATCGTGGGAGGGCTGGAGCTGCTCCTCTGAGGACAGGCTGAGCAAGGTAGGGCTGTCCAGCCTGGAGAAGAGGAGGCTCCCAGGTGACCTTCCAGCAGCTTCCCAGTCTCTGAAGGAAGGGGGCTACAAGAAAGCTGGGGGAGGGCTTTGGACAGGGGTGGTAGCCAGAGGGCAAGGGGAAAGGGTTCCAGACTTAAAAAGGAGAGATGGAAGTTGGACATGAGGAACAAACTCTTTGCTGTGAGGGTGGGGAGATGCTGGCACGGGCTGCCCAGGAGAGTTGGGCTTGGTGTAAGGAATCCCTTCCTCAGGGACAGGGTGCTCAGAGCCCGGACTGGGCTGCCCCCATCCCTGGAGGTGCTGAAGGGCAGCCTGTGGCCCTGAGTCCCCTGGTGTGGCCGCTGGGGTGATGCCAGGTCCTGGGCTGGGCTGGCTGAGCTCGGGGGCATTTCCAGCCTCAGTCACTCCGTGGCTCTGCCACCAAGGAACTTTTGTGCTGTAATTCCCTTTATTATTCGAACCCCATCGGGCAGAGCAGCTTTTTGTGTCTTGGGAGTGAGGCACTCGTAGCTGCAGGCGTGGACGAGAGTGCGCTGCATCCCCAGGTGTCCGAGCACCCCACGCTTCCCCTCAGCGCCGTGACTTTGCACGGTCGACCTTAAACGTTTCCTTGAGTTGTCTGCACTGTTGGAGTTGCCTGGTGGTGGCCCATCCGGGCCATCCTTCACTCCGATTTAATTGCCGGCCGTTGTCACTGCAGCGCCGTTATCAGCTGCTTGGCTTTTATTATCCTTCCTAACGAGTGACTTTTAGCGACGAGCCGGAGGATGTGTAGGAATTAGCTCGGGGCCTGTCTCCTGGGTGTGCTGCCAGCTCCGTGCCAGACACCTCTGTTGAGCTGATGGAGAGGTTTTGGGGGCCACACAGATGTCGGGCAAAGAACCCATTTGCTGAGTATTTTCTTTAAAAAAGAAGGTGCTAAAGTTCTTCCACATCTTCTGAAAGTGAGAAGGGGACTGTTTTCTGTCCCTTCGAAGAGCAAAAATGCCTCTGGCTTCCCTTGGCAGCCCCTGGCTGGTGGAAGCACCATCCTGGACATGTTTAGAAGATGTGGTGCTGGGGGATCTGGTTTTGGGGTGACCTTGTAGAGTGGGGTTGATGGTTGGACTCGATGATCCCAGGGGTCTTTTCCAACCTGAGTGATTCTGTGAAGCAGGTCCTCAGTGCCTTCTGCATCCAGCCTGAGCTTCATTTCAGCCACTTGCTGCCATCGCAGGCAGCTGAGACTGTCCCCAACCTCTGCAGACCTGGTCTCCCTGCGGGACCTCCTGCGTTTGCTGTGCTCACACCCGCGTTCTGCTGCCTCTCTGTGTTTAAAGGGGTCGAGCAAGTGATCTTCATGCATTTAAATGACAACATTAGGTCTGTTCTTTGGAACAGTCACCCCTTCACAACGAGGTCTCGTAGCCATGGGGCAAGTGCAGGGGGCTGGTGGTGGGTGCTCTGTGCCCTGGGACCTCGGAGGAGGGTGTTTGGCCAGTGGAACGGGTGCGTTCAGCATCGGCCGGCTTTGGGCAGGATCAGGCAGCAGAGTGAACCTCCTCAGCAGGGAGATGCTCCCCTCCCTCCATCACCCCTGTGGCTCTGCTGTGCTGGGCTCTCTCCAGCAGCTCCGTTGCTTCTGGAGCTGAAGGCCCAGCACTGGGCACAAGATTCCAGCTGTGGTCTCCCCAGGGCAGAGCAGAGGAGGAGGAGGACCCCTCTCCACCTGCTGTCCACCCCCATCTTTCTCCAGGCAGCAGCAGGCATTTGAGCTGATTTTACTCCGAGCTGGAGAAGCACCTTCCGCCTGGCCGAGGAGATAAGGGCTGGTGTTTCCTCGGCAGGTCTGCTCACACCAGCCGTGAGAAGAGCCACCTGTTAAACCATCTGTGCAGGTCAGGCTGCCCCGGGAAGGCTGTGGAGCTGGGCTTGTTTGAACAAATAAATGGAATAAAGGCAGCAGAGCCCTCCCTGGAAGGGGGCAGCTGCTGATAAATGGCAAGGAAATGGTTTTGAAATGTTCTGAAAGTGATTCCTCTAAGTTCTGGCTTCAGACGGGGAGGTGGGGATAATGATTTGGACTTCTGGGGGCAGGGGAGACCTGGCTCTCCCACAGTGCTGTCGCATGGAGCAGAGTCTGGGCTGGTTCCAGCTGTCGATGGGTAAGTCTGAGGTGGGAGCTGGGCTGTGCTCTTGTTCCTGTAAATGAGCATCAGGGAGAGCGGAGGCGGTTTGTGGAACCGATGAGGGCAACACGGACTGAGAGCAGGAGTGAGGGCATCTCACAGCGGGAAGGTTTCTCTAGTGTTTCTGTCTCTCTCCTCCAGGGAAAAATAACACCCTTGCAAATGAGAGAAGAACACAACCTCATGATCAGGCAGGGGGACTGGACTGGATGATCTTTGGAGGTCCCTTCCCATCCCTAATGACTGGATCTAGGGGGTCCTGCTGTGGCAGGGGGACTGGACTGGATGATCTCTCCAGGTCCCTTCCAATCCTTAATGACTGGATCTAGGGGGTCCTGCTGTGTCCTGGGGACTGGACTGGCTGATCTCTCGAGGTCCCTTCCCAACCATAATGACTGGATCTAGGGGGTCCTGCTGTGTCCTGGGGACTGGACTGGCTGATCTCTCCAGGTCCCTTCCCAACCATAATGACTGGATCTAGGGGGTCCTGCTGTGTCCTGGGGACTGGACTGGCTGATCTCTCCAGGTCCCTTCCCAACCATAATGACTGGATCTATGGGATCCTGCTGTGTCCTGGGGACTGGACTGGATGATCTCTCCAGGTCCCTTCCCAACCATAATGACTGGATCTAGGGGATCCTGCTGTGTCCTGGGGACTGGACTGGCTGATCTCTCCAGGTCCCTTCCCAACCATAATGACTGGATCTAGGGGATCCTGCTGTGTCCTGGGGACTGGACTGGATGATCTCTCGAGGTCCCCTCCAGTCCCTGATGCTCTGATTCTCCATGTGGTTCATTTTCAATGCGAAGGGCATAAGGGGAAGCAAACAAACACCCCGGGTGCTCCCCTGTCAGGTCTGTGCTTTGGACAAGGTCCCGCGGATCAGCCTGACCTTGGGCTGGAACGGGAAGCTCAGCGCGATCGTTAGCAGCATCGATGCAATCTCTCCTCAAGACCTGGAGAAGAAGGAAAATAAAGAGCTCGGCTTAGGAGGGTTTGATAAATAGACTTTTCACCCCGGCGGGCGCCCTGCAGCTCCAGATAAAACAAGTTGCTGTGGACTTCTCACGGTGATTCGACTGCAGAGCCCGGCGAGCACGGTGAGCAGTGATGCATGACGAGTGCAGGGGGTGTGTGTGTGTGTGCACCTTCCCTCTCTCTCAGGATGTGAGAGCTGCAGTGTGCCCTTCTTGATATCACTGCTCTCTGAAAGGTCTTGATATCTCTTTCACCCTCTACAGAGGGGTGACAGGTAAATGAGGGAGGAGGTTGCGAAGCAGAGATAACTTGATCTCCGCAGCGCAGCTGGCTTCGGGTTGGTTTTGTTGTCTGAGGAGCAGTCAAAGGTGAAAAAGGGTGCAGAGATGCTGGAAGAAAGTTCCCCAAATTCTATCTGCTTTTTCAATGGGTGGAAAGGTCCCCTCATCCACTTCTTCAAAGGCTCTTCAGTAGTCTCCTTCTCTGCAGGCGTTTCAAACCCACCTGGACATGTTCCTGTGCAGCTTGGTCTAGGGGGTCCTGCTGTGGCAGGGGGTTGGACTGGATGGTCTTTGGAGGTCCCTTCCAGTCCCTAATGACTGGATCTAGGGGGTCCTGCTGTGGCAGAGGGGACTGGACTGGATGATCAGACATAAAGTGCAGAAGGAGATGAAGGACTTGGACGCAGGTAGTCCTTAGAGTAGCACTGGGTGACACCCGGCTGAACAGGAGCCAGCAGGGTGTCCAGATGGCCCAGAAGCCCAATGGCGTCCTGGCTTGGATCAGCACTAGTGTGGCCAGCAGGCTGGGGACATCATTCTCCCCCTGGACTGGGCACTGGGGAGGCCTCCCCTCTAGTACTGGGGTCAGTGCTGGGCTCCTCACTACAAGAAAGAGATTGAGGGTCTGGAGCAGGTCCAGAGGACAGTGATGCTGGGGAAGTGACTGGAGGGAAAGGCTGATGGGGAGAGGCTGAGGGAGCTGGGGGTGTTGAGCCTGGAGAAGAGGAGACTAAGGGGTACCTTCTCCCTCTCTCCAGCTCCCTGAAGGGAGGAGGAGGTGGGGCTCAGGCTCTTCTCCCAGGCAACCAGTGCCAGGACGAGAGGGCAGAGACTGAAGCTGCCAGAGGATGGTTGGGTTGGATGTCAGGAAGCCCTCCTGATGGAAAGGGTGCTCAGAGCCTGGACTGCACTGCCCAGGGCAGTGGGGGAGTCCCCACCCCTGGAGGTGTTGAAGGGCAGCCTGGCTGTGGCCCTCAGTGCTCTGGTGTGGCCACTGGGGTGGTGTGAGGTGCTGGGCTGGATGGGCTCAGAGGGCTTCTCCAGCCCCAATCATTCTGTGTGATTCTGTGACTAGGTGGCCAGCGAGGGTTGGCTCTGTGCATCAGTCGATGTTGAAGCTCGGTGGCTAATGCAAGTTTCATGAGAGCCATTGTGCCCAAGAGCCTCTCAAGCACATCTCTGGGCACCTCCTTTGAAGATCAGCCCCTTCAAAGGGGAATAAGCCCCGGTCCTTGTTGGAGGAGGGAGGCGTTAGAAGTCGGGCGGAGGTTGGCTCTCGAGGAGCTGAGCTGTTTGGAAGCACAAGGTTGATAGAATCGTGAGGGAGCGGAAGGGACCTCGAAAGATCATCCCACTCAGTCCCCCTGCCCGTGACTGTGGGGGCTCTGAGGGCACGGGCGAGCCCCGATGCTCTGCTCCAAGAGCCTTCATGCCCAGCCTTACCCAGCCAATTTGCTCCCAGCAAAGGCTGAACGTCCAGAGGAACCCTGGTATTTAATGAACTGCTTCTGTGCTTCTGCCCATAAAGTGAATTTGAAATTAAAGTCAGAGCCTCATTCTTGTCCCAGGGCTCTAAATGATTTCTAGAGCTTCTGTCTTTGAAGTGTCTGAGCGCTGGGGAACCAATTAAAACACAATTAGCTGATTTGTTTGAGTGGTCCAAGCTCAGACGTGCTGTGGGGCTCAAACAGGCTGGAGATGTTCAGGAGCCAAGGGGGGACGAGGGCTGAGCAAGTGAAAATGGACGAAAACGCTGCTGTGCAGGAAGGTCCCGTTTAATTCCAGGGGCTTGAGTGTTTCCAGTTGTTGGTGGTTGGCACTGGGATGAGTTTGCCCTGTGTGCTCAGCTGTCCCAGGCTGCTTCTAAGCCAACATGGGGTAATCCCACCAGTCCTGCCCGTTGGCCTGCAAATCCGATGGGCACTTGGTCGTCTCACACCCCAATGTGGTTGCCCAGGGCACAGTTGTTCTCGGGCTGCTCCGGGCGATCTCTGAGCTCTGTTCTCTTCCCTTTCCCTTTGTTTTGTTTACAGGGAGATGGTTGCACAGGCAGGTCTGTGTGTGGACGAGGGCAAAGCCATGGATGTGGTCTGCCTGGACTTCAGGAGGTCACGGCTCAGACACAGGTGGACTCTTGGCTGGGTTCAGAAGCAGCTGGATGGCTGAGCCCAGAGGGATGGGGTGAGTGGGGTTTGATGTGGCCAGCGATCGGTCACAGGCAGCGCCCCTCAGGGCTCAGTGCTGGGACCAGTCTTGTGCCAGGGGAGGTTTAGCTTGGGTCTTGGGAAGAGGTTACCTACCTAGAGAGTGGCTGGGCACTGGAACAGGCTGCCCAGGGAGGTGCTGGATTCTCCATCCCTGGAGGGGTTTGAAGACCGAGTAGCTGGAGCACTTGAGGCCATGGTGTAGGGGTCAGGGAGCTGTTGGGCTGAGGGCTGGGTTTGCTGCTCCTGGAGGTGCTTTCCAGCCAGGATGATTCTGTGTCATGGATTAATTGGCTCTCAGATTGGAAGGGACCTTAGTGATCATTTAATCCAACCTCCCTGCCATGAGCAGGGCTGCTTCTCGACTAGAACCAGTAGTTCAAAGCCTCATCCAACCCGGCCTTGAACGTCATCAGGGAGGGCGCAGGCACAACCTCTCTGGGTAACCTGTTCCAGAGTCACACCACCCTCGTGCTGAAGAGTTTCTTCCTATGAAGAAATTCCTCAACTTGCTGTGAGTAACTGTGTAGTAAGTGCTCTTAGTAAGCAAACACAGTGAGACACCTCACTGCTCTCTACCACTACCTGAAAGGACCCTGCAGAGATGCTGGTGCTGGGCTCTGCTCACAGGTCATTAGTGACAGAAGCAGAGGGAAGGGCTTCCAGCTCCATCAGGGGAGGGTCAGACTGGCCATCAGGGAGCAATTCTTCTTGGAGAGAGAGTGGTCAGGGACTGGGCTGGGCTGCCCAGGGTGGGGGTTGAGTCCCCATCCCTGGAGGTGTTGAAAAGTCGCTGAGATGTGGTGTTGGGGGATCTGGTTTAGGGGTGACCTTGTAGAGTGGGGTTGATGGTTGGACTGGATGGTCCCAGGGGTCTTTTCCAGGCTGAATGATTCTGTGAGTCTGCTGGCTTCCACCTGCTCAGCAGGAAGGGTCTGGGGCTTCAGCCCCAAGCCCTGGGATTTCTAAGGCCCGGGCTGAGCGCTGCAGGTCTGAAGGTGCCAGAAATACCGCAGAGGCCAGACCTGCAGGGCCCCCTGTTTATGTGCTGACTGGAGGATGTTTTCAGAAGCCGAACGGCTGATGAGCAGAGAAGGGGATTTCCCACCGCCTGTCGAGCTCTAGGAAGCAGCAGCTGTTTGGTGGCTCTGGAAATAGATCCCAGCGTCAGGCTTCACGATCCTTCCTGCGCTTCCGCGTTCCCCAGAAAGGAAATCCGTGTGACTGGAGTGATCTGAGTCACCCTGGAGGGGAAGGGACGCTGCCGACGTCCCTGCTGCCCCGAGACTCTCTCTTCATAATTGTGGAGGTAAGATAGTCACAGTGTGGCAGGGGTGGGAGGGGACCTCAAAGACCACCCAGTCCAAGGGCATGCACAAGCAGGGACACCTTCCCCAGAGCAGGTCACTCAGAGCCCCAGACCACCTGCCCTTCAACCCTGCCAGGGATGGGGCAGCCACAGCTGCCCATGGCAACCTGCTCCAGCATCTCGCCTGGATGTGTCCCTGTGTGACTGGGTCCAGGTGATCCTGCTGTGGCAGGGGGATTGGACTGGGTGGCCTTTGGGGGTCCCTTCCAGTCCCTAATGATTCTACCATTCTGTGATCTCCCCACCCTGACAGCAAAGAACTGGATCCTTATGGGCAACCTAGAGGCTCCCTCGTTTTATATCCCTAGAAAACCCAAATCCCTCTGTTTTCCTGTGGGTGCAGGTTGCCTTTTGATGACAGCAGAGAGAGGGGTGCTGGTTTTCCCCATCTCCCTGTTATCTCGGTGGAGAAGCAGCGGCTGCCAGTGGATGGCTGATGGTGCCTTCCCATCCCTAATGACTGGCTCTAGGGGATCCTGCTCTGGCAGGGGGTCTGGACTGGATGATCTCTCCAGGTCCCTTCCCATCCCTAATGCTCTGTGATTCTGCGATGGCCGCACCACTGCTGTAAAATACACCATGAGCAGACGCAGTCAGGCACCACGGGTGTCTGAGCTGTCCTTTACGACGTGTGGAGGGGCCGTTGGTGGTTTGAGCCACAGTGCAGCAGGACTGAGGTTCTACAGGTCGAGATGCACAGAACTGCTCATGGCCCACACGAGTGAAACACCTGCTCTGCAGTGCGAGCAGCCTTCTGGAGAGGAAGGTAATTACAGCCCCGAGCGCTTCGTGACGCGGAGCTATTTCTGGGCCACTGCTCCCTGGCTGACCCCGGGCTGCTGCCTCGGTGAGATCCCCTTGGAAAACAAACAAGCCCGAGCCTTGTATTAAAGCAAATTCCCCATATGGTGGCAGCCTTTTGAAAGTTATGGGGTGGGAAGTCACCTCCTTCCAGGCGGCGTTTGCTTTAAGAAGGGAACACGCGTGGCGTGGGGCGGCTCCCCTGGCTTTGGTGGGGAGGACGGTCCCTGGTGCTGTGCTGCCACAGGAGCAGAGCCGCCTTCCCCAGCGCTAACGGGATCGTTTCCCTTCTGGACATTATGTCAAGAGATGACTGTTGCTTATAACTTCATCACTTCTCAAGGGCTTCCAGTAGTCGCCCTCTTTGCTTCATGAACGCGGGCCCTCGGCATCGGTTGGCCGCCGCGGTGCTGAAGCCTCCACGTGGGGCGTGCGGCGACTGCTGGAAGAGTTTGTTCATCTTCAGTTCTGCTGCTACTCAGCAGACTCTAAAATTAGGAGCTCAGCAGAGACCTCCTTGCCTCCAGAAGATTTGCAGTGAGCTCTGTGTTGGCAGCTCCTCTCCTTGCTGCTGCGGCTGGAAGGGGTGAGCGGTGCGGCGCTGCGCAAGGAGCTGGGGAAATCTGTTTGCAGAAGATTTAAGCTCTGTGAGCCAGGGCCACGAACTGTGAAGCACGCCAGGGAGACCGGGGCTAATGCCTTTAACTGCCCGTTAGGCTTTGCTCACTCCTACTGGAAAGCATCTGATTGCTGGGGAAAAGCTGCTTTCGGGAGGGAGTGCTGGCAGCGCTCGGTGTTTTGGCTGTTTCTAGCGGGCCAGCTGGCAACACTCTAGGGCTGAGAGAATCACAGGATCACAGAACATTAGGGGTTGGAAGGGACCTTGAAAGGTCATCCAGTCCAGTCCCCCTGCCAGAGCGGGATCCCCTAGAGCCAGTCCTTGGGGATTGGAAGGGACTTTGAAAGACCATCCAGTCCAGTCCCCCTGCCAGAGCGGGATCCCCTAGATCCAGTTGCACAGGAACGTGGCCAGGCAGGTTTGAATCTTCTCCAGAGGAGACTCAAGGTTTCAGTTGTCTTTGAAACGACTCAGTGCAAGGAAAACTCTTTGGTTTTATAGGATCATAGAATCATTCAGGTTGGAAAAGACCCCTGGGATCATCGAGTCCAACCATCAACCCTACTCTACAGGGTCACCCCTAAACCAGAGTCCCCAGCACCACATCTCAGCAACTTCTCAACACATCCAGGGATGGGAACTCAGCCCCTAACCTGGGCAACTCCTTCCAGGGCCTGACTGCTCTCTCTGGGAAGAATTTCCTCCTGATGGCCAGTCTAACCATCCCCTGGTGGATCTGGAAGCCCTTCCCTCTGCTTCTGTCACTAATGACCTGTGAGCAGAGCCCAGCACCAGCATCTCTGCAAGGTCCTTTCAGACAGCTGGAGAGAGTGATGAGGTCTTCCCTCAGCCTCCTCTTCCCCAGACTAACCAGCCCCAGCTGTTGTCTTCTCTTCTCTTTGTTCTCTTCTCTTTGTTCCCGGATGCCCAGCGGACTCGGCTCAGGTGAGCAGGCATTGGAAGGCAGGAGGTCCAAGGTCCCAGCAGACTGGCACCGTTGCCGGGGCAGCCTCTCCTGCTGCTCCATCCAAGCACCCAGGTACATCTGCGGAGGCTGATTCACAGGCGTGGGGGCCGGGCACTCTTTTGTCTGTCTTACTGCTCGGTGCAGGACCACGGTCCTGCCCAGAGATGACCTGTTTCCGCAAGGCTTTCTCCCCAGGCAGTAATGAAGAGACGGAGCAGCTTGCCGGCGACAGCCGCAGCGGAGCCGCGCTGGTGGCATCTGCGGTCTCGGCTCCTGTTGCCAGCCTCTCTTCTCCTGCAGCTTAGCCACCAGCCTCGCACCTCCTTTGGCAGAAGGTAGGAGCTGTTTCCCGGGAGGAGCTGTGAGGGCAGCTCACAGGGTCCTCACAGGGTCTAGTCATCCGTTTCGTGCCCCCCGTTTTGGACCCCTCGTCCTGCCTTTCTGCTGAAGCCGAGGCGCCCTCCGCACCCCGGCAAAGGGAGCCGGTGCCTCGGGGAGCTCCGGCACTCGGCTCCCGCAGGCGTCCTGGCAGCTCGGCGACTTCCAGCCGGCTCGGCTTTCCAAATGAAGACATTAGCATGCAAATGGCTCGGGAAGGTGCTTCTCCTCATTAGAGAGCGGAGATGTTTGATGGAGGGTGCGGGGTGCCTCATCTGTAAAGAGGCTCCGCAGATCTGTCTCGTCCCAGCAGCTCCAGCACCGGCAGGAGCGGGCGGTGCAGCCGGGGAGACAAATGGCTGCTGACACCCGGCTACCTCTGCCGGGCGAGCTGGGCGGGACGGTCCTTGTGGCCAGACAAAAGCGATGATGGGCAATTAACTGCGGGTCGTGCAGCAGGGTTGTCAGACGCCGGGCTCATCCATCTGCGTCGCGGGCTGCAGCGGACGCGGGAGTTTCATCAAGAAAACCATTTTCAAACCAGCAGACCGAGGCGGATCGTTTTCGACTCCGGGCTGCGCGGCGCGCTGAGCTCGTGTTTGCGGCTGCAGATGCTACACGTGCCCGGAGCGGAGCAGAGCCGGCTGAACCCCTTCCCCTCTTCCCTTCTGGGGGGCCTGTCTGGAGATCGCTGACGCTCAGGGAGCAGTTCTGCAAATGCTCGTATCACAGACTCACAGAGCATCAGGGATGGGAAGGGACCTCAAGAGATCGTCCAGCCCAAGCCCCCTGCCACAGGAGGATCCCCCAGATCCAGTCACAGAATCACAGAAGATGAGGGGTTGGAAGGGACCTGCAGAGATCATTCAGCCTAATCCCCCTGCCACAGCAGGATTCCCTAGATCCAGTCGCAGAGGAACATGGCCAGGTGGGTTTGAAATGTCTCCAGAGAAGGAGACTCCACAACCCCCCCGGGGTGAGATGGTGAAGGTGGTACCCAACTGCGTTCACATTCTAACTTCTGCTCGGTGACAACTGCTAGAGCAGGTTCAGGGGATTGAGGGAGGGAGGATGGGCTGGTGCCTAAAGCCCTGAATCACTCTGCAGGGTGCTGGTGCTCAGTCTGTGCTCCTGCTGCGCCTGCTCCGTGTCCTCGGGGCCGTCGCCTGGCCTGGCTGCCACTTGGGTTTGACCTGTGAGTTCGGGCAGTGTTTGTGCCAAAGCAGTTCATATTTAACTGCTGCCCTTCACAATATTATGCCAATTAACCTCTAATTAAAGACATTTAAGGTCTAATCTTATACAAATAATCCTTTCCCTTCGCTAATTAGCTCGAGGTAGCGGTGCCAGGCTGGGGAAGAGACGTCGATCTCCAGAGCAGAAGGCGACTATTTCTGTCGTGTGGGTTTCCAAGTCCCTCTTCTCTTTTCAATCTCTAACTGCTTCACAGAAGTCACCCTGGAAATAGGAGAGGGTCCTAACCTCAGGCTCCTTTAGGAATCAACTCTCAGGTTTTATAGAAAGTCATGGAGGGCTCTTCCAACCTGAAGATCACCCAGTCCAACCGCACCCTGCCCACTGAACCCAGTTCCCTAAGGACAGTTGTACTCAGTGTTTGAACCCCTCCAGGGACACTGACTCCTGCCCTGTCCCTGGGCAGCCTGTTCCAACCCCTGAGCAAGTAGGGCAGTGCTCTCTGTGGGTCTCCGTGGGACTTGCTGGTGCTGGTGGCCAAAGGGCTGATGGAGCTGATGGGTTTGCAGGGGTTCCCTCCCCTGCTCCGCTCTCGTTCGCTTGTGGGAAGACGACTGTCCCTTCAGTGGAGTCAGGAGTCCTGGTCAGTCCAGTCCATGGGAACGTTTGGTTGCTCTAGAACAACCCTCCCCATCGAGGCGGCACTGTCCAGCCCCATGGGGCTGAAGCGAGCCAGAGGCTTCCTCGAAGTGCCCCCCTCACCGCTCAGCACCGCTGAAGGAAGACACAGGCCTCGTGCTCTTGCCTGACAGTCAGTAAATCAGCCTCTCCTCAGACCGAAGAGGTGCCATAAAGAGAGCAGATTAAAACAGATTAGTTCTGCCAAGTGGCCTGAGGAGAGGATTTATGGCCCCGCTCTCCCTGCCCATGGAGCTGGAGGATACCTGGGCTCCAGAGGTCGGGGAGAATCCTTCTGCTCCTTGCCCAGGGCTTTATGTCACAGCTAAGTGGAACCTGCTTTGTGGGAGGAGAGAGGGAGAAGGGGTTGGAGAAGTCTGTTTCTGTTTTCCATTCCGTGTGTTATGTTGGCTGCAGGTGGTCCTTTGGATCCCTTCGCTCTGGTCGCTGCAGAATCGGATCCAAAGGGAACCCAAGATAACTCCTAAGATCAGCACAGCCATCGTGGTGGGGCTTCAAGAGGATGGGTGATGTGCATGAGTGACGGTGATTGATGCCTCCAAGCACACACGGGATGCCCAGGAGACCGAGGGGGCGGTGTGAAGGGAGAGGAGGTGGAGAGCTGAGCCTAGCTGAGCACCAGGAGTTCAGGTATTGGTCATAAACTGCCTTTCATTTGTTCCTAATGACTACCCTAGATGGTATTTATTGGAATTAAAATGTGTTTCATACATTTTTAATAGTGAGAAGACAAGGGAAATGGTTCCAGGCTTGAAGAGGGGAGAGGGAGGTTGGACATGAGGAACCACTTCTTTGCTGTGAGGGTGAGGAGATGCTGGAGCAGGTTGCCCAGGGCAGCTGTGGCTGTCCCATCACTGGCAGTGTTGAAGGGCAGGTTGTCTGGGGCCCTGAGTAACCTGCTCCAGTGAAGGGGTTCCTGCCTGTGCAGGGGGTTGGAACTGGATCATCTTTGAGGTCCCTTCCAACCCCGGCCAGTCTGAGATGGTTTAATGATGATGAGTAGGTATTTAATAGACGTATTTAACAGCTACATGTAACAGATTAACTCCATCCAGGTAATGCTGTGTAGACACTTACCATATATCAAATCTGTGTTTAAAATCTACGTTTGTATGTAAAGTAAACATGATGCTGAAAATATCTTGAAGAAATTAGTTGCCTGTTCAGTCTGGACGATGCCGCTGTGGTTACGATGTTTGGGTTGTGTTAACTGTGGAGAGAAACCTTGTGAAAGATAACAAAGGCTGAGGGAGCTGGGGCTCTGGAGCTTGGAGAGAAGGAGCCTGAGGGGTGACCCCAGGGATGTTGATCAATGTGTGAAGGGTGGGTGTCAGGAGGATGGAGCCAGGCTCTGCTCAGGGGCACCCAGTGACAGGACAAGGGGCAGCGGGTGTGAGCTGGAGCAGAGGAGGTTCCCCATCAGTGTGAGAAGGACCTTCTTCCCAGTGAGGGTGCCAGAGCCCTGGAAAGGGACTGCTCAGGGCACTTGTGGAGTCTCCTTCTCTGGAGACATTTCAAACTCTCTTGGCAGTATTCAAGGTCCCTTCCAATCCTTCATGATTCTATGATTTAAAATATGGAATGTGTTTAAAACAGAGAATACATGTAAAACAGAGAACACATTTAAAATATGGAATGTATTTAAAATGTAGAATATATTTAAAGTATGGAATATATTTCAAATAGAGACTGCATTTACGATAGAGGATGTGTTTCAAAGATGGAGTGTATTTAAAACAGAGAATCTCTACTATATGCAGAGGTCTGAGCACATGAAGGTATCTTGTTGCGAGTTCACTGCAGATGTTCAGGCTGGGCAGGTACCTTGGCACTGTCCTCGGGTCTGTTTTTGGCTCCTGTGAGCCACACATGGAGCCCAGTGAAAACCTTGTGGGGTTGACTGGTTGTCCGGGGGCTGTTGGTGAATGAGCGAGCAGTGGCTCTGCCTGGAGCAGTGTGAGGTGCTCCCAGAGGAGGTGGTCAGAGCACCGGTGGCTGTCCGGTTTGCCCGCTGCCTGAGCTCCCCTGCAGCGACCGCGGCCGTGGCGGCTCGGCGCGCGGGGCTGGCGGTGCCCAGGGTGCGCAGCCCTGCCCGTCCGAAGGCAGGCTGTCCCGCGGGGCCTGCACTGCAGTGGGAATTCGTGGAGAACCATGGCATGAGAGGCAGCCTCCCGTGTCCTGCTCGCGATGTCAGCCGCAGACCGTTTAAGTGAGGGGCTGCAGAAACCAGGACTCGCTCCGGAAACCAGCAACAGAAGCATCTCTCAGAGGAGAAAATGAAATTGCTGTGATGTGGCTGAGCAGAGAGACCTTCTGTGAGGGAGAAACGGGTTTAAGCGTGGAGGAGAAGCCAGGAATTAGTCTCGGGGAGGTTTTAATCCTTTTGTGGGTGTATTTTCTCCCTGGCTTCCTCCAGAAAGTAGGTTAATACGGCCGCACGTCGTCAGGGTGTAATTGCTGCGAATGGAAGGGGGATTAGGGGAGCACAGGCTGCGCTCCAGCACTTCGCTGCCGCTGCTCCCGCGCTCAGCAGGGATCCTGCTCGTGCCCGAGCGGCTGTGCTGGCCACGCCGGCCCTCGCTGGCTCGTGTCGTCAGTCCTGCCTGAAGCCCACCCGCACCAAAGGAGGGAGGCAGGTGGAAGAGCAGATGCTTGTCCTGATCTGCTGCTTCTTTAGGGGTGCTGAGGTACGAACACAAGCGTGTGTGAATGCTCTGAGGTCCTCTGGGTGCTCAGAAACATCACCATGAAGACCACGAGCCATGTGCTTCCTCCTTCTAGCTGCATATTGAGTCTGTTGGCTGTCGTGGGGTCTGGCTTAGGGTCAGCCTGAGCTGGGATGACGGTGGGAAGTCAGAGGATGCTGTAGTGTTCTTTCTGGGTCACGCAGGTGCCAGGGATCGCTCTGCCTCCAGCTGCAGGCTTTGGCTTCTGCCAGAGAGGTTCATTTGGGAGCAGGTGACCAGACTGCAGGCGGTTTAGTGCTGGCTCTGAAGAGCTCTGTCCCGCTGAGCGAGCTTCCTGGGAACGCTCTTCCCCTGCTCTGCAAACCCCACCGTGCTGCCTCACCCCGGGGGCCTTCGGCGCTGCCCTGGCTTCACTGAGTGTTCACAGAGTCACAGGACATCAGGGGTGGGAAGGGACCTCGGAAGATCATCCAGTCCAGTCCCCTGCCACAGCAGGATCCCCTAGATCCAGTCGCACAGGAATAGTCCAGGTGGGTTTTAAATGTCTCCAGAGAAGGAGACTCCACAACCCCCCTGGGCAGCCCCTGCCAGGGCTCTGGCACCCTCCCTGGGAACAAGGTCCTTCTCACATGGATGGGGAACCTCCTCTGCTCCAGCTCACACCTGCTGCCCCTTGTCCTGTCACTGGGTGCCCCTGAGCAGAGCCTGGCTCCATCCTCCTCACACCCACCCTTCACATCTTGATCAACACCCATGGGGTCACCTCTCAGGCTCCTTGTTTCCCAGCTGAAGAGCCCCAGCTCCCTCAGCCTCTCCTCAGCAGGGAGGAGGTGCTCCCCTCCCTCCATCACCCCTGTGATGTTGCTTGGCCCTTTGTCCAAGGCAGGGGCTTGTAGACGTGCCTTCCTTCCATGACAGCCCCCCGGGGTTGGTGGGGTCACACTGTCAGTCCCAGCCGGATGCCGGGGTGTTCACAGTGCAGCAGACAGCGGCAGCGCCCCGGGGTGAGTCACGTCTGGGCGCAGCTTGTTCGTGCTATGCCGAACACGCCGGCTCTCTTCCACCGAGTGAACCAGCTCAACGACAAGCAGCTGCTGCTGCCACATTTGCATTAAAATGGAAGTCTGGCCCAGAAGTTCTGCGGATTCCATGTTCAGCAGCAGCGACGCTGGAGCTGAAGAACTCCTCGTGGGTAAGCTGGGAGCAGAAAGGAGAAGTAGATGTTGTCTGCACTGCTGAACGTTTGCCTCTGCGTTAGTTCTTGCAGACAAATTCAGTGCTGCCAGCTTCGGGGTGATGGCTGGTTGGTGTGGAAAGCTCCAACCATGGGCATCCCTTCATGGTGCAGGACAACTGGGAGTGCAGCCTGACCGTGGTTGTGTTTGACGGCTTCAAGCTCCACCTGGGAGGGTCAGACTGGCCATCAGGAGGAAATTCTTCCCAGAGAGAGTGGTCAGGCCCTGGGATGGGCTGTCCAGGGTGGGGGTTGAGTGCCCATCCCTGGATCTGTTGGAAAGTCACCGAGATGTGGTGTTGGGGATCTGGTTTAGGGGTGACCTTGTGGAGTTGGGTTGATGGTTGGACTCGGTGATCTCAGGGGCCTTTTCCAACCTGGATGAGCCTGTGGTTCTCTGCTGTCACCTGTGCAGCTGAGCAGAGAGCTCTCCTCACATCACTGTTCATCATGCTGCACGGTCACCGTTGGTGGTTAGAGACTTTTAGTGACCCCAAAGCTTGGGGCAGTTATGGCTGTAACCAAACAGGTGTGAATCCAGATAAAGCCCTTCCTGGGCCTTGAGCCTTATTTTTGGTTGAGAAAAGGAAACTACTGGCTTCAGTCCTAACAGGGATGAGGTTGGAGCGGAGCCTGGACTGGGCTGCCCGGGGCAGTGGTGAGTCCTCATCCCTGGGTGTTGAAGGGCAGCCTGGCTGTGGCCCTTGGTGCCCAGGTGTGGCCGCTGGGGTGATGTCAGGTCCTGGGCTGGCTGAGCTCTGAGGGCTTCTCCAGCCTCAGTCATTCTGGGATTTATTGGTTCATCCAGCCTTTGAGTGCTGAACATCCCCACTTCTAGGGAATGACGAAGCCCGGGAGCAGGGACAGGTCTCCTCTAGGCAGAGACTCTGCTCCCGTGTTGACTTTACTTCCTTGGGTGGCTTTAGCAATTCGTAGAGGCAAGACTTGGGGGGCTACCCTCTATTTTTGTTTGGTTTCCGTGGCAGCTCCTGCGTGGAGAGCGGGTCCTGGCTGGAAGCCCCTCGGTAGCGGCTGCTGCGTGAGCAGCAAAGACTCTGATGTAGATGCTCTGGGTGAAAAACAAACGTGCAGGGTTTTGGAGGGTTTTTTTCCTCCAAAGAGCTTATCCTTAACCTTTTGAAGAAGGATTTTAGTGGGTGATGCATCACATTTATGGAAATGCCGAGACGTAGGGTTTGGTTTGAAGCCAGAGCTCTCTCCGAGATGCAGCTCGAAGCAGAGCAAGCGCTCCGCTGTGGGCACTGGGACTTCCACGTCTGGAGAGCCCGTGGTTTCCTGAGGTGAGGGACTGGCACTAAGCCCCGTAAATAATAATTTAAAAGAGGCCTTTTTTTGCTGTGAAAATAATAATAGTAAAGGATTTCTGACAGAACAGCCGCGGGAAAAGCAGCGCGAGGGCTGTTCTCAACACGTCTGCGTTTATCCCTTCTTTGCGTGAAGGACCTTGCCGGGAGGTAACTCCGAGCGAGCGGAAGGATGAGAGTCTGATTGAGGGGCTCGGTCTGCCCCCGTTCCACAGCAGTTCCGAGTGTTTAGCTGGAGAGGAGGAGCCTGAGGGGTGACCTCCTTGATGTCTATAAACATGTGAGGGGTGGGTGTCAGGAGGATGGAGCCAGGCTCTGCTCAGGGGCACCCAGTGACAGGACAGGCAGCGGGTGTGAGCTGGAGCAGAGGAGGTTCCCCATCAGTGTGAGAAGGACCTTCTTCTCAGTGAGGGTGACAGAACACTGCCCAGGGGGTTGTGGAGTCTCCTTCTCTGGAGACGTTTAAGACCCACCTGGAGGTGTTCCTGTGCGACTTGGTCTAGGTGATCCTGTGGTGTTGGGGGGATTGGACTGGATGGTCTTCCCAGGTCCCTTCCAATCCCTGATGATTCTATGATTCTAAGTGGGGGGAGACCAGGGTCGGAAGGGCGAGGAAACAAAACGCTGCTGTTCAGATGAATAGCGACTCTTCCAGTCCATCAGGGATGATTTTCTCAGCACCAGGGCTGCAGCTCCAGATGGCTGCGAGGCTGCTGTTCACCAGAGTTCTCAAGTCTTGAGCCAATTTTTGGCTCCATAGATGCAGATTTAACTCTGTTCTCCTGCCTCTTCGCTATAGACTCTGCTCTATAGACTTCTCCCGACTCTAATAACCCGACCGAGCTACTGGGAGGGCTGATGCTATCGCAGAAGTTCCAGTGGATGGTGTTAATCAGTGGTTATAGAATAATTGATCCTTGATGAAGCGTTAATGTAGCAGGTGCTTGGATTGTCCCTTCGCACTCGCTGTGTTCCCGGTTAATTCTGCTCGCTGAACACAGCGCGGCCGGGAATGAAGCGGAGCCAGTTTCCGTCTCAGCTCTCTAGTGCTGCTGATGGCTCTTTAAGTCCAATCTGTGAGGTTTTTCTGTTGCAAATGATCCCTGAATGGACACAGCTGGATTCTCCCTCCGGGCGCGGATGCTCCTCTTCTGCAGCTGCTGAGGCGCCCCCTGCGAATCCTGCGATTGGAGACGAGCTGGGTAAACATCTACCTGATGGGCTCCGAGGACGCTGCAGCTAAGAGTGGTTGGGTGCTTCTGGACGGATAGTGGTGTGTGTGGAGAAGCCACGGCAGCCCCAAGGCTCCTGCTCGAACGATGGGGTGCTCCTTGTGGTTCAGAGCTGTGGTCTGTGCAGGGTCGTGATGGGTAGGACAAGGGGCAGCGGGTGTGAGAGCTGGGACACAGGAGGTTCCCCATCAGTGTGAGAAGGACTTTCTTCCCAGTGAGGGTGCCAGAGCCCTGGCAGGGGCTGCCCAGGGTGGGTTTTGTGGAGTCTCCTTCTCTGGAGACATTTCAAACCCTCCTGGCTGTGTTCCTGCGCAACTGGATCTAGGGGATCCTGCTGTGGCAGGGGGGTGGGACTGGAGGCCCTTTCGAGGTCCCTCCCAATCCCTAACAGTTGGATCTGGGGGGATCCTGCTGTGGCAGGGGGTGGGATTGGCTGCTCTTTCGAGGCCCCTGATGTTCTGTGATTCTGTGACTGGACAAAAACACTCTGCAGAGGCTCTGATGATTCATTCCAGTTTCACTTGGCTCCCACAGTCCAATGTTAACATGTTAATAGAGTCATAAAATCAGCCAGGTTGGTAGACACCTACAGGATCATCCAGTCTGACTGTCAGGGGTCGGACTCAATGAGCTCAGAAGTCTTTTCACAGAATCCCACAATGACTGAGGCTGGAGAAGCCCTCAGAGCTCATCCAGCCCAGCCCAGGACCCAGCATCACCACAGCGGCCAGATCAGGGCAACCAAGGGCCACAACCAGGCTGCCCTTCAACACCTCCAGGGACGGGGACCCCACCACCACTGTTTGGGGTGCCGTTTGAATTTGTCTGTTGCCAACCCCTGCTTGCAGCTGCAGCTAATCCCTCTGGTGGTGGAAGCCACCTGTTTTAGTGGCCGTGTCTGACACTGAGCACAAATGGGGTGGGAGGGGAGCGCCGAGTCCTGGAGTTAGTTCTTTGCAGAGTTTTACGGTCTCCTGGGGACACTCATGCATGAGAGACTGTCAGACCTTCTGGCAGAGGGACCTGGGGGCTCTGACTGACTGGTGGCTGAATAGAAGCCAGCAGGGTGCCCAGGTGACCAAAAAGGCCAGTGGCACCCTGGCTTGTATTAGAACTCTATGTCCAGCAGGAGTAGGGGTGCAATTGTCCCCCTGGACTCAGCACTGGTGAGGCTGCACCTTGAGTACTGGGTTGAGTCTGGGGCACCTCAAGACAAAGGAGATATCGAGGGGCTGGAGCAAGTGCAGAGGAGGGCAATGAAGCTGGGGAAGAAAATGAATCTGATGGGGAGAGATGGAGAGAGCTGGGGCTCCTCTTCCTCAAGGAAGAGGAGGCTGAGGGGAGACCTCATCGGTCTCTGCAGTTCTCTGAGAGGACACTGGAGAGATGCTGGTGCTGGGCTCTGCTCACAGGTCACTAGTGACAGAAGCAGAGGGAAGGGCCTCCAGCTCCAACAGGGGAGGGTCAGACTGGCCATCAGGAAGAAATTCTTCTCAGAGACAGTGGTCAGGGACTGGGCTGGGCTGCCCAGGGTGGGGGGTGAGACCCCATCCCTGGATGTGTTTAACAGTCACTGAGATGTGGTGCTGGGGGATCTGGTTTAGGGGTGACCTTGTGGAGTCGGGTTGCTGGTTGGACTTGATGCTCCCAGAGGTTTTTTCCAACCTGACTGCTTCTCTGATTGTGTCTTCTCTGTGAATTGAACCCGTTGCCCTCCGTGAGCAAGTTCCTGAGGTGACCGGGTGGTGAGTGAGTGCACAGCTGCCCTGTTTGGTGCTGACACAGCTGCAGCCTCGGGCTCCGCTCAGGGCTGTCACAAACTGCAGTGATTGAATTATCCTGTTTCCTATCACTTTTAATTAATTCTGGATCGAACTCTGGGATGACTGTTCGTCGTAGCAGCTTTCACTTCAGGAAAGACGCTGGGGAAATATAATTGTCAGAGCAATTTCGGATCAAAAAGGGATTAATAACGGCTGTCGGAGGTGGCGTCGTGTTCCCCCGCGCGTCTCGCTGCCGGCGCGCCCGTCTCCCTGTGCCCTGCCTCGCGGCTGCTGCCCGTAGCTACGTAAGGATGGACTGAAAGCTTGGAAGAGGCTGCTGCTTCTTTCCCCCCCACTTGTTTCTTTCAGATTCACATCCCCTGCCCCGCTGGAGGCCGTCGACGCGGTTCTCGCAGCGTGCCGGAGCAGCTGCAGTGAGAACGCAGCCACTGGGGGATCATAGAATCATTATGGACTGGAAGGGACCTTGAAAGATCACCCAGTCCACTGGGGCAGCCCTCTGCCCAGGCAGGGCAGCTCCCTTGCAGCACTACCCAGCAGCATTAGCAGGGCTAGCACTTGCCTTGGTGGTTCTTCAGTGCTCATCAGGGTTACAAGACATTCAGCTCCAATCACTTAGCCGGGAGCTAATCCTGGACCATGCAGTCCGTTGGTCCATCTTCACATCCAGTGTGTGGGGGGCAATGGGGTCCCTTTCAGGGCTACGGGTCTAATCTACAGCAGATTTCAGATTCAGTGGTCCATTCCTGCTGGATGTGTGGGGTCTCCTTCAAAGGAGCCATTTCAGACCCACCTGGACACGTTCCTGTGCGACTTGGTCTGGGGGATCCTGCTGTGACAGAGGGGTTGGACTGGATGATCTCTTGAGGTCCCTTCCCATCCCTAATGACTGGATCTAGGGGATCCTGCTGTGGCAGGGGGTGGGACTGGATGATCTTTGGAGGTCCCTTCCCATCCCTGATGGTTCTGTGGTTCTGTGAACTTGCCACAGACCCCCCTGTGCCGGTGCTGAGCACCCTGGCAGGGGGGACGCGGCCGCCGGTGCGTTTCTAACACAAATCAGAGCGATGTGATTTGGAGACTGGTCCAGGGCATCAGCTGGAGATCAAACGCCCAACACTCTCGTTCCATCCCCGCCGTGCATCGCCAGCCTTGATGCACCCGGGTTCTGAATTCATCTTCCCATTAAGTGGATCCCTCCTCAAAGCGTAGGGGGGGTTTCTCCTCTGAGAAGGCTGCTCGGCCAACCGTTCCTAACGAGCTGCCGCGCCAGCCCCTCACGCTTCCCGCTCGCCTGGGTCAGAGGCGGCAGCTTTGCATCTCTCAGCCTCTTCCTGCCTGTTAAGGGCTTGTTTTGTTTAACCAGGGGCTGCAAACGCTTTTTAAAAGGTGTTAGAGAGCAAAACACTTCATTTCTTTCCTGGAAATGAGCTTTTCCTTAGGTGAGCGGGTTTGCAGGTCGTTTTCGCTGTCTTTTATCTGTTAGCTCTTCCTTTCAGCAATTTCTTTTGCCTTTTAGTTCTCTTCTTTACCTCTTATTTCTCTCTTCTACCTCTTATTTATCTCTTTTACCTATTATGCGTTTATTTTCTCTATTTCTTTTGTCTCTTATCTATTTATTTTCTCTGTTCACAGCATCAGGGGTTGGAAGGGACCTCGAAAGATCAGCCAGTCCTGTCCCCCTGCCACAGCAGGATCCCCTAGATCCAGTCACACAGGAACATGGCCAGGTGGGTTTTCAATGTCTCCAGAGAAGGAGACTCCACAACCCCCCTGGGCAGCCCCTGCCAGGGCTCTGGCACCCTCCCTGGGAACAAGGTCCTTCTCACACTGATGGGGAACCTCCTCTGCTCCAGCTCACACCCACTGCCCCCTGTCCTGTCACTGGGTGCCCCTGAGCAGAGCCTGGCTCCATCCTTCTGATCCGCCTCAGGATGCCATTGGCTTTCTTGCCCACCAGGGCTCATTGCTGGCTCCTGGCCATCATGCTGGCCACCAGGACCCCCATGTCCCTTTCTCCTGCACTGCTCTCCAACAGGTCAGCACCCAACCTATCCTGGTCCCTGTGGTTGTCCTTGCCCACATGCCAGACTGGCAGCGTAGGGTTTGTGGTTGGACTCGATGATCCCGGGGCTTTTTTCCAAGCTGAGTGATTCTCTGATTCTATGTCAGGTGCTGGGCTGGGCTGGCTGAGTTCAGGGGGCTTCCCCAGCCTCAGTCACTCTGGGATTTATGCAGCAGTGGGACCTCTCTGGATCCCCCAGCGGCTCTTGTATCTTTTAAAGAGAATTTGTGGAGGAAACAAGTCGTCTGCCTTCCCCACACATGGTGCAGGAGGGACCACCGGCGCTGGTGTGATGCCAGGGATAGGGACACCTGGGGATTGGGACACTGGGGATTAAGACACCCGGGATTGGGATGCCTGGGATCAGGATGCTTGGGATTGGGACTCTGGGGATTGGGACGCCCAGGGTGGCTGGGGGACAGCCACCAGTGTCTTTTACCTCACGGAGACTCTGCTCTGCCTCTACACGTTAAAGGTTCTCAGCTTCCCGGCGTGTTCTAAGGAACAGACTACATCAGAAAGGCTGTTGAAGCAGGAGCTTTCCTCTCCCCTCGACCATGCAGCGCTGAGGAGCAAAGAGCTCCCACAGCCCAGCGCTGCCACCCTGTAGTCTCTTTCATCCCACCCCGATGTTGGCTAACAGCGTCACCCTCCCGTTGCGCGGTGCGACCCACTGTTGCGCTGCCGCTGTGTTTGATAGCGTTTGGTGGCCCAGAGCCCACGGCGCAGCCTCTCCTGCCCCACGAGAAGAAAGCAGCTTCGCAGGGACTTTCCTTCCTGCTGCGCTGGTGGTTTGAGCTGGAGCTGAGCAGACTCCGCGCCCTGAGGGACGGTAACGCCCCGCGCGTGATGTGCTTCGCCTTCGTCCACCCCGTGGCCTCGCACCTTTGGCACCGTCTTTGGCACCGTTTGCCTTCCCCTCCGGCCCCATGAGAGCCCCAGGGTTTGGCAGTGCTGCCGCGTCCTCGGCGTCCAGCCCGCGCCCTCTGTCTCTGCCCCCGGCGCAGATACCGCTGCCTTTTGCTGCTGCTGCAGTTCCGGGTGGATCTGATGGAGACAGAGGAACTGACTCAGCACCTTCCCTGAGTCTTCAGGATGGGCTCTGGCTCGCGTGTCGTGGAGGGGAGACGGGGCAACGTCGCGCAGTGGCTGCCCGAGTTGCCGAGGGATGTCCAGGGGGTCACTGTGGCTTTCACCCACTGGCTGCTGCGGCTCCGTTGGGTCCTGGTACTGTTTGGCTTTATCTTCTGTAAGTGAAGGAGGAGAGAGAAAGGCTGAGCTGGTCCTGTGTGACTGGGTCTAGGGGATCCTGCTGTGGTGGGGGATTGGTCTGGATGATCTTTGGAGGTCCCTTCCAACCCCTAATGACTGAATCTAGGGGACCCTGCTCTGGCAGGTGGGATTGGACTGGATGATCCTTCGAGGTCCCTTCCCATCCCTGACGTTCTGTGATTCAAGCTCTGGCAGATGTGGTTCCTTCCCTTGGGTTTGTTCAGGAGGGAGCTAGAACGTTGGTTTCCTTTGCTTTTTCCAGCCAGCAGAGTGAGGAAGCAGAGCAAAAGCAGCCGCCCTCCGGGGGTCCTGGGGGTAACTTCCAGGCTCGTGCTCAGCCTTCTCGCCCTCCGAGCGCCGGCACCAGGGAGGTGTGGAGGTTCTGGATGTCTTTGTTATTTAACGGTAACTTGTGCGTGCGAGCAGATGGAGCTCTGCAGAGCAGAGGCAATCAGGGCTCGTACACGAGTGATAAATGGAGAACAGCCACAACAGTTAAGCGTTTCGTATGGTTAAGGAGTTTTAACACAGGATCCCAGAAGGGTTGAGGCTGGAAAAGCCCCCTGAGCTCAGCCAGCCCAGACCAGCACCTAACATCAGTCCAGCAGCCACACCAGGGCTCTCAGGGTCACAGCCAGGGTGTCCTGCAGCACCTCCAGGGCTGGGGACTCCACCACTGCCCTGAGCAATCCAGTCCAGGCTCTGAGCAGCCTTTCCCTGAGCAAGGGCTTCCTAACATCCAACCCAACCCTTCCCTGGCAGCTTCAAGCTCTGCCCTCTCATCACAGAATCACAGAACATCAAGAATAGGAAGGGACCTCGGAAGATCAGCCAGTCCAACCCCCTGCCACAGCAGGTTCCCCTAGATCCAGTTGCACAGGAACATGGCCAGGCGGGTCTGAAATGTCTCCAGAGGAGGAGATGGACAAGATCCCTGACCTGAAGAGTGCAGGATGTGGTGTGAGAAGATCACATAATCACAGAACATCAGGGATTGGAAGGGTGCTATTCAGACTCTGTTGTTGCACAGATGTGGAGCCTGCACCTCCTGGCAGCCCAGACCCAGTGCAGCTGCCAGGACCTCGTTCATAACACGACTGCAGCTCCCCAGGACCGCCACCGAGTTTGTTTTGCTGGGGCTGTGAAGCCAGAATTGGAAATCACCCCAAATTCCCCCCGTTTTGTTAAGTAACTGAGAGGCTCTTTTATCTGCGGTTCTTAGCGGCGGAGCTGTGGCCTCGGCTCGACCTCCCCGGAGGTCGGGGCGTTTGATGTGGCTGCACGTCTCGCGCAGCCGTCGTCTTGGAGGAGAGCCTCTGCCTGACAGGCTCCCGCTCTCCCGGGTGAGCGCTGTCAAAACATTACAGGCCATCCTGAATTATTTGGTAGCCATGGGAGCAGCACCTGCTTCCGGAGAGCGTCTCCTCCTTCCAGTTATCCACAAGAATCGTCGCCGTTGGGATGCTGGTGGCAGCCTGATGGGGGAAGGCGGGTGCTTTGGGGTTCTGCTCGTGCTCTGACGTTGGGGTGCGGCGCTCCCCCCAATCCCTCAGCGCCGGTGGCTTTCGCCAGGTGAGCTGAGCACGCCCCTGCTCCATCCGTTGCCAGCGGGTGGCGGGTGGCGGGCGGGACCTTTCACGGCTCTGCGCAGCAAATGCTGCTCTTTAATCATGAATAGACTTGAAATGTGCAAAGAGAGACAGTGACACGAGGCGCGGGTCTCGAAGCCGCTGCGGCGCTTTTAGTGGGGGGTCAGCGCGGAAATGGAGCTGGTGTGGGGGCTGTTCAGGGGGTGTCTTCTGTAGCTTGAGAGCTGCGGGGCTTTGGGAGGTTGGTGCTGGTCTCCAAAGGTGCTTTGGTGGGGCTGTGCAGACGGGGGGATCTCTGTGGCTGTCTGATGTGGCAGGGGATGGGACTGGAAGGTCTTTCGAGGTCCCTTCCAATCCCCAGTGTTCTGTGGTTCTGTGAGGTAGCTGTCATACGGAGATGGTGACCCTCCCCTGGCAGCTCCAGGCTCTGCCCTCTCGTCCTGGCGCTGGTTGCCCGAGCAATGGCCAGCAGTTGTTCTGAAGGGCGAGAACAGGGAGGAGGTGCTCAGGACCGAGCTCCCCGGAGGAGCCCATCCATTAAACTGGGAAGACAGAGGAGGTGTTGGAGATGGCAGGTAGGGCTTCCTGACATGCTCGTGGCACCCGGGCTCTCACAGATGGGCTCCTTATCTCCAGGGCAGCCATGGACTGGGGACAGCTCTGCCATGGACTGAGCTCTGCCAGGCAAAGGGATGTCAGGGAGGAATCAGCTCCTCTGTGTCAGCCCAGGGTTTGGTGAGGACAGCTGGCTGCCCAGAGCTTTGGATGTTTGAAGACATTTCCATTTCCTTGCTTCTTTACAGGACATCTTGCCAGCCTGAGTGACGTTCAATTAACTCCAGAGCTTGCCTTCTCCAGAGAGCAAGAGGCTGCGAGGCAGAGCCGGCATGAAGAGAGGTCTGGAAGCAGCTCCTGCTTGCCAGCAGGAAGGCAGATGTCTTTATGACATCTGCTGGTCATAAAATCTCAACCACTCCAGGGGAGAAAGGCTTCTGGAGCCGCTGCAAGGCACCTGAGAGGCTTCTGGAGACAGTTCTTCCTGGTAAGACACCCAGACATTCACACGGGTGTGTGCATCCCTCTGAGACACAGGCACATGCACACCCGCAGACACTTATCCTACTGGACTCGTGTGTTCCCTGCCATCTGCTGCCTGAAGTCTTCTGCAGTGTTAATATGGAAAGAGTTGGTGTCAGGAGGATGGAGCCAGGCTCTGCTCAGGGGCACCCAGTGACAGGACAAGGGGCAGCGGGTGTGAGCTGGAGCAGAGGAGGTTCCACATCAGTGTGAGAAGGACCTTGTTCCCAGGGAGGGTGCCAGAGCCCTGGCAGAGGATGCCCTAATGACTGGATCTAGGGGATCCTGCTGTGTTGGGGGGATTGGACTGGATGATCTTTCCAGGTCCCTTCCAATCCCTAATGGTCTGTGATTCTGTGATGCAGCCAGGTAATTGAGCAGAGGTGAGTGAGAAGGACGTTGATGCCATGTAGAGCCTTGCATCTGGGTAGGAACAACCCCAGGGACCAGTATAACTGAGGACTGAGCTGTTGGAGAACAGTGCAGGAGAAAGGGGCCTGTGGGTCCTGGTGGCCAGTAGGATGGCCAGGAGCCAGCAATGGGCCCTGGTGGCCAAGAGGGCCAACAGCATCCTGGGGTGGATCAGAAGGGAGGTGGTTAGCAGATCAAGAGAGGTCCTTCTCCCTGTCTACTCTGCACTGGTGAGACCACATCTGCAGTGTTGTGTCCAGTTGTGGGCCTCTCAGTTCAAGAGGGATGTGGAGCTGCTGGAGGGAGTCCAGCGTAGGGCAACGAGGATGATGAAGGAGGTGGAGCACCTCCCTTATGAGGAGAGGCTGAGGGAGCTGGGGCTCTTGAGCTTGGAGGAGATTGAGGGGTGACCTCATAAATGCCTATGAATATGTGAAGGGTGAGTGTCAGGAGGATGGAGCCAGGCTCTGCTCAGTGTCACCTAGTGATAGGATGAGGGGCACTGAGAAGGAATCCCAGTGCGTGCTGGGGGCACTGGGGAGCACGGGGCAGGATGTATCTGTTTTACCGCTGGCCCTAGGAAACACGACGCTTCCCCCTGCACAAAACCTTGTCGGTTACCAGCGGCAGCAGCTTTGGGGTGAACTACAGGGTTGGCCCTTGTCATTAGAAAGAGAGGTTCATCCAGGCTCCACTGAACAGCAGAGCTGCTGCTGACTCTGCTCTGCTCATGCCCGTCACAGGGTGTCGGGGTTGGTTAGACCAACGCTAGCGCTGGCTCTCGCCGACCTACGGTGTTACGGCAGCAGGGAGCGCGAAGGCAAAACCCCAGACCCGAGTTAAACCCTCTTTAGCAGAGCTTCCAGGCGACGGGCGCTGCCCCATGAATGTTTCATGCGGAGCCATAAATAATGCTGTTGGATCTGGAGATCAGACAGGAGCGCCGGGATGATGCAGGGCGTTTATGTAAGCCGTGTCGTGCCGCGCCGCGGGAGACGCGCTCGTTCGTGGGCCGCGGGTCGCGTGTGGCCGAGCTCGACGCCCTTCCCCGACTTCCCTCCAGAATGGCCGTTTGCTCCGACCCGAGGACTGGGGTGGGCAAAGGCAGCCCGAGAGCTGCTCCCACTGGAGTGTTTCCCACGAGGCTTTCACGTCTCGAGGGGGCTTTACTCACCACCCCAACGCGGGAGCTCACAAAACACACGGTTGGGAGGGAACCGGAGCCCTCGTTCTGCTTCACCTGGTGGACTTTGCCGCCTCCTGATCCCACCTGGGTGGGGTTTTCCCATGAGTGGGAGCAGCCTCTTCGCGTCAGCCCAGGGAGAGGGAAGAACAAGGGCTGCGGCCGGTCGTCCTTCGCGTCCCAGCTCCTGCAGTTGGGGCCGGGGATTCGTTAGCCCTCCAGAAAGCAGCTTTCTTGGTTATGAGGAAAGTCTTGGCAACGTCTTTAGTTTCTTAGGTGCCACATAAATAAGAGAAGGACCTTCCTCCCAGTGAGGGTGGTGGAGCTCTGGAAGGGTCTGCCCAGAGGGTTGTGGAGTCTCCTTCACTGGAGACATTTAAAACCCACCTGGATGTGTTCCTGTCTGACTTGGTCTGGGTGGTCCTGCTGTGTCTGGGGGACTGCATTGGCTGATCTTTTGAGGCCCCTTCCAGTCCCTAATGGTTCTGTGACTCTATGATCCTCTGAGGTGCGTGCCAGTGGCCAAGGCTCACGTGGGCTCTGGTGTCCCATCATTAAAACCCACCTGGACATGTTCTGAGTGGCTTGGTTGAGGGGATCCTGCTGTGGCGGGGGGATTGGACTGGCTTATCTTTCGAGGTCCCTTCCAGTCCCTAATGTTCTGTGATTGAAGGTGCTATGGGTTAGCATCATGGCCTCTTTCCCTGCAGGGTGGCCAGCAGTCATAGAATCACAGAAACATTCAGGTTGAGAAGACCCTGGGGGTCATTGAGCCCAACCACCAACTCCACTCTACAAGTTCACCCCTAAACCAGATCCCCCAACACCACATCTAAGCATCTCTTAAACTCGTTTAGTGATGGAGGCTCAACCCCCACCCTGGGCAGCCCAGCCCAGTCCCTGACCACTCTCTCCAGGAAGAATATCTTTCTCATGTCCAGTCTGACCCTTCCCTGGTGGAGCTGGAAGCCCTTCCCTCTGCTTCTGTCACTAATGACCTGTGAGAGGAGCCCAGCACCAGCATCTCTGCAGGGTCCTTTCAGATAGTTGTAGAGAGTGATGAGACCTCTCCTCAGCCTCCTCTTCCTCAAACTAAACAGCCCCAAGTCTCTCCATCTCAGACTCATTCTCCAGGCCCTTTCCCAGCTTGGTTGCCCTCCTCTGCCCTAGCTCCAGCCCCTTGATGTCTCCTTTGTCCTGAGGTGCCCAACGCTGGACCCAGTCACTTCAAGATCCAGCTCCCAGCTTGTTTCCAGCTCGGAGAGTCCTGCTGACTCTGCCCAAAGCCAGTCTAGGAGCAGGAATCACAGGAGCTGTAAGGTGCCTCATGGTCCTCAAGGTCTCCAACCCATCTAGCCTTATGCAGAAGGGAAGCTTGTGCTGTGCCCTGTGGCAAGGCTTCGTTCCTGAGGCAACGGCCTCCACCTTGTTAGCTGCTGGCGACCGTAATAGTCAGAGCAGAGACCCCGTGGCCCTTGGGTCAATGGAGGTCTTGCTCAACAGGTTCTGCTTTTAATCTTTGTCAGTGCTGCCAGTTCTTGAATTTATCTCACGGAGAGCAGCAGCAGCTGAGTGCTCACACGCACAGGTTACTTCTCCTCTGCTCTGCCTGGCACCCCTTATTTTCCCAATCACACCCGCTTCCCCGGCTCCGCTGTTCGCAGGCGGCGGTGGCGGCGGTTCCATCAGCTGTTCCTTTCTCTGCCTCCCTCTCGCCGGGGCAGGGCTGGCTGGCTGAGCAGCATCTCCACACCGCGTGCCGTTGCCGTGCTCCATAATTTGTGTGGTCTCTTTTGCAATGCCAAACGTGCCCCTGGTACATGATGGATCTGTCAGCAGCAGAGAACTTCTCTGTTTCGCTGCTGTTTAACGCCGGCCGTTCGGGGCGACAGCAGGTGTTCCGCGCATCCTGATGTGAGGGACGCCTCGCAGCACGGGCAGAGGACAGCCAGCCGGCCAGGCAAACCCATCAGAGAGATATTGAGATGATACTTGAAATGAAAGAGAAGTCTATAGATGGTGAGGAAAGGGCAGCAACAGAATCTGCCATGAGATGTTTGGATGGAGCATGGACATCAGCTGGAGAGGACCCATCCACACATGTGAGAATCACAGAACATTAGGGGTTGGAGGGCACCTCGGAAGATCATCCAGTCCCATCCCCCTGCCTCAGCAGGATCCCCTAGATCCAGTCGCACAGGAACATGGCCAGGTGGGTTTGAAACGTCTCCAGAGAAGGAGACTCCACAACCCCCCTGGGCAGCCCCTTCCAGGGCTCTGGCACCCTCAGTGGGAAGAAAGTCCTTCTGATATTTATCTGGAACCTCCTCTGTTCCAGCTCACACCCACTGTCCCTTGTCCTATCACTAGATTGATACACTCGTCCATCTCCCAGGACCCCCTCATCCGTCCCTCAGTACCCCCTCGCCCGTGTCCCAGCACCCCCTCGCCCGTGTCCCAGCACCCCCTCGCCCGTGTCCCAGCACCCACATCACTGGCTGTTGTGCAGCCTGACAGCAGTTTCATCTCCCAGAACATTTCCTAGCCCACGTTTTCTGCTGTGTGCCCTGACATTTCACTGGTCCTGACCCCTGGCAGCCAAAGGCTTCCGATGGCAGCACAAACCTAATGAAGGTGGTTTCCAGTCCCTCACAGAGCACAGCAGCGAGTCTGACTGCTGCTGTTCTGCACCTCCATTCCTTTGCATTGAGGGACCTCCTTCCCCCCCTGCACTGGGCACTGCAGAGGGCTCCCCTCCAGTTCTGGGGGCAGGGCTGGGCCCCTCACTTCAAGAAAGAGGTGGAGGGGCTGCAGTGGGTGCAGAGGAGCAACGAGGATCGGGAAGGGGCTGGAGGGAAAGGCTGATGGGGGGAGGCTGAGGGAGCTCAGGGGTTCAGCCTGGAGAAGAAGAGACTCAAGGGGGATCTTCTGCTCTCCAGCTCCCTGAAGGGAGGTTGTAGTCAGGTGGGGGTCAGGATTTCTGCCAGGCACCCAGTGCCAGGATGAGAGGGCAGGGTCTGAGGCTGCCAGGGGAGGGTTGAATTGGATGTCAGGAAGCCCTTCCTGATGGAGAGGGTGCTCAGAGCCTGGACTGGACTGCCCAGGGCAGTGGGGGAGTCCCCATCCCTGGAGGTGCTGAAGGGCAGCCTGGCTGCTGGCCCTGAGTGCCCTGGTGTGGCTGCTGGGGCGATGTTAGGTGCTGGGCTGGGCTGGCTGAGCTCACTGGTCCCTTCCAACCCCTAATGACTGGATGTAGGGGATCCTGCTGTGGCAGGGGGATTGACTGGAGGATCTTTTGAGGTCCCTTCCAACCCCTAATGACTGTGTGATTCTATGATTCAACTGGATGGTCTTTGAGGTCCCCTCCAATCCCTCATGTTCTGTGATTCTGTGACCCAGGCACCAACAGCATCTTCACTCTCTGGGTTTTCTTTCCTTTATTTACTCTCCTTTCCCGCGGCGGATCCAACGCCTCCTCCGTGTGTAATGGGCTGGCAAAGCCTTTTCCTGCCCTGTCTCCTCAGCACTTTAGCCCTTTCGATTTTCCTCCCTGTAGAGGAGAAAACTGTCAAGTTCTAGAAGCCTTTTTAATGACTTTTTGAAACAACCTCAGTAAAAAAATAGAAGGAGTTAATCACTTCCAGCTGCATCTACCCTGCACCTCACTAGCTGCCTGAGGGGTTCCTCTCCTGACCTGGGAAGAACTCTCTGTGTGTCGTTCTTTGCCTGTTGGAAAGGTGCACAGGGTGCTCCCCTCCCCGGGAGGGAGGCTCAGTGTGGTTCCTGCTGCCCTCCCGTTCTCCCAGCCCCCACGGCTCTTCCTCCCCATCGCCCCGCGACACCGTTCCCGTCGCCAGCTGGAAGGAAGAAGCCTGTTACTGGGTTGGAAAGGTGACGGAGTTCAAGGTATTTTTCACGTGGCAGCAGAATCATCAGCTGTGTTTTTGCTCGAAAATTGGTGCATGATTTCTGCTGAGTGGGTTGAAACTTGGTGACTCCAGAACTCTCAGGGAGCCAGACCCTACTCCAGCCCCTTTGGGGGATGTGAGGATCACAGAGTCACAGAACGTTAGGGATGGAAGGGACCTCCAAAGATCAGCCAGTCCAATCCCCTGCCACAGCAGGATCCCCTAGATCCAGTCACACAGGATCATGACCAGGAGGGTTTTAAACGTCTCCAGAGAAGGAGACTCCACAACCCCTCTGGGCAGACCCTGCCAGGGCTCTGGCACCCTCCCTGGGAACAAGGTCCTTCTCACACTGGTGTGGAACCTCCTCTGCTCCAGCTCACACCCACTGCCCCTTGTCCTGTCACTGGGTGCCCCTGAGCAGAGCCTGGCCCCATCCTCCCTTCACATATTGATCACCCATGGGGTCACCTCTCAGTCTCCTTTGCCCCAGCTCCCTCAGCCCTTCCTCAGCAGGGAGATGCTCCCCTCCCTCCATCATCTCTGGCTCTGCCCTGGGCTCTCTCCAGCAGCTCTCTGTCCTCCTGGAGCTGATGGGATGGTGTCCACTTCCCCGCTGCTCTCCCAGAGGACACGGCTCACGCTCCTCTGCCCATGAAACAGCCCATCCTGTGACGAGAGAGCAGAGGAGGAAAGCCGTCCTTAATTAGAACCCTTCCTCGCATCGTTAATGAAGCAAGCCTGACATTCAGGATCTAAAACGAAAGGTCACATCTACATCACAAGAGAAACCCCTCTGCAGACGCTGGAGCCAAATCTGCTGCAGGACTGGGTGAAAACCTTCTGTTTTACTTTGACTCTGCTGACTGCTTCATCCGGACCTGGACCTGGCCGTTGTGGCTGGCGATCAGCTCATCCAGCGCGGGCCCTGGCCGTTGTGGCCAGTTTGCCTGAGAGAGCTGTTGTGCTTTAGCTGATTTGAGTGCTTTCTTCAGGAAAGTGTGAAGTTGGGTTGGTTTTAAGCAGCTGAAAAGTAAAGTGGCTGCTTGCCCCCTCCCCACCTTTTCTCACCCTGCCACTGACTCCTGGCTCCTTTGTCTCTCTCCATCTCCATGTCTCTTCAGACTTGTGTTGCTGCTGCCCAGAGAGTGTCGCTGTGTCTTGAAGATGTGCAGGAGGAACCATCACGGTCAACTCCAGCTGGAGGGTCTCTGTGAATGAACCCTGGAGATTAATGAGGGCCGAGGGAGTGAAGTTGGACACCCACTGTGGTGGGTTTTCAGAGGGAAGCAGGAGCTGTCTTCGATGGATGTTTCGAACGTTTTCTGTGTCAGTTAACAGAGAGAGACGGTGACAAATCTCCGTGTGTCTGTGGCTCTGTCTTGTGGGGTTGGTTTCTTCTGATCTCTTGTGAAGGAGTGAATTAAAATGTCTTGAGGTCCAAAGTGAGTCCGTTTTTCTTTGCCTGCAGACTGGTCAGTGGTTTGGTTAAACCCTCCCTTTGTGCCTGATGCTTTAGATGGGAGCTCTTGGTTGAAATGAGGAAAGGCTGGGGGAGCTGGGGCTCTGGAGCTGGAAAAGGGGAGACTGAGGGGTGACGTCGTTAGTGTTGATAAACATGTGAAGGGTGGGTGTGAGGAGGATGGAGCCAGGCTCTGCTCAGGGGCATCCAGGGGCAGCGGGTGTGAGCTGGAGCAGAGGAGGTTCCCCATCCATGTGAGAAGGACCTTGTTCCCAGGGAGGGTGCCAGAGCCCTAGCAGGGGCTGCCCAAGGGGGGTTGTGGAGTCTCCTTCTCTGGAGACGTTTCAAACCCACCTGGACATGCTCCTGTGCGACTGGATTTAGGGGATCCTACTGTGGTGGGGGAACTGGACTGGATAATGTTTGGAGGTCCCTTCCAACCCCTAATGATCTGTGATTCTGTGAAATACAGACAAGGTCTCCGACCCACAACGCTGGTGGTGACCCAGCCGGGACGTGTGGGGATCCAGGTAAGGACCCACCGATGCCATGCCATGGCTACGGCGACCACGTAGGACCTGATTCCACCCAGCATCTCACTCAGCTGCTCCGCAAGTTATTCCCAAGGTTTCTTGGTGTTGATCTGGGGATGTTTCGTTCCCTCAGAGACAAAACAAAGTGCTACAGAGGCTGATCCGTGGGTAGATAACGCACGGCTGCTTGGGCTTACACCGTGTGTGGATGGACTGATCCCTGTGATTCCTCTTTTACAGCAGGAAGGGGTGAGCAGGGGTGACGCCGGGGGTGGGCGAAGCGCACCCACAGCCACAAAATACGTGTGGGCTCAAACCTCCGGCTGTCTGACGGGGGCCTGCGGTTCAACAGGCTCTCGGAAGCGAGCTCTCTCTCCCCGGGGTTGAAGCACGGCTGAGGAGTGCCTTGACCCGTGAGAACCGCTGAACACAGCATGGGATTGAAAACGCGGCGCCCTGCAGAGAGGGGAGCCAGCCGCTGCGTCCGCCGGCTCTTTACATCTCTTGCGGGTTCAGAGGGGTAAAACACAGCTCTGCTGCTTCGGGCACCGCAGGCAGTTGCCATGGTTGTGCCGCTGACAGGATTTTGCTGTAGGACTGCGCCGGGAAAAGCCGCTGCTGGGAACAGCCACCACTCCTGGGGCTGCACTGGCCCCCGGCAGCATCCCCCTTGCACCGCCCTGTGCGTTCTGACCTCCCCGGCCCCACGGCGGCTCCGTAGCCAGGGGGGCTCTGGACCAGCAGCCCATGTGTTTCGCGCCGTGACCCGCTCCAGCCGCGCAGGCTCTCGCAGACGGTGCGCGCCGCCGTCGGAAACCTCCCGCAGCCCTGAGCCGCAGCCCGCGGCGAGGAGAAGGGGTCTGCGGGAGCAGTGCAGCGCCCACAGAGCTGGCAAGCGGCAGCGCCTCGAGCCTCGGCGCAGCACCCGGGGGAAGCAAATCCCCGCCTCAGACGTCCTTATTCAACACAACACTTCCTCCCCAGCTGGCGCAGCAGCCCAGGAAGGGCTTCGTCAGGGAGCAGGAGGCACCACCCGCCGCAGCATCCGTGCGGGCAGAGCGTTGCAGCGATCCGCAATGAGACCTGCGGGAGCTGAGCGGGGGGGCGTCAGCCAGCCCTCTGTCGCGACACCGACGGGCAGTTGCTGTGGTCCAAGGGGCAGGGAGCTGGGGGCTGGGGCCGGCTTCCAGCGCCGCGCAGCTGGAGGAGGGTTGGTCGGGTGTTTTCTAACTCGTTTCGAAGGGGCGCATGAAAAATGAATATTTGTTTTTCATTTTTAATACGGATGTTAAAGATTCAGAGCAAAGAACCCGTTCTGTTACGGGTATCACAGCCCAGAGCTCCACTGGCACCGTGAGCTACCCAGAACCCGAAGGCCAGGCAGGGGCTGGCTGCAGCCCATTGGAGCCGCTGCTCTGCGGTGGGATGAGGGACAGGAGAACCTGTTGCCAAGAGCAGACTTTTCCTCCTGTTTTCTGGGTTTGCAATATGTTCCCCGAGTTCTTCCAAGCAGAGCACTCGCAGGCACGTCTGCCAGCCGGCAGTGGGGCTGCAGCGTGATCGCTGTTTCACTGCGCCGGGAGGGAGACGGCAGCCCTCGACCCTGAGGCTGGGATGGGCACCTGAAGCAGGAGAGTCCTCTGACATAGAGGTGCTGCTGCTCGAGGCTGGGTGCATTGAGCCCCCACGATTTGGCCATCTCAGCAGAGAGACCTGGCTGGGGACCCGTGCTGGGGGATGCCAAACCCTCGTGCTGGGGGATGCCAGATCCTCGTGCTGGGGGATGCCAGATCCTTGTGCTGGGGGATGCCAGACCCTCGTGCTGGGGGATGCCAGACCCTCGTGCTGAGCCCGGACCAAGCACTCACAGTTCCGGGCTCTTCCCTCGTCCCTTGGCTGGAAGAAGGATGTGACGATGGTGTTGCAGGACATAAGCACTTGGCCAGCCTGAGTGGTTTTCACAGCCCTTGTGGAGATCAGCACCAGGACAAGAGGGCAGGGCCTCAAGCTGCCAAGGGAGGGTCAGGTTGGATGTTATGAAGCTCTTCCTGATGGAAAGGGTGCTCAGAGCCTGGACTGGACTGCCCAGGGCAGTGGTGGAGTCCTCATCCCTGGAGGTGTTGAAGGGCAGCCTGGCTGTGGCCCTGAGTGCTCTGGTGTGGCTACTGGGGTGATGTTAGGCCCTGGGCTGGGCTGGCTGAGCTCAGAGGGCTTTTCCAGCCTCAATCATTGTGTGATGCTGTGGTTCTGTGAAACTGATGTCTTATTCCTGGTACATTGGCCAGTCTCCACACTTACTGCTGCCACAGCCCAGGAGCCCCTCAGGAGGAGGTTCCAACCCTGGAAGTGCAAATCCTGCAGCAGAGATGATTGATTCCCTTGCAAGCAAGAGGGGAAGAGGAGAGGAAGGGACTCTGACAGATTTAATATAATGTTTTAAATTGTTTTGTATTGGTTCTGCTTTCCTGGAGAGCACTATTAATAATCCCTTGTCGGGATGCCAGGGATCTGTCATTCCCAGAGCAGCAGGACGAGGTGGGCAGCGTCTGCAGAGGTGTGCAGGCATCGTAGCTGCCTACAGCTAGCCAGCAGTGTTTGGAAGGGCACTGGGGAGTCTTGTTTGGTGAGTGGATTAAAGGACAAAGGGAACAGCAGGTACTGGCTGCACAGGACAGGACGTGCCCACAGAATCACAGAGCATTACGGATGGGAAGGGACCTCCAAAGACCATCCAGTCCAGGCCCACTGACACAGCAGGATCCCTCAGATCCAGTCACACAGGAACATGCCCAGGGGGGTTTGAAATGTCTCCAGAGAAGGAGACTCCACAACCCCCTTGGGCAGCCTCTGCCAGGGCTCTGTCACCCTCAGGGGGAACAAGGTCCTTCTCACACTGGTGTGGAACCTCCTCTGTTCCAGCTCCCACCCGCTGCCCCTTGTCCTGTCATTAGATGACACTGCCTCTCAGGTTCTTTTGCTTCTCCACCGCATCCTGATGGACACCGGCAGCCCATCACCTTGAGGCTTTGTCCAGTCCCAGTTTGCTGCCTGCTAGAAGAACAAGCAGACTGGAGTCTGATGAGGAGGAAAGATGAAGTCCTGTGGACAGCTGTGATCGATCAGTGCGGCATCGAGGCGGCAGATGTTGCGATGTCATTAATGCAGCGTTTAATATCATCCCTGAGCCACCAACTCGTTACGGAGCCGCCTGTGCCAGGGCAGCCCAGGGTTTGCTTCTCTCTTTGCTCTGGTTGTGTTTGAATTCAGCACGTAAACGCGGGAACAGATGAGCTGCTTCCTTATCCTAGTGACAAGCAGAAGGAGCAGGTGCTCAGGAGTGAAGAGAGTGAGCCTCTGGTCAGAGCCCAGCGACTCTGTTCCCAAAGAGCCTCACGGCTGATTAGTATCGATTAGGTCAAGGTGACCCCTTCCAACACAACCCGAGTTCTTGCCATCTCGAATTCAAAATACTGATAGTAAATAAGATGAATAGAACCAATTTGCTGCTCCCACGTAACGTTGTAATGCAGCCCCAAACGGCTGGGCTCACACTGGAAAATGCATTAATAGCCAGTAAAACACGGTGGAGGTGCAGACAGAAATTTGCAGAGCAAAGCAGCACCATTAAGTCCTTCATTAACGTGAGGGGTATGGCCCAGATCATCGGCTGATACGAAGCCCCGCGGTCCTACAGTATTTGAGGGGCTGTCACAGCCTCTTTTCCCCCCCAAAGTTCATGTTTCCAGTGCTCGTTCACTTCTGTTCACTGCAGTCGTGGTTCAGGTGGCCCTCGGTCAGCTGTGGCAACGCAGTTAACTTGAGGGGTCACCCGATCATAATTAACCCTCCATAAGTCATGGAATCACAGAATCTCTTTTGATCATCTGATATTGCGGGACCTCTAAGGTCCCTTCCAACCTTGGCCAGTCTATGAGTCTATAACTCTATGACAATTCTCTATTGGAGCATCTCCCTGCTGAGGAAAGGCTGATGGAGCTGGGATAAAAGGAGCCTGAGGGGTGACCCCATGGCTGTTGATCAATATGTGAAGGGTGGGTGTCAGGAGGATGGAGCCAGGCTCTGCTCAGGGGCACCCAGTGACAGGACAAGGGGCAGTGGATGTGAGCTGGAGCAGAGGAGGTTCCACATCAGTGTGAGAAGGACCTTGTTCCCAGGGAGGGTGCCAGAGCCCTGGCAGGGGCTGCCCAGGGGGGTTGAGGAGTCTCCTTGTCTAGAGACATTTCAAACCCACCTGGCCATGTTCCTGTGCCTCTGGATGTTCTGCATGATCTTTCAAGGTATGTTCCAATCCCTAACATCCTATGAAGAGACCTTTAAGACCATTAAGTCCAACCTTTGAGACCCAGCACTGTCAGGTCACCCATAGCCCATGGCCCTTGGATGAAAGTCCTTCTGTTAGTACATTGGAGAGAAGATAGACAGAATCACAGAATCATAGAATCATCAGGGGTTGGAACGGACCTCAAAAGATCATCTGGTCCAACCCCGTGCCACAGCAGGATCATCTGGGCCGCGTCATGCAGGAACGGGAGGTTAATCCTCTATTGTGGTGGATTTGCAGCATTTAATCGATGCTCCCAGTGAGAGAGATTTCCCTGCTGGTTAGGCTGAGTTACCAGCATCCCTTAGGGTGCTCTTGTGCTTGAGTGGTTACCACAAAACAAGGCCACCCCGTCCCACAGAACCAGCAGCGAGCCTTGTGAGCCCTGCTCTCGTTTCCCTCTTCCACCCATTCCCCTCAGTCGAGCAGATGCCATCGCCTCCCCAACGACTGCACAGCCCGCCAAGCGACCAACCACGTCCTCTAGGACAGCAGACCGGCGGAGAAGCTGCTGCTGTCTAGTTCACTTCCCTCCCGCGACGGGAGGGTCACCGCTGAGCCCGGAGCAGGGCTGTGCCGGACTGGAGCTCTCCCAGATGGCTGCTGCTGATGAGCACACCAGCCGGGGCGGTGGCAACCGCTGCGTCCTCGTGCCGGCACCGGCGGCAGCGCTGCGGGCTCTCTCGGCTTATCTGTGTGGCCACTGGAGCTTCCTGCCGCTCGGATCGGCAGGCACCTGGCGACATGCACATCCCTTCCTTCCCCAGCCACCCGCGGGAACCCAGATAACAGGGGATGGATATTTAATGTTTAGGGGCGGCCCCGCGACGCCGGGGAGATGGGGGTGAGAAAGTCCCTGTCTCCTGGAGGAAGGAGCCATGGGGGCTGTTTGGGCGAGCTCAGCCCGGCCGGCCACCGTGCAGTTGGCTCTCAGTCGCTTCCCCGGGTCTCACGGGATGCGGGGGCAGGCGACGGGCTTTTGCAGCCCTGAGTTTGCACCTGCCCGACGCAGCGGGGCTCACAGCGGGGCTCACTGGCCAACAGCTGGGGAAGCCGCTGTGCCAGCACCTTCAAGCCAGGACTCTAGGCTCAGGCTTTCATCTCCTGGAGCAGGGAAAGGATCCCCTTGTTGTGCCAGAGCCTCTCACGCCGTGGTCTCCTCTGATTTACACCCACTGCGGAAGCAGCCTCGGGGGGAGGCGGCCAAACGGCAGGAGCACTAATGCTTTTGGCAGCGCTGAGGCTTCACCTTCACATCACAACCTTCCTTTTCCTTTCAGGTCTTTTGCTTTGCCTTTTCACATCAATCTTGAGGCAGACTCCAGGCCATGTAGCCTCCAAGCCAGAGCAGGCTCCAAGTACCACAGCCTGGCACAAACAAGTGACTGCACGTGGGATGTTCTCCTGAGCTGATCCTGCTGTTGGGTCTCTTGCCCAGCACAGTGATGGGAGAGGTGCCAGGCAGCATAAAATGAACCACCTCAGGAACCTGAGACACAGACATTTAGTGACCTTTCCGCCCTGCGGCTGGAGAGGGGCTGTCAGAAGGCTGGAGAAGGCTGCTCCCAAGGACAGAGCACGATACTATGAGGGGTCAGGGTTTGATTGAAAAGAGCAGAGTGAAGCTGGACAGGAGGAAAATGGTCTTGAAGCTGAGGGTGGGGGATCCCTGGAGCAGGCTGCCCAGAGATGGGGTGGAGGTCCCATCCCTGGAGCCGTTCTGTGGCTCCATTTCTGTGTCCAGTTTGGGGCACCTCAGCACAAGGGAGACATCAGGGGACTGGAGTGAGGGCAGAGGAGGGCAATGAAGCAGGGGAAGGGCCTGGAGAATCAGTCTGAAGAGATAGAGAGAGTTGGGGTTGGTTAGTTTGAGGAAGAGGAGGCTGAGGGGAGACCTCACTGTTCTCTACAGCTCTCTGAGAGGACACTGGAGAGATGCTGGTGCTGGGCTCTGCTCACAGGTCACTAGTGGCAGAAGCAGAGGGAAGGGCATCAAGCTCCAACAGGGGAGAGTCAGACTGGACATCAGGGAGAAACTCTTCCCACAGAGAGTGGTCAGGTCCTGGAATGGGCTGCCCAGGGTGGGGGTTGAGTCCCCATCCCTGGATGTGTTGAAAAGTCGCTGAGATTGTGGCACTGGGGGATCTGGTTTAGGGGTGACCTTGCAGAGTGGGGTTGATGTCTGGACTTGCTGATCCTGGGGGTCTTCCCCAACCTGAATGATTCTGTGGTTCAAAGTCAGGCTGGATGGGGCACTGGGCAGTCTGGTCTGGTGGCTGCTGGCCCTGCTCCGTGTAGAGGAGTTGGACTAGATGCCCTTTGGAGATCTCTTCCAATCCCATGGTTCTGTGATTCTATGAAACTTAGAGAAGCAGAAGTTACCTAGAGATGCCGTTTCACTTCAGACACACCAAGATGTTCCAGAGCTCGAAAGGGTGAAAGCAAAACCTGACGTGGCCGTCAGGAGCAAGAGCTGATTTAATTACAGCTAACTGTAGGCTTGAGCAAAGTTCTCGAGCAGACGTGGTGCTGTAGCTGTGTCCTGCAAGCACGGGAAGATTCATGGAGCAGCTGTTTGGAGCTGACACGGCAACGGAGTCTCCTGCAGCAGCGAGTTTGCTTTCACACGGCCCGGCCCGCTGCAGACATCACCCTCACAGCGGGTTTTGCTGCGAGAAGGGGTGGCCCTGGACATCTCCTGGTGCAAAGGTTGCCCAGCAGTGAATAACACCATCAGGGCACCAGGAGAGCGAGGAAATGAAGTTAAAGAGCTTTGGGCACCGCGACTAGCTCCTTTGTCTTTGGAGTGCTGCTGCTGTGGAGGAGGAGAAGTCGTGTTGCTGGAGTTAATAAATCACTCACCAGAGGAGCAGCTCAGTGGTCCTTGTGCAACGTAATTAACGAGCTGAACTGTGACTGCAGCCTGCCTGGCTCCAGCAAAAGGTGCTTCATTGAATGTGTGAGGCTTCCCGTGGCTCAGGACCCTCTCTGGTGGCAATTTCAGGTTTTGAGGTACCAGCGTGTTAGTTTGGACTTTATAGACTGAAAACCATTGTGAGGATCATCAGAGCACAGAGCCATGGGGTGATAGGGGTGGGAAGGGACCTTCACAGATCAGCCAGGCCAATCCCCCCAAAACAGCAGGATCCCCTAGATCCAGTTGCACAGGAACATGGCCAGGAGGGTTTGAAATGTCTCCAGAGAAGGAGACTCCACAGTCCCCCTGGGCAGCCCCTGCCAGAGCTCTGCCACCCTCCCTGGGAACAAGGCCCTTCTCGCACTGGTGTGGAACCTCCTCTGCTCCAGCTCACACCCGCTGCTCCTTGTCCTGTCACTGGGTGCCCCTGAGCAGAGCCTGGCTCCATCCTCCTCACACCCACCCCTCACACATTAATCAACATCCAGGGGTCACCCCTCTGTCTCCTTGTTTCCTGTTGTGTTTCCATACGTTTCCCTCCCGCAGTCCCAGCTGTCGCTGCTGTAATTAATCAGCTGACTGGTTCTGCACGTCAGGTGAGTTAATACGAGGGAGGAGAGGGGTTGAACAGATTAATTAATTAAGCCAGGTTGTAGCAGATCATCGTTGTCATTTGTCAAGGTGTCGGCGGAGGAGATCTCTGGGAGCGATGCAGATGAGCCAGGACCTCCTGGGAGCTCAGCCTCAACCGTTGCAGCCTTTCTGAGCTCTCAGAAACAAGACTCATCAAAGTTTCATGTTAAACCCCCAATAGCTCTCAAACATCTGTGCAGGAGTGTCCTAAACCACTGTAACATGGAAACAACCTGTTTAGCTGGATCAGGTGCTGCACAGAGAGCTTCTGGTGGTGGGTCTGGTGAGGTCTCAGCAAACTGGGGATGTGAGCAGCAGTTACTGCTGGTGCTTATTGCTTCTGCTGCCTTTCCACTGCTTGTTCTGCAGCTGTTTCTGATTCAGGAGCAAATCAGGGTGCTGGGGGTGTGGGGAGCTGGGGCTGTCGAGCCTTTTCAGCTGGGGCCGAGGTGAGGGGCAGTCCTGGGAGGCTTGGCTGGAGCCTGGGCTGTTGGTGCAGTGGGGAGAGCTCTGGGGCTCTGGCCAGCACCCCGGGATTGTGAGAACAGAGGTTTCTGTGGCTTTGGAGGCTGCTGGAAGGGAGAGCAGAGCGAAGATCTGCAGAAGGTAAGGTTCTTCCTCTGGTTTAAGTAATCCTTTCCCTCTAGTAGGTGTCTCTGTCCCTGGAGAGTTGTGTTGTTCTGGTCTCCTGCTCTGAAACAAGAGGCTGGAAGTTCTTTGGTGCCTTAGCTGCGTGTTTAGGCTGCGTGGTCCAGCTGTTGCCACGTCTCTTCCCAGGGACTTCTAGTTGTTCAACTGAGTGTGGGGTTGGGTTTCCCCACCCTGAGGAGTGAGCACCCTCTGCTGAGGGGCTGGTGGAGCAGGAGCCCGCTGCACTGGTTCTGTCACACGTTTAGCCAACGTTTACTGGTTGAACATCAGTGTTGTTGCTGGTGGGGGGGCTGCAGAGTCACCTTCCCCCCCATTGGTAATGGTTGTGCTCTGGTCTGTGTTTTCTCATCCTCCTCTGTAAATGCGAAGGCACCTGGGGGGCTCCTTTCAACACTTTGTGGTGAATTTGTGTTTAGTGTAAAATACTGGCCTGAGGAACTGGGGGGTAAACGAGTTCCTGGAGCTTGAGCGTCCTTCCCACTAGCTGTCCCTCGGCGAGGGCAGGAATTAACGCTGCGGTCAGCGTGGGGTTCTCGCAGCCCTGCAGCCACAGGGCTCTGCTGGCAGTGCTTAACCTTATCAATGTATTGGCAGGTGCCTGCTCTCAAGTTTCCTTTCCTCGGAGCCTGGCTTTAATGAGGGTCAATAACTTCTACAGCACAGGAGTCTGGCTCCGTGCTGGGCTTGGTCTCGCCCCAGTTTAGAGGTGCTTGACGTGAGGTCCTGGGTGGCTTCCCTCAAAGGGTCTTTGCCAAGCTGGGTGGGTCTGTGTGTGGGAAGCCAACAGCCCTGCCGGGCTGTGAGGTGTCTGTGTGTGACTATTGCCAGGGTGTTGCTGGTGGTGCCCGAGGGGCTGTTGGGGCTCTCGTGAGTAACACGGTTGTGTCTCTCCTGGGTGTCTGTGAGCAACAGCACTGCACCTTCTTTCATGAGGTAGAGGAGCCTGACCCCATCACTGGCTGGTTACTCCTTCCACCCCTGGACAGATGAAAGGTTATTCCAGAGCTTAGTTTCTCTGATTGTTAGAGAACTTGGGGGGTTTCAGCCTCGTCTTTAACCAGGTCGGTGTTTTCCTAATGTGTAGGACAACTGTTCTTTCCCTCTTCCTTGTCTGCTCACTGGCCCCAAACCCAGCGAGTTTTCTGGGCTGAGGAAGCGATTCTGCTGTCATCTCCTCCTTAGTTCCCACTCCTTGCTCTCCCCTGCAGCTCTGTGCGCCGTGATCCATCTGCCCTGAGCAGAGACTTGTACCTGGGGGTGAAAGCGGAGCTGCTTGTGTTTGTCTGGTGTTGGGGGGAAGGATGTGTAATAGGAGGAGACTCTGCAATTAAAAAGTTGGATCCTAAGCCAAACACAGTTGGTTTCCTCCTCTCCTCCAACCGATGAGCTCCTGATATTTAACAGACATTCTCGCTGCTGCTTCACGAGAGCATCACCGCTCACTTCACCGCAGCCACGTTTCCGTGGCTCCACACATAGTGGTGAAGTTGAGTCATCCTGTGACTCAGCATCACGTTGCTCTTCCCAGGGAGAGCTCTATCCCCGGTGAATGAATCCTCCTGCTTTCTATTAGCTAATTTAATTAGCATGCTCACCTTGGTGCTAAATGATGAGGCTGTTCCAAGGCTGATCCTTCCAGGATTCAGCTTGTCCTTTGGGCAGCTGGAGGGCTTTCTTAGCCTTCTCCCTTACTCCTGCTTTACCTGCCTGAAGCTCTTGGTCTCATCTGTCTGTTCCTCTTCAGTTCACAGCTTCAGTATTGGATGTGCAGTGGAAGCCCAGGTATCCGATCGTTACTTAGCGCTAATTAGCTTAATGCAGTAGAGGTGAGCGGTGGCCAACTCCTGCTCTTATTTAATAGAGAGCAATAAAATCGCCTGCTGCCGCTGTTCAGCAGCTTCAGCCTCCGTGAGGAGAAGGCTCCCAGGCAGCCATGTGCTGACAAAGACATCATAGAGGCGTTAGGGATAGGAGGGACCTCGAAAGATCATCTAGTCCAGCCCAAGGAAGGGCAAACCAGGCTGTCTTCAGTTGGGGAACCGTAACTGGCCCTGGGGAGAAGACACCCCCAGCCGGCTCCTGCTGCAGAGCTCTTGCAAACACCTTGGGTTTCCCTCCTCGTCTGCAGAGCTGCCACCCAGCCGTTCCATGAGCTCTGAACCCACTCCTCGGGCAACCACTGAGGTGCTGGATGTTCCATCAGCCCTGAAGGCCGCGTCGCTCCCAACGCGCTCCCGCGTGACGCGTCCGTTGGCCAGTGGCTCGGGCCGAGCAGCTCGGCTCTGCTTTGCCGGCGGGAGCCTCCGTGGATTTATTGGCTGCCGCGCTGGGTAGCGATTTTTCTCCTTTAATATTCTGTTGTCTAATTGCGGTTAATTGTGGCTCTTCATCTGGCTAATTACCGTAAATCACGCTCTGCCAGCCGCCCTTCCTCTCAGTGGCAGCGCGGCCGCCGCTCCTCCTTGGAAGGTGCCTGCAGCTTAACGCAATAAAACCGTCTGGGTAATGAAGACGCATGGGTGACGGCTGCAGAGGACTCCGCGGCGCACGCGAAGGCAGGGTGCCGGGCATCGCCGTGGTCCTCCCGGGGGAGCCTGAGAGCCTTTGGGGACTGTTCGTACCGAGAGCCTTTGGTGTTGTGGCTGGTCGGTTGGTCCGATCGCTGTGTTCTCCTCACGATGGCAGAGCTTCGGGACTTCACGTCCTGAGCGTCCGTGGTCTGTGGACGGTCTCAACACTGATCAGTTTTGATCTACCGCAGGTTTCTTGCGGGGTTTGGTGTTTGAGTGCTGGCTGCATGAATGTTTTTGTGCTTGTGTGGAGGCCCTGGCTCGAGCTCTCGGGAGATGCTTGTGCTTGGTGGGTGCTCTTGACCGGTGGGCTCTGTGGGGCTGCAGTCTAGCCCGAGGAGGAACAACAGCCGGAACAGCAAAGCTGCCCCAAGCAGGCTCTCTGAGAGCGCGGTCGTGAAAATCAGTGCGTGGTGGGACTCATGAGAAGACTCCTGATGTTTATGCCCGATGACTAGAAAATGCTGGAGTTGTAGCTCCCACCACGTTATCGTTGAGCAACCTCGGGCCGGGCATCACCAGCACCCAGTGAGGCGGTTCGACTCCACCTTGTCCACGTGAGGCTATAAATAGCTGCTAACAGCAACCTGCTTCTGCTCCTCTCTCCTCCTCTCCTGCTTGTTAAGCAACGACCGCGTGTTGAAACCAACCAAGTAATCAAGGAACACCTATATTAGGCTCCCCAGCTGATGTCTCTTTTTAGAAGGAAATTTTTAATAATGAACTAACATCCAATTTGCAGCCTTCTGCAGCGCTGTTTGCAGCCACAGTTGTGTCACTAATGACTTCCAGGGCTGGGAGGGAGGAGGGCTGCCGGGTTGAGCCCTAGGTGTGCGGCATCGCTCGGAAGCTCGTGGTGGTCCTGGTGGAGTGGTTACCGTGCTCAGAGGCTCCCCCCGTGCAGGTCCCGGAGTGGTGATGAGGTGGCATCTGGGGTTTTCCCTGTGGGACACCCCGGAGTCAAGCGTTGGGATGGTCCTGGTTACTCCAGAATGAGTCTGTGGGTTTTTCCCACCCCTGTGTTGAAGAGGAGCAACACAGCAGCTCCTCTTCATTCACTGAGTGCACCTGAGGCAAAACGCCTTCCTCGTGCAGCTGAGTTCATGGATGGCTCTTGAAAACCCTGTGAGAACCCCCTTGTTTGTCTATTTTGAGGAGACCCAGGAGATGTCTCCGCAGCACTTCAAAGCCATTACATGATTGCTGAGGCTACGTGTAGATGGTTCTGGGGAAGGCTCTGCTTGCAGCACCGTCAGGCTTTGTGACATGATCTACCTTGCTGTGTTTAATATTTCATGCTCCTGCAGCATCTGCAGAGCCTCCACAGAGCGCTGGGGCTCGCCGAGCAGCCTCGTCCTGAGCGGTGTGGGACACGGGTCTGACACGTCCTCTGCAGCACAGCGCTTGACAGGGGCTGCGAGGTGGCAAAGAGATCCCGCAGAGAGCGTGTGGTTCCCATGTCCTTGCCCCTCATGCAGTCCCATCCAGTGCAATCCCCCTGCCACAGCAGGATCCCCCAGATCCAGTCACACAGGAACGTGGCCAAGTGGGTTTGAAACTTCTCCAGAGAAGGAGACTCCACAACCCCCCTGGGCAGCCCCTGCCAGGGCTCTGGCACCCTCCCTGGGAAGAAGGTCCTTCTCACAGGGATGTGGAACCTCCTCTGCTCCAGCTCTCACAGTCTGTCACTGGGTGCCCCTGAGCAGAGCCTGGCTCCATCCTCCTGACACCCACCCTTCACATATTGATCAACACCCATGGGGTCACCCCCCAGTCCCCTTTTTTCCCAGGAGATGCTCTCCTCCCTTCATCATCCCTGTGGCTCTGAGCTGGGCTCTCTCCAGCAGCTCTGTGTCCTGGAGCCGAGGGGCCCAGAACTGGACGCAAGATTCCAGATGTGGTCTGAGCAGGCAAGAGTAGAGGAGGAGGAGACCCTCTCTCCATCTACCTACCACCCATTCTGATCCACCTCAGGATGCTGTTGGTGATTTAATCAAGAGGTGGGGAAAGCAGGGCACTTTGAGCTTGGATGTTCATGACAATCAATCCAAACTCTAACAATCCAGAAGATGCATGAAAAGGGAATAATCTGGCAGAAATCGTGGTTGTCATTCCGAGACAGAAACAGGTTAGACTTAATGTCAAGGGCTCGACCTTCCCTCCTGTGCCGCGGCGCGTTCAGGTCCTGGAGCGCAGAGCCGCGTCCAGCCGGAGCACTCGCTCTCCAGAGAGGGGGTTTGTTCTGCTCTTTCCTTCCCGCTGGGTCTGCTGGTTCCCGGGTGGTCCCGGTCGCGCACCCACACGTGTGCTTCTGCAGCCCTGCTTTGCCCTGGGCAAACGGTTTTGCTCGCTGCACAAATGACCAGAGATACGGAAGCTTCGCTGGGCTGGCTGTGTGGGAGATGCGACTGCCCTGCCTGGGGCCAGTGATGGGGATTGACAGGGGCACTGACATTTCGCTTAATTTGTCTTCAGGAGCTTCAGGCTCCGAGTTCAACCTGTGTTAAATGTGACTTCTTGACTCACCAAGAGCTTGGGAGGGGGAGATGTTGATACGGGGAAGCTGTTGGCTGGCAGCAGGCAGTCCTTTCCCTTCAGCGCTGGCGGCTCAGATGCTGAGGGAGGTGATTTGGGAAGCTCTGAACACCCCGGGGTTTGACAGGCAGGGCAAAAAGGCTGGGTCATCAAAACACACGTTCAAGGAGATGTGGTCCGAGAGGTGGAGGGTGACCCCCTGCAGGATGCACCTGAGTGGGGCCGGAGAAGGGCAGTGAGGCTGGGGAGAGGCTGGAGAATGGGTCCTGTGGAGTGGGGCTGAGGGAGCTGGGATTGTTGAGTCTAGAGAAGAGGAGGCTGAGAGGAGAACTCCTTGCTCTCTACAGTTCCCTCAAGGGAGGTTGTAGCCAGGCTGGTGCTGGTCTCTTTTCCCAAAGTCCTAATGGCATGATGAGGGGAAATGGCCTCCAGTTGCATCAGGGGAGGTTCAGGTTGGATCTTAGGAAAAAGCTCTTTGCTGAGAGAGTGGCTGGGCACTGGACCAGGCTGCCCAGGGAGGTGGTGGAGTCCCCATCCCTGGAGGGGTTTAAAACCGAGTAGCTGGAGCCCTTGAGGCCATGGTGTAGGGGTTAGGGAGCTGCTGGCATGAGGTCTGGGCTTGGTCTCAGAATCACAGGCCATTAGGGATTGGAAGGGACCTTGAAAGAGCATCTAGTCCAATCCCCCTGCCAGAGCAGAACCACCTGGACCAAGTCCCACAGATCATCCTGACAGTCCTCTCCAGCCATAATGATTCCAAGATTTATCAGTGTAGAGGTTTCAAAGACTCTGATTGCTCCTTCTCTCTTGGGGGTTTGAGCTCTTGTCTTCTTGGAGTTCTGGTCTGACTTGCTGGCGTCTGCAACCAGAAATGTCAAGCGGAAAACAAAAGGAGGAGTTGATTTGTTAAGAGCAGCGAAGACAAGCCCTCGTGTGCTTCTGGAACACAGAAAAATGAGTGGAGCCTGCAGCAAATGGGGATGGATAGCAGAAGTCTTGACTGCCCTCAAGTGTGATGCACTCCTGCTTTTGGAAGTATCTCAAGCTCTCGGTGAAGAGGGTGGTAAATCAATTTGGATTAAATGTAATGTGTATTAGTCCTAAAATCAGCTGCAGACTTAGCTGAGCAAACACTTGCGGGTTACAGACTTTGACTATCCCTCTGCTGACTCTGCTCTTGGTGCCGGGATCCTCGAGACTCGGTCTGTTGTTCGTCTGGCGACTCGGCTGTATTAGCACCTTGTCAATAGCTCCTCTGCTCTCTGCAGAATGAACCCCCCCCAAGAGCAGAGCTCTGCTCCAGTGCTCTCAGTTATCCTCGTGCAGCTTCCAAGGGCTCTGCTGAGAGAAGCACCAGAGCTGGTGCTTGCAGACAGGTTTCCCCAAAGTGCCTGGATATAGAGAATGGAGGGGAGAGAAAACAGGTGTTTCTTCCCCTTCTGGCTTCAACTTCTTGAGTTGGAAGTGAAGGAGACAATGGAGAAATGTTTCCCTGGTGGGGACGTCCGCAAGTGCCTGACAAGGGATGTGACTCTTGAACAAAAACTCTCAGCCACGGAGGAAATGAAGTTCGTGGCCGCTGGCCAGGCTCAGGCGGTTACTGGTCACAGCTTGGAGGCAGAGTCTGCAGGCGGTGGGAAACGCAGCTGGCAGCCCGGTGACTGAGAGATGTGGGGGGGGGTCTGGCTCTGCAAACGGGGGTGAGCTGCTGGCATGGGGTGGGCTGAAGGGAGACCACCTCATGCTCTGCAGCTCCCTCACAGGAGGCTGTAGCCAGGCTGCTGCTGCTCTCTTCTCCCAAATTACTACTGATAGAACAGGGGGAAATGGCCTCAAGTCACATCAGGGGAGGTTTAGATTGGATCTTAGCAAGAAGCTCTTTGTTGAGAGAGCAGCTGGCTGCTGGAAGAGGTTGCCCAGGGAGGTGGTGGAGCCCCCATCCTTGGAGGTGCTCAAAACCAGAGTAGCTGGAGCACTTGAGGCCGTGGTCTAGGGGTTCGAGGGCTGGGTTTGCTGCTCCTGGAGGTCCTTTCCAGCCAGGATGATTCTGTATCATAGAATTATTGACTCTCAGATTGGAAGGGACCTCAGACTGATTCTGGAGGTTCTTCCCAGCATTAATGATGCTATGAGTCATCAGTGTAGAGGTCTCAGACTCCAATTTCCTCCCTCTCTCTCTTGGGATTTGAGCTCTTCTGACTTGGTGATCCTGCAGATCCTTTCCAGCTACAATGATTCTTGCACTGGGGCTGAGGGTACCTTGACCATAGAATCATTAGGGATTGGAAGGGACCTCGAAAGATCATCTAGTCCAATCCCCCTGCCACAGCAGGGCCCCCCTAGACTAAGAGGCACAGGAACACATCCAGGCGGGTGGGTCTCCCCATGCCCAAGGGGTGCAACCCTCACCCACGAGGACCCTCCGCAACCCAAAGTGCAAGTGGAGCCGTAACTGGGGGGCAGGGTGTGGGTTTTGCCTGGAGGCAGGAGTTTCTGACAAATGGGCTCCAGGAGCAGCTCTGAGTGGTGGTGGAGGAGTTTATGGGGCGTGGAGAATCGCTCGGCTAGTTAAGACCAATGAGCAGAAGTTTATCTGTTTACACATCGTTCTCACAACACCCTTTGCTTGTCTTGGAGGCTCTCAAATGAATATTGATTTTTATTACCTGGTAATGTGCTGGTTGTTCTCCATGAATCCTCTTTATGGGCCTTCTTTTCACAGACTGTTGACGCTGTCGAAGTCAGATGTGGTTTGAAATGACATCGTAACTGGCAGGAGTGGGAGCGGGCTGGGGCTGGGGCTGGCTGCGGGTCCTCTGCCTCCAGGCTGGTGCGGGGCTTCGTGCTCGCAGGCATCACGCAGGAGTTAAAGCTCTCTCCTGGGTGCTGTGTTAACTCTTGACCCTGCTTTGGGCAACGCCGACCATTCCCCCGCTGTACACAGGCCAGTGCATGCAATGAAGGGATCAGCTCAGCTGTAGGTCCTGAGGCTCTTTGCTAGGGGAGTCATGATGCCTGGAGTGCATCGCTGCCTCTCCTCTACTGACAGAGGAGCAGCTGAACATGCGATGGAAGGAGCGTGTTGGAAAGGGGAAATGGCATCTCTCTGGGTTGTTCTCATCCAAAGAACCAGTTCTGAAGAGTGAACCTCCCCTTGCAAGTGGGATTTGTGAATCCCAAGCGTGTGGGTCTCTCTATTGCTCCCTGGGGCACAGGAAACCTTGAGGATGAATTCGATTTCACTCTGATCTCAGAAACAACCAACTTGGTCTAGGGGGTCCTGCTGTGCCAGGGGGATTGGACTGGGTGATCTGTCGAGGTTCCTTCCCATCCCTAATGACTGGATCTAGGGGATCCTGCTGTGGCAGGGGGATTGGACTGGGTGATCTGTCGAGGTCCCTTCCAGTCCCTGATGTTCTGTGATGCTGTGGTCCTGTAATACCCATTCCTGGTCAGCTGGTGCTCGCCTCACAGTTCCATCCTTTGCTTTTAGTGGAATTCAGGGTCCTGCCCTCTGGCCACAAGAACTCCCTGTGGCTACAGACTGGGGGATGAGGGGCTGGACAGAGAGGGACCTGGCAGGACTGGGTGACAACTGGCTGAACAAGAGCCAGCAGGGTGCCCAGAAGGCCAGTGGCATCCTGGCTTGGATCAGCAATAGTGTGGCCAGCAAGGGTGGGGATGTCCTTCTCCCCCTGTACTGGGCACTGGGGAGGTCTCCCCTCAAGTACTGGGGGGTAGTGCTGGGCCCTTCAAGAAGGCTGGGGTGATGTTAGGGGCTGGGCTGGATGAGCTCAGAGAGCTTCTCCAGCCTCAGTCATTCTGTAAATCTAAAGCATCCGTGCCTCCTGCTGCTGTGTCCTGTGCTGCAAAACACAGGGCAGGGCAGGAGTTTTCATAGCTGTCACCCTAAGTCCTGAGCCCTCTTTTGAGGGCTAACGAGAGAGCTTAACTCTTAGAGTTGTGCAGCTCCTAGAACCATGGAGTGCTCTGTGTTGGAAGGAACCTTAAACACCATCTAGTTCCAACTGCCCTGCTGTGGGCAAGGACACCTCAGGTGGCTCCAGGTCCCATCCAGCCCAGCCATGAGCACAAGCACGGATGGGGTACCCACAGCCTCCCTGGGCAGCCTGTTCCAGCACCTCGACGCCCTCGCTGCTCTTAGAGCTCAGCCTGGGGAAGCTGCTAATTTCTCCCCTATTTGAATACGAGTCTGTGTTTCTGTTATTAGAAATAATTTTATGAGGTGGCTCGATTACATCTTGAATATCTTGAGCTATTAATAATTTAGTTTTCGAGACTTGCTGATGAAATTTGAATTAAGTGATGAACAAGGATAACTTCCACCACGTAAGGGTAATTTGGAGGGGAAGCAGGGGGAAGCCACCACCTAAACGCGTCGGCTAAGTTATTCACTGCAAATTAGTCATTCGGATCTAATAGAAAATTATCCTTTAATATAGGAAGTGTATTAATCTGGCTTTAAAAAGTGCCTGTCTCATGGAAATTAATACAGAAGCGTGTTCTCAATGGAAAAGGGTGGTGTTTCAAGAATGCTGTGTTAAGAGATTAATGAACACATCATGGAAGCTTAATTGCCTCTTTTTGAAGCCATTTCCCAACTAATCAGACAAATTCCTGCTGCAAATAGTAATCAGGAAAACATTTAGTTGAAGCAGAGAAGTTGTGAAAGTGCAGGAAAGGACAGAATATCAGGGGTTGGAAGGGACCCCAAAAGATCACCCAGTCCCATCACCCTGCCACAGCAGCATCCCCTAGATCCAGTTGCACAGGAACATGTCCAGGAGGGTTTGAAATGTCTCCATAGGAGGAGACTCCACAAGCCCCCTGGGCAGCCCCTGCCAGGGCTCTGGCACCCTCCCTGGGAACAAGGTCCTTCTCACACTGATGTGGAACCTCCTCTGCTCCAGCTGACACCCGCTGCCCCTTGTCCTGTTGCTAGATGACCACTGCAGTGAGGAGTAACTGGCTGGCAGTTGGCACTGAGGCTTCTGTGGGGGGTGGAGGCTTCCTGAGGGGGGTTGTTGTTGTTGAAGACAGTAGACAGTGTGTTTTGGGCTTCAACCAAACCTGTGAGCTCAGCCTCGGAGGGGAGAGAGGAGTCGGCTGGCACTGGAACCAGTTGGCTGCAGCCTGCCCACCAGGAGCAGAACTGCCCCGTTTGGGTTGTAAGATCATGTTTTCACGTTCAATTACCTTCTGTAAGATGGAGATAATTTGAAGGCACTGATTGCAATGAAGGGCCTGGCACAGGGCTCATGTTCTCCTGGCACTGGACCAGAGCTCACAAGGAAACACCCGTCTGCAGGTGCTCTGAAGCCTTTTGTGAAATGGGGTGTTTGAATTTGGGGACCTCGTGTCACGTTTGCTGTCCAAAGAGTTGGAGTGTCTGTCGGTGGGTGCCGTGGTGGGGGGCAAATAACCCGTAGCTTGGCTTGAAGAGCTGCTTTGTATTGATTTGATGGATTCCATGTCAATTGAGTGGCCTCAAATTGCATCAAGGGAGGTTTAGACTGGGTCTTAGGAAAAAACACTTGGAGAGAGTGGTTGAGCACTGAATTGGGGTGCCCAGGGAGGTGGTGGTGGGGTCCCCATCCCTGGAGGGGTTTGAAGCCTGAGTAGTTAGAGCACTTGAGGCTGTGGAGTAGAGGTTAGGGAGCTGTTGGGATGAGGGCTGGGCTTGCTGATCCTGGAGGTCCTCTCCAGCCGTGAGGATCCTCTGAGTCTGCATCTTGCTTGTACAGACACACAGATCATTAGGAGTTGAAGAGAACCTCCAGGGGTCATTGAGTCATGCTGAACCACAGAGCATCAGGGATGTAGGGGACCTCCAAAGATCGTCCAGTCCAATCCCCCTGCCACAGCAGGATCCCCTAGATCCAGTCACACAGGAACATGCCCAGGTGGGTTTGAAACATCTCCGTAGGAGGAGACTCCACAACCTCCCTGGGCAGCCCCTGCCAGGGCTCTGGCACCCTGACTGGGAACAAGGTCCTTCTCACATTGATGTGGAACCTCCTCTGTCCCAGCTCTCACACCCGCTGCCCTTTGTCCTGTCACTGGGTGCCCCTGAGCAGAGCCTGGCTCCATCCTCCTGACACCCACCCTTCCCATACTGATCAACATCCATGGGGTCACCCCTCAGGCTCCTTTTCTCCCAGCTCCCTCAGCCTCTCCTCAGCAGGGCGATTTCCAACCCCCAATGTACATACAGACTGGCACAGCCTGGCCCCAGGGCCAAGCTACAGATGTGTAGTTCAGCTGGGCAGAAGGACCAGGAGTTGGTGGGGATCATGATCACTTGGCACTTACCTGTGCCCTTTGATAAGGTCCAAACTAATCTGGTTTTTAGCACTGCTGCAATGAAGCTGCTAATTTAATTTCCTCCTGAAGTAGTCGAGTTGGTGCTCACCAAAACTGCTCTGTGAATTGCATTAATATCTGGTAATTAGGATTGATGAGAGGATTTGTTTCTAATCCACGCTGTCTCTCTAATCACAACACTGATGTCTATTCAGTCTCTGCAGCTGACAAGGCAAAATACCCTAATGGTTGTCAGTAATAACTTGGGATTTCCTATGGACAAATTAAACCGCTTGTTTTTGACAGAACATCTCACTCCTGATGCGAGAGAGCTCCAACAGAGGAGCTGCACCTGCACTTGCACTCGCAGTGATGTCCTAAACCCCTTTCTCACACGTGTCCTGGCCAGTGCTGTCAATTCCCATGTGCCCTGGCTTTGGGGAACCTGCCCCTCAATGTGGAGAGTTTTGCAGACTCTGAGAAAGTTAGGGACTGGAAGAAACCTGGAAGGATTATCCAGTCCAGTCCCTCTGCCAGACTGGGATCCCCTAGATCCACAGAATCATGAACATTAGGGATTGGAAGGGACCTTGAAAGATCAGCCAGTCCAACCCCCCTGCCACAGCAGCATCCCCCAGATCCAGTCGCACAGGAGCAGTCCAGGTAGGTTTGAAATGTCTCTAGACAAGGAGACTCCACAAGCCCCCTGGGCAGCCCCTGCCAGGGCTCTGGCACCCTCACTGGGAACAAGGTCCTTCTCACACTGATGTGGAACCTCCTCTGCTCCAGCTCACACCCGCTGCCCCTTGTCCTGTCACTGGGTGCCCCTGAGCAGAGCCTGGCTCCATCCTCCTGACACCCACCCTTTCCACATTGGTCAGCATCCATGGGGCCACCCCTCAGTCTTCTGTGGTCTGTCCTCAGCTGAGGTTCTCAAAGCAGTTGCCCGTTGCAGGTAACATCCATGGACACCCAAGTCCCTTTGAATTCTTCACATTTACATATCCCAAGGGGAACAATCGCTCCACTTAGCGCCTTCTCTCTCTCAAGGCTGGTTCATGGCTCTTGACAGCGGGTGTTGCTAACCAGGACTGGGCTGGCCCGTGTAGCATCACTTCATATGTCCCTTTTAATTTCAGACTGGCATTAGATCTATATCCTCCTCGAGCTAAATTATTCAGCAGTGCATCTCGTGGAAGCTCAGCAGCCTGCGCAGCGCTGTGCGAGCTCTGTGCTCTCATCTGAGAGACGCCTCGGCATTGTGTAATAGGCAATTTAGGGGGAGCAGCCTTTGATCAGGGGCCTTTTGTTGCTGAGAGGAGACAGCACAGGAAAAGCAGGGGAAAATCCTCTTATTTTTCCCTGAGAATTGGGTGTCTGCCCAAATAAATCGGGATCATTCACTCGTGGCTGCGGGTTTCTGATGAAGGCTAATTGGAAGCCCTCCACCCGGCGTGGGGTCCCCCTGCCTGGTCTGAGGGTGCCGTGGATCTAGGGACAGTGGGTCGCGTGTGGCTCCCCTCTGGCTAAAGCCTGGCCAGAGGAACTGCTCGTCGCTGCCCCGAGTCAGACCAGCGCTCGCCGTGCTGAGGGGCTGGCACCTCCGGAGCCGCTTGTGCGCAGCGCTGTGGTCCTCAAAGCGGCTGTTTGGGCGGTCGCCTCTCGTGGCAGCGCTTTGCTGGAGCGCAGGCGAGCTGATCGCCTCCCCGGGCGGGCTAACTCTCCTTGCTGCGCATCCCGACGCGTCTCTGTCAGGCGGAGCAGCGCTTGCGGTGTGTTTGCCGTCCTCCTTCAAACAGCCTCTGCGTGCTCGCTCCTCGCCGCAGCCGCCGCGGGTTTGTTGTTTCCTCCGCGTCTCTCTCCAGAAGGAAACCCCAGCGCTGAGGCTGCGGTGGGAGCTGGGGAAGATGCACAAGAGGATGCTCTGCCTGGCAGAGGGGTTGTTCGACGGGCAGCGCCAGCCCTGCCTGGTCTCCTGCCCGCCCTGCTCCAAGCCCCGCAGGCAGGGGCAGGCGATGCTGTGCTGCAGGGTCACACTCAAAGTGGGTGAAAGGAGCAAAACGTGGCCGCGTCACCCCTTTTCGTTGCTCCTCCTGTGTGGTGGGACCATGGTTGTTTTGGTTGCAAAAAGCCTTTAAGACCATCAAGTCCTATGGCTCCCTCAGCACTGCCAGATCCCCACCAACCCCTGTCCCTCACCCCACATCTTTTCAGCCTCTCCAGATGTGGTGCCTTCACCACTGGAGAGGAGAATAAACCCTTTCAGGGAAGAAATTGGGGTTGTGGAGCCTCCTTCTCTGGAGACATTTCAAACCCACCTGGACATGTTCCTGTGCGACTTGGTCTAGGTGGCCCTGCTGTGGCAGGGGGGTTGGACTGGATGATGTTTCCAGGTCCCTTCCACTCCCTAATGTGCTGTGATTCTGTGAACCTAAAGCTCCCCTGGCACAGCCCGAGGCTGTTTCCTCTCATCCTGCCCTTGTTTCTTGAGGGGAGAGGCAGATCCAAGCAGGGAGACGGTGCCCACCCGCTCCTCGCTCCTCGCCACGCAGGGATAACCCCCTGTGCAGCAGCAAACCCACGTTTGCTCGGTGCAGGGGGTGTTGTCTGAGGGGCAGGAGCCTGCGGTTCCTTGGACAACAGTTCCAACACCACTTTCCCCAGCTCCAGGCTGGTTCCACCGACAAACAACAACCCCGTTTCATTGCCGGCAATAGAACAGGGAAATTGTTCTATTAAGCTCATTCAAGCGTAATAACTCCTGCTAATAAATTAGAAAGGGAGAAATCAAGGGCCCCTCCAGGATGTAGTCGTGTGGAGCTTCTCACATGTGAGGACAGGCTGAGGGAGGGTTGGGGCTGTTCAGCCTGGAGAAAACAAGGCTCGGGGGGACCTTCTTTTGACCTTCCAGTGCATGAAGGCAGGGAAGGTCTTTTCAGGAGGGTTTGTATGGACAGGACAAGGAGCAGGGGGTTCCAGCTGGGAAAGGAGACATTGAGGCTGGATGTTAGAACAAAGGTCTTCAGTGTGAGGGTGGCTGATGGCTGGAAGGGGAGCCTGAGGAGGTGGTGGGAACCCCATCCCTGGGGTCACTGAAGGTCAGGTGTGATGAGGCTCTGAGCAGCCTGACTCAGGTGGAGTTGTCCCTGTGTAGGGAGGTTGGACTGGATGACGTCTAGAGGTCCCTTCCAGCCTGGAACACTCGGACTACGTCTAACACCGCACGCAGTGACGTCCTGAGTTTCTTCGGTCTATAAAGTGCAGGTTTTCCCAGGACAAGCTGTCTCAGTTACTCTGCTGAACAGCAGAGCTAGAAGTTGGAGAGTTGCTTCCGAGCACCGTCGCGTGGCTTTATGAAGCGCAGGTGGGTGGACAACTCCTTTGGGCGCTGCCGAGCTACCTGCGGCTCGCGGGACGGCAGCCCGCGGCGTGCTGGGTGGGCCCGCGTGTCCATCCGTTGGCCGACCCGTCCAGCGTTCCCCGGCGCAGGAGATGCTTCGAGCAGCAGCGCCAAATGCCAGAGCTGCTTTGCAGTATTTATAGGCTTTGCCAGCTCGCACTCGAGAACATTTTCCGTGATTCATCAAGTGTTATCTGTGATTTGCACCATTTATTAGAGATGCAGCCTCAGGACCGTGCGCGGTGCGGAGCTGGGCGCTTGATGTGCGGCGCCCTAACGAGGCGATGGGGAGCGCCGCCTCCTGTGATTTATTTCCTCGCTGCCTGCTTATCGTGTATGAAGTCATGTACCTCTTAAAGTATAGATTTTGCTTCAGCAGGCTGGGATTTTAGGGGAAAATGATCTAGCTGTTTGCAGGGAAGGGGAAGGCAACCTCTCGCCCGGTTTGCGCTGGTGCTGGGTGACTGGGGGGATGCTCTGTGCTCCCTGCAAAAGCTACCGCAGAATAGCAGCACAATCCTGGTTGGAAAGGACCTCCCAGATCAGAGTCCAGCCAGACCCACAACAACCACCTACCTGACTGATCAACAAACACGAGCTAAACCCCCCTTGCCTGCCCCTAGAGCAGGGTGTGAATCATAGACTCATTAGGGATTGGAAGGGACCTTGAAAGATCATCTAGTCCAGTCCCCTGCCACAGCAGGATCCCCTAGACCAGGTCACACAGGAACACATGCAGGTGGGCTTTACGTCTCCAGTGAAGCACCATGGCTGCACCGTTCTTAAACACCTCCAGGGATGGGGACTCAACCCCCTCGTTGGGAAGACCCTTCCAGTGCCCAACCACGCTGTCTGTCAAGAATCTCCTCCTAAGATCCAATACAAACCTCCCCGGCCTCAACTTCAGACTGTTCTGGTTCTGTAAGTAGTTACCAAGGAGAAGAGGGCAGCACCCACCTCTCTACAACCTCCTCTCAGGTGGTTGTAGAGGGCAGTGAGGTCTCCCCTGTCTCAGCCTCTTCTTCTCCAAAATAACCCTGCCCAGCTCCCTCAGCCTCTCCTCATCTGACTGGTTCTCTAAACCCTTCATGAGCTGGGTGGCTCTGCTCTGGACACCTTCCAGCATCTCAATGTCTCCCCTATCACGAGGGGCCCAGAACTGACCCTGGTACTCAAGGACAGAGTACAAGGGCACCATAACTTCCCTTCTGCTAGCCCAGCTGCTCTGATCCAGGCCAGGGTCCTGCTGGCCTTCTTGGCCACCTGGGTGCCCTGCTGGTGTGTAGTAGGTTAGTCTGGCTGTCAAATGGAAGAGCCACGTCTGAAGTGCGAACGCTTCACGGACTTGAGGTGGTGGTGGGGGGTTGATCGTTGTTGTCCCTTGGTTCTCGAGAGCCTTTGTAGACTTGATTGGACCGGATGGTCGCTCGAGGTCCCTCCCAACCCCTGATGTTCTGTGACTGGGGGAGGTGTGTTCAGAAATGGAGCCTTGTGACTCAGATGGGACCGCTTGTCCTCTGGCGGAGAGTGTGCCCTGCAGCTCCCCCGGAGACCGAGCACATAAATACAGAGGGTCCAACGGCGGCCCGCGTGGCTACCGAGCAGCTAAAGCATTACTTGGAGCAGTAAAAAGGACGTGAAGATTTAAGCGCCGCCGTGCAGGGCACTAAATAACAGCAAATTAGCTCATAAAACACGTCAGGGCTCGGGACTCGAGCTGCTCCATCTGCCCCCGGAGCCAGGCTGCCTGCTGGGCTGCTGCGGGGCTCTGCAGGCACCTGCAGAGAGAACGGCCACCGGGGCAACCTGCTTGTGAAGGGCCCGACCGGCGCCGGCGCCGGGCTGGCTATAGAGCAGCGGTCCGGGCTGCATGGTGACCCTGCTGTAAACACAAGTGCCCCTTCTCCGTGGAAAGGGTCCTTAAATCAGGACTGGGCGAGGGAAAGAGCAGAAAAGCACTTGGTGCTAGTGTCCACCAGAGATTTGCTGCGTAAATCAGACCGAGCAGGAGGCTGCTAGCGCAGGGATGTTACTGAGGCTGCTCCTAATAAAGCTGTTGAAGGGCTTCGGAAGTTTTTACTGCAGCTGGGCTGAAGTGGCTTTTGGACAACATCACAGCAAGGTGACAGCTCTTTCTTTGTCCTCCCTGACCCGTCTGATGGCTGCAGGAAACACCACAGGCATCTTGCTGCAAAATGTGCACGGGTGTTCTCACAGCAGCTACTTCCAGTGAGAGAGGAGGGGAGTGGGAACTGGTGTGGAAGATCTCCCTGCTGAGGAGAGGCTGAGGGAGCTGGGAAAAAGGAGCCTGAGGGGTGACCCCATGGGTGTTGATCAGTGTGTGAAGGGCAGCTGTCAGGAGGATGGAGCCAGGCTCTGCTCAGGGGCACTCAGTGACAGGACAGGGGCAGCAGGTGTGAGCTGGAGCAGAGGAGGTTCCCCATCAGTGTGAGAAGGACCTTCTTCCCAGGGAGGGTGCCAGAGCCCTGGCAGGGGCTGCCCAGGGGGGTTGTGGAGTCTCTTCCTCTGGAGATGTTTCAGACCCTCCTGGGCTGTTCCTGTGTGACTGGATCTAGGGGATCCTGTAGGAGGGGACTGGACTTGATGATCTTTTGAGGTCCCTTCCATCCCTGGTGCTCTGGGATTCAGTGTGTGTTTCTCTTACTCTTCTGTTACGTGCAACGGTTCATCTTCTCTTTCTCCCCTGCTCCTGCTGCCTTTGTTTGTGCTGCTTCCCTGCGGCCTCTTCTGCAGAATAAAGTCATAATAAAGGGTGTTTGTGCTTTGGGAAGAGAATCTGATTCATGAGAGTAACAAGAGAATTAATTACATAGCTAATTGGAAGTTAGTTTATTCAGTCAGTTGTGACCACTTGTATGAGCTCAGCTCCCCCAAAGGAGGCTGCAGCCAGGCTGCTGCTGGTCTCTCCTCCCAAAGTCCTAGTGATAGGACAAGAGGAAGCAGCCTCAAGTTGCATCAGGGGAGGGTTAGATTGGATCTTTGGAAGATGCTCTTTGCTGAGAGAGTGGTTGTGCACTGGAACAGGCTGCCCAGGGAGGTGGTGGAGTCCCCATCCCTGGAGGGGTTTAAGGAACAGAGTAGCTCGAGCACTTGAGGCCGTGGTCTGGGGGTTAGGGAGCTGTTGGGGTGAGGGCTGGGCTTGCTGACCCTGGCAGTCCTTTCTAGCCTGGATGATTCTATGATCCTCGTGTGCATCAACACGGATGCTCTCTTGTTGTCCAACAATCCTAAAATGCTGTTGGAGACTGAACTCTTCATGTGGGGTGCAAGGAAAGCTTGAGCTTTGAGTTCATGGCTTCCAGGATGGTGACCATATCCGTACTTGAGAAGCTGTGAAGTATTTTTCACTGTTGTGCTTCAAGATGGTTTGTTTTCCGTTGGAGTGCAGAGCAGATGGTCTCAATGACCTCCCAGTAGACCTACCAGCTCCCACACGGGAGCAGCATACAAATCTGTCCCAGGCTACCAGAGCTCGCAGAGTGGGGTAGCCAAGTTCTCGTGGGAGTCCTGCGTTTGCCCAAGGCTTCGTGGCTTCCTTCTTAACATTCCGGAGCGTTGCTGCTCTTCTCCATGGGATGTCAGGGCTTGTTAGTGTCACTTCTGAACATCTTATTAAGAAAGTAATTCGCTGATGCAGCTGTGGCATCGTAGCTATCCTCACAGAACCCTTGCACGGGGCTGGAAAAGTTAACCCCAAAGTTGTGGTTGTGAAAATCCCTCCCCGCTGCTGCCTCTGTTCCACAAGCAGCTGCTTCAGGTTTGGAGGACTTCTCTGTCTCAGGCTGTGCCCTTGGGGAGCCCATGGCCAGCCTCCTCTGCACATGCTTGGGGAGCTCAGGCCTCAGGCACAGGGCAGCAGGGATTCCCCCAAACCAGCACAGCCGCTGTCGCGCAGGTCTCAACGTGTCAGCGCCCAAGAACGTGGGAAAGTCAGGGCTCCCTAAAGCAGTCTAGTGGGTTTGACTCCCTGTTTCATGGGCTTCTTGTAGCCGTCGGCGCTGGGCTCTGCGGGCAGAGGGCTCCACGGGCAGCGGCTGCAGCCGAGCCGAGATGTGTGGCTGCAGCAGGAGGAGCACAGCCTGGTGCGTCCCATCTCGCGGCGCAGGTGCACTTCATGCCCACTCGGTCATTACCATCTCTGCATTTTATTCTTCCTAAAAAACAGGGGAAAGCTGGCTGGTGGCTTTGTTAGAGGTTTGTTCTAACTCATCCTCTTGCTCTAATTATGCCAGACCTACTCCCAGCTGGTAGCTGTGTCTGCAGCTTAAACCAGCCAGTAAAATGCCCCTTCGCCAGTGGTGGCTTGTAACTGTCGTTGCTCCAGAGCGTGATGGTTGTTGCACTGGGAATGGAACCATAGAACCATCCTGGCTGGAAGGACCTCCAGGGTCAGCAAGCCCAGCCCTCAGCCCAGCAGCTCCCTAACCCCTACACAATGGCTTCAAGTGCTTGAGCTACTCGGTTCTTCATCACCTCCGTGGATGGGGACTCCAGCACCTCCCTGGGCAGCCTGTTCCAGTGCCCAGCCACTCTCTCAGCAGAGAGCTTTTTCCTGTGATCCAACCCAAACCTCTCCTTGAGGCCATTTCCCCTTGTCCTATCACTAGGACCTTGGGAGGAGACACCAGCAGCAGCCTGGCTGCAACCTCCTTTGAGGGAGCTGTAGAGAGCAAGGAGGTCTCCTCTCAGCCTCTTCTTCTCTAGACTCAATAACCCCAGATCCCTCAGCTGCTTTCCACAGAGCCTGTTCTTCAGCCTCTCCCCAGCCTCACTGCCCTTCTCTGGCCACACTCCAGCAGCCCCTTGATGTCATTCTGATCCTGTGGCTCCCAAAACTGGACCCAGTAGTCAAGGAGGGGTCACCCAGCACCCCCAGGTCCTTTCTGCCAGGCAGCTCTCCAGCTCCTCTGCGCCCAGCCTGGAGCTGCTGGGGGTTGTTGGGATGGAAGTGCAGGACCTGACTCTTGGCTCTGCTGAACCTCATCCTCTTGGCCCGTCGCTGCAGCCTGTCCTTCACACACCACACGCTCACCATGGCGTGCTTTACAAGCACACAGCCTGCGGCTCCTCCACGGACACGGAGAGCTGTTTACTCCCTTGGTTGGGTTTTCTTGGCAGCCTGCACTGCAGACCATCTGCGAGCCTCTTCCGTTAATGGCAGGGAGAGCTGCCTGGGTGGGGAACCAGGAGAGGCTGGGGAAGGTGCATTTCCACCCCTGCAGAGAGGCTGCCCATGGGGAGGCTCCCAACCAGGACAGGGGGCGTTCAGGCATCTTCTGATCATGTCATCGACGACGAGCACAGGGGTTTAAATCAGCAGCTTGAACTTCTGCAGCTGGGTGCAAAGGGGTGGGTTTGTCCTCTGCTTGGGAAAGCTGGAGCTGCCAGCAGTATCCTGGGTGTTGTGTGGTGAGAGGAGGTGACTAAAGCTTCTCCTGAGAGAGCCACAGGCAAGGTAGATGAGTGTACACAAGATTCAGATGAGCACTGGTCCAGTTCTGGGCCCCTCACTTCAGATGAGCACTGGTCCAGTTCTGGGCCCCTCACTTCAGAGGAGCACTGGTCCAGTTCTGGGCCCCTCTCTTCAAGAAAGAGATAGAGGGGCTGGAGCCAGTCCGGAGGAGCAATGAGGCTGGGGAAGGGACTGGAGGGAGCTGATGGGGAGAGGCTGAGGGAGCTGGGGGTGTTGAGCCTGGAGAAGACTCAGGGGGGACCTTCTCCCTCTCTCCAGCTCCCTGAAGGGAGGTTGTGGTCAGGTGAGGGTCAGGCTCTTCTCCCAGGCACCCAGTGCCAGGATGAGAGGGCAGAGCCTGAGGCTGCCAGGGGAGGGTCAGGTTGGATGTCAGGAAGCCCTTCCAGATGGAAAGGGTGATCAGAGCCTGGAGGTGCTGAAGGGCAGCCTGGCTGTGGCCCTGGGGTGTTGTTAGGTCCTGGGCTGGGCTGGCTGAGCTCAGAGGGCTTCTCCAGCTTCAGTGATGCTGTGAGACTGTGCAGGGGAGTAACTGGTGGGGTCAGCATTGCCCCTGAGGGAGCAGCTGAGAAGTCTGCATCCTTTTATCAGAGCAAGAAGACTCGGTGACCTTGCCCCAGCTGGCTAAGGGTGGTTTATGGAGGCAGCTCCGCTGCTCACTGGGCACAAAGCAGCTCTGAGGACCGAGCCCGCTCCAGGGCTGCCTGAGCGCGTCGCCTGGAGATCTCTTGAGCTTCAGTTATCACAGGAAGCACTCAGGGGAGAAGAACCACTGCTCGGACTGCTGTCTCTGCAGTTAATACCCCCCGCACAGCGTGATGCTGCCTCGGTAGCTCGGTTCTGAGGCCTCTTCCCTGCCTTGATCAGTTTAGTTTGCTCTGCTGTCACAGTCAGAGATTCCCTCCTCGAATCAACTTTGCTTTTCAAAGGTGGCAGCTGGCTTGTGATTCACTGCGGAGGAATGGATCCGTTTAACGCGAGGCTGTGACTTCCATCGCCCCGGAGTTCTGTGAAAACCTTTGGAAGCCTTGTGCCAGTGATCTTCTGAGGGCTTGGGTTTAGCTCTAATAGTCATCTATTCCTTTCAATAGACCAGCACAACCACACCAGGCGTGGGTGAGGGACACTTACCTCTCTGTCTGGCTGAATGGACTGCTCTTGACAAAACACACGGCCTTTTCATAGAATCATTCAGGTTGGAAAAGACCCCAAGGACCCCCGGGATCAGTGAGCCCAACAATCACCCCTGCTCTACCAGATCACCCCAAACCAGATCCCCCAACACTACATCTCAGCGACTTTTAAACTCATCCAGGGATGGAGGTTCAACCCCCCGACCCTGGGCAGCCCATCCCAGGGCCTGACCACTCTGTCTGAGAAGAATCTCTTACTGATGGCCAGTCTAACCCTCCCCTGGTGGAGCTGGAAGCCCTTCCCTCTGCTTCTGTCACTAATGACCTGTGAGCTGAGCCCAGCACCAACATCTCTGCAGGGTCCTTTCAGATAGTTGTAGAAAGTGATAAGGTCTTTCCTCAGACTAACCAGCCCCAACTCTCTCAATCTGTCCTCATCAGATGGATTCTCCAGGCCCTTCTCCAGCTCCATTGCCCTCCTCTGCCCTCACTCCAACCCCTTGATGTCTCCCTTGCGCTGAGGTGCCCAGAACTGGACTCAGTCCTCAAGGTGTGTCCAGGAGGACAATCAGCTCCCTGCTCCTGCTGGACACAGTTTCTTATCCAGGCCAGGATGCCACTGGCCTTCTTGGCCACCTGGGCACCCTGCTGGCTCACATTCAGCTGGCTGTCAGTCAGAACCCCCAGGTCCCTCTCTGCCAGGCTGCTCTCCAGCCACCCTGTAGCACTACAGGGGACTGTAGTGACCGACAAGCTTCCTGCAAGTTTCTCCTTCCTATAGCTTTGGCTGTCGTGGCTACAGAGTTGTGAAGGCTCCATACATCTTTTTAATGCTCATGGAGAGTATTAAGATATTAACGAGGTCCTAAAGGAACTCATGTTGTTATGAAATTACATTTTTCCCTTCAAAAAATGGCTCTTCGGCACTCTCCTTGCTTCCCGAGGAGATGATCTATCAAATTATGGGATCAGCATATGCAATGTGATGGCTGAGTCATCACTGGAGAGAGCAGAGAGACAGGAATTGTAGTTTTCCATTACTTGCAGAAGATAAAATATGTTTGTTGGTTTTTTTTCCTCTGCACTACATGGGCATAATTGCTCCATTGCTCTTGTACTTGGCGTGTGGAATGAGCAGCTTTAGTGGCTGCGCTCTCCTGGGTCTTCCGAGGCAAGGTGGGCCACCAGGCTGCCAGCTTGCTTTGTAACTGAAGACAGCTCCGAGTGTCTCAGCTCCTTCCCTGCTGAGGTCTCAGTTCCTCTAGGGCACCCTGGTTCTACGTGCCCGCAGACCGCTCTGGCAGTGTAAGTGCCCGCACGCCGAGGCCGGTCCGTCGGCTCTGCCTGGCCCTGATGTGCTTGCAGAGGTGGGCAGAACAGAGCTCCTCCCAGCCCAAGTGATCCTTAAAGCAGAGCTCGTCCTGCAGCTCGGGAGTGTGATGGCTGATTACATGCTAATGAACTCTGCAGAGCACCCGGAGCCACTATTTATTGTGTTGTATTTGTTCACCACAAAGTGCAGGGGGAAACAAGGAGCAGAAGCTGGCGGAGGCGACAACCTTGCAGGGACTCATGGAGATGACAGCCAGCACCGACATCCCCAGCCTTTGTTGGCTTCAGTAGTGGTTGGTGACTCGCAGGAGGGATGAGAGAGCTCTGCCAGCAAGTCTGCTGATGGCACAGAGCTGGGAGCAGTGGCTGACACCCCAGCAGGCTGCTGCCACCCAGCAGAACCTGGACAGGCTGGAGAGCTGGGCAAGGAGATGCTGAATGAACTAAAACAAGGGAAGAGTAGAGTCTGGCATCTGGGCAAGGACAGCCCCAGGGACCAGTACAGGGTGGGGAGTGACCTGCTGGAGAGCAGCACAGGAGAAAGGGACCTGGGGGTCCTGGTGGCCAGCAGGATGACCCTGAGCCATCAATGGGCCCTGGTGGCCAAGAAGGCAAATGGCATCCTGGGGTGGATCAGAAGCGGGGTGGTTAGTTAGGTGAAGACAGGTTCTCCTACCCCTGTACTACTGCTCTGGGGAGACCCCAGCTGGAATGTTGTGTCCAGCCCTGGGTCCCTCAGCTCTAGAAGGACACAGAGCTGCTGGAGAGAGCCCAACACAGCAGAACCACAGGGGTGATGGAGGGAGGGGAGCATCTCCTTACTGAGGAAAGGCTGGGGGAGCTGGGTGTCCTGAGCTTGGAGAAAAGGAGCCTAAGGGGTGACCCCATGGAGGTTGATCAAGATGGAAAGGGTGGGTGTCAGGAGGATGGAGCCAGGCTCTGCTCAGGGGCACCCAGTGACGGGACAGGGGACACTGGGTGTGAGCTGGAGCAGAGGAGGCTTGGAGGCTGCTTTGCAGAGGGTTGGTTTGGCTGCAGGCTCGCCAGATGAATTCTGTTGCAGTGATCAGTCGGGGCAGGATGCGAATTTGTGGCTAGTGAAGCGAAGTCGCCGGTGCAGTTTGGTGGCTCTTCCCCCTGCAGCGCCCCGGGCCGTCGCTGGGTAGGAGCGTGGAGTGGGTGCAGATGTGAGGCTGAAGGAGGCGTTGCTGCTCGGAAAGGATGCCTGGTGCCTTCCCCCACTCCCCAAGGTAATTATCTGCTAAATATTAATGTGCTTCCAGTCTCGATCAGTTCAATTCCCCTGGTCTGCGATTGAATGGGAAGCAGGATAAATTGTTTGCAAATTGAAGACATTTATCTGTGACATTTAATTAGTGCAGAGGGACTGCTCCTGATCCCTCGCATTCCCAGAGCGGCACCAGTGCAGCTACCCCCCATCAGCGATAGGGCCATCCATCAGCTCCCGCCCCTTCCTGCTGCCCGAAGTTTATCCGCAGATCTAGCAGGGCCGTTCGTGAATTCATTTTGAGGGGATGTTGTTTGGAGAGGATCTTGGCGAGTCTAACCCCGAGCTGGGAGCCGAGCCGCGATAACCGCTCTCTCTGGCGCAGCAGCTTTCCATCGGGCTTTATCTCGGCCGCGGGTGTCGGGGCGAGCGCGGGGCTCTCTCGGGAACAGCGCAGATGAGCACCAGGGGCTGAGGAGCGATGGGGGGAGGCGAGCAGCTGGGTAGACCTGTTCACTGCCACCGCTCGTCGCAGGGGAAGCGTTCCGACCCCCCCACACCTTGTCTTTCCAAATGCCTTCTGAATAATTCACTCCGCCGGCTCCTTCTCCCTGGAGTCTGCTCCGCAGCAGAACCAAAGGAGTTAGTGCCTTGTCAGTCAGTCGCTCAGGACCTCCTATCAAAGAGCCTCTGCGGGCATCGGGGAGGCTGCTGCCGGGGGAGCGGAGGCTCCCTTCACTTCCCGTTAAGGAGAAGGGGCTGCTCGCCCGTCTGCGCTCAGACGCGGCCCTGGAAGGGACAGCCGAGAGGGGCTGGCTGGGCTGGACTGACCCTTGTCAGCACTGGCCCAGCCTGACCCTCCGAGGCGGAGCTGCTGAACTGGCAGCCACTGGTTTTATGCTTTCTCCGTGGCCACGGAGAGGTGCTGGGACTGGCAAACGGGCGGCTCTTCCCTCCTTTTGAGATCTGTGCTGATTTGTTCTTTGGCTGCTTTCAGCTTTGCCCGCTCGGTGACTGGGAACTGGGAGCGTTTTCAGGGCAGGTTACTGGGACGATGCTCGTGCTGTCTCGTTGGAGCCTGCCGGTGCCTTGCAGCGGTGGCCTTTCGGTGGTGGTGACCGGGCTACGTCACGCCAGGCAGTTTGCTTCTGCGTTTCAGCTTTTATTACCTGACTGCACATCTTGCAGCAAGAGGAAAACACTCTGTTTTATGGAAAAGTAAACCCAGACTCTGCTTCTAGCTTGTTTATTGGAGTCTGAGGACTAGTTAGCTCCAGTTAAAGTATCTTAGCGTTACTGTGAGGAAAGGCTCTTGTCTCACAGACAGACAAATAATCATTTCCAAGTGAATTAATTGAGAAAAGAAGCCCTGAAATGGCTCTCAGACCACAGCATTTCCCATCTCTTTCAGACCACAGAGTTATTGAGGCTGAAAAGACCTCTGAGCTCATCTGGCCTAGCCCATGGGCTAACATCCCCTCGACCTAGACCACAGCACTAAGGGCCACAGCCAGGTTGTCCTTCAGCACCTCCGGGGATGGGGACTCCACCACTGCTTGGGCAGTCCAGTCCAAACTGCCAAGATGAGGCAAAGGGACGTCACCATCCAGACCTGAGCCCCAGGCTCCACCAGCAACCTGCCCCAAGTATTGTTGGTGTGTTCCCTGCACGCTTAGGACAGGACTACAAGCCACAGCAGCAGAGGTTTTCTCCTCGGGGTGTAGCCTAGGTTGTGTTGTCTTTCTAGGGAACACCGTCAGGACCAGCAGCAGCGTGGACAGGAGCCAGCTCCATCCTCTCTTTCTTTCTTCTGTTGTAAGTGGGAGTTTATAGAGCAGAACGATGAACCTGCAGCCTTTTTCCCTTCAATTTTCTGCCCAGTATGTGGGGAAAATGATTGTCTTGCTGTAGAGAAGCTTGTGATTCTGAGAGGGTGCAAGAGTGTCTAATCCTGTCCATGAAGGACAAAGGGGCTGATGAGGGAGAGGAGTGATGTCTGCTGTCTGCACCAGGCGCCGAAATGGGCTGGTTGAGGCGGGGAGAGAAGGGAAAACAGAGCAGATCTTGGCGCCTGAAGTGGGCTCAGAAGGAAGAGGGTTGGTTTAGAGCCATTAAAGCCGGAGGAGGCTCACATGGAGAAGGAGAGGTGGTGGCAGTGCTGGGGGCATCCCCGCGGGGGTCTCGCCGCCCCCCTGCTTTGCTCTGTGGGTTCCTTTTTAAAGTGGACACGGGGGAGGAATTTTCCTGTAAGATACCTTCCAGCTGGGTGTGGGAGGTGTTTAGCTTCATGCCATCTGCTAAGGAGGTGGCAGGGAACAGAGAGGGCTTTTTCCCTGTTCTATTTCGAGACGGGAGGGGGAAAAGAGAAGGGGGTTTGTGTGCGTTTCTGTGTCGGGGTTTGCAGCTTGCAGCCAGAATAGCAAACCCTTGTGAGGCTGAAGAAGCTGCCGTGTACGCTGGCGCGGAGCTGGGAGACGCTGGTTATGGGCAGTTGTCTTCAGCTGCTGGGGCAGCCCCCTGCGTTTTCCCTTCCGGAGCAGCGGTCTGCTGCAGGCAGCGCGGGTCACGAATGGAGAGCCAGCTCTGCGCTCCCACACTCGCCGTGTGTTGGTGGCCTCGCTTGGAACCGGCCTTGTTGGGCCACTCACAGGGGAGGGCTGGCACCAGTGCTGCCTCTGGTTGCTTCTCAGGCAGGGCTGAGGTAGGGGCTCCAGCACCCTGCTGGCAGCAGCAGACGGTGGAGGTGGCAGCAGCCCTGCCCGTGCAGGTCGCTGGCTCTGCAGTGCTCGGAGCCTCCTGCTTCTGCTGAAGCAGAGGGATGACACCCGGCTCCGAGTTGTGCTCGTTGGGGCAGCTCTTTCACAAAGGGACAAAGCATCACACTGGGGTGCTGCTTCTCCGCGTGGCCACGGGCGCTGTGACTCCAGTCGCCCTTCTCTGCTGAAACCAGAGGGGTCTCATGTGCAATCCCAGCAGAAACGATGAGCTGAGGAGTGTTTCCTCTTTTAAATCACGGGTGTGAGAAAACTATTCCTGTGCTGCTGATTATACTTGCAGAAGGCTGGTGTTTCCTCCCATGGCTAGCAGAGCTGTTAGCTCACCAAACGGAGGAGAGTACATTAAATTAATAAATAATACCCTCTGCATTTAGCTGTCCCTAGCTGGCCTCTGCAAACCGGGTCGCCGAGTCTAGTTAAAACTTCATGGCAACCCGTTTTTGGGTTGTCTTGATGCTTTTCATGTAAATCTGTACCCCTTAGGGTGGTGCGATGTGGTTGGTCCCCTTGGCGCCAGAAGGGGACAGAGCTGCTGGAGAGAGCCCAGCGCAGAGCCACAGAGGTGGTGGAGGGAGGGGAGCATCTCCCTGCTGAGGAGAGGCTGAGGGAGCTGGGGCTCTGGAGCTGGGAAACAAGGAGCCTGAGGGGTGATCCCATGGATGTTGATCAATATGGGAAGGGTGGGTGTGAGGAGGATGGAGCCAGGCTCTGCTCAGGGGCACCCAGTGACAGGATAAGGGGCAGTGGGTGTGAGCTGGAGCAGAGGAGGTTCCACATCAGTGTGGGAAGAACCTTGTTCCCAGGGAGGGTGCCAGAGCCCTGGCAGGGGCTGCCCAGAGGGGGTGTGGAGTCTCTTGGAGACATTTCAAACCCCCCTGGGCATGTTCCTGTGCAACTGGATGTAGGTGATCCTGCTGTGTCAGGGGTTGGGACTGGCTGATCTTTCAAGGTCCCTTCCAGTCCCTCAAGGTCTATGATTCTGTGAAAATCAGTTCTCACCTGATCTTACTCGTAATTACTGTCTTGTGCTGAATCAAGCCTTAGTGAAAGCACAACCTTCGTGTAGCCGCTGGAGTGTGGACTGGCACCACCCGATGCGTTGCTCCGGCGCTGACTGCCGATAAACGGTGAAGTGCGTTAACCTTATCACCTCCCCGTCCAAGAATCACCCCCGAGCACAAACGTGACGGGGGGGTTGGCTTCTCCCGAAGGAACACGCGGAGCACTGCCCTCGCTTCCAGGACAGCCTCTCACTCGCGTCCATCGCTCCCCGCTGCTCTCCTCTCGCTCAGCCCCGTGCGCGGCGGCTCCTGTCGCAACAGGCTGCGCATCCGCGCTCTCGGAAGCAACGGAGTGACACCAGCCGAGCGGCTCCGTGACACCGCCACTCCCCGCTGCTGCACCTGGGGCTGCCTGCGGCGGCTGAGTCACCTCAGGTTCCCCAGCCCCGCGCGGTCTCCGCGGGTGCGAGCGGCGCCGTGTGCGCGCTCAGCGCGCGTCCCTGGCTTTTCCCCGCGGGCTGAGCTGTTCGGGGGCTGCAGATGTCGGGGAGCTTTACGGTGCCGTGCTCGCGGCTGAGGCTGCCGAGGGAGAGCTGGGCCGTGTGCGGCGGCGCTCCGAGGGGTCTGCGTGTCAGTAGGTGTCAGCATTCCTTTGCGGTGTGATCGAGCAGCCGGATTGAACACTCGTGGCAACGCGCCTGCGGGATTCACGCCAAGTCCTCCACAAACTGTGCTCCAGGATAGGATTATTCAGGCAGAAGTTTCTCGATACACAAAGGGGCGGGGGATAAAATATTTAAAGCTCCGTTTGGTACCCAAACCCATGACTTCATCGCTGAAAATGATGCTCCGCTACTCCAGGCTTGTTTGATAACACACGGTGCAAGCCAGAGCTGGTCTGTGCAGGCGACTGCACGGCTATGGTGCTGGATGTGGTGTGTGGGGCTCCGCTGAGACGTGCAGGGGCTGGATGTGGTGTGTGGGGCGCCACTGAGACGTGCAGGGGCTGGATGTGGTGTGTGGGGCTCCACTGAGACGTGCAGGGGCTGGATGTGGTGTGTGGGGCTCCACTGAGACGTACAGGGGCTGGATGTGGTGTGTGGGGCTCCACTGAGATGTGCAGGGGCTGGATGTGATGTGTGGGGCTCCACTGAGCCTGCACCTATTGCTCCAGTCCCTTGAAAAGCTGAGGGAGCCCTCAGCTGAGCTCCTGAGATGATTTTTGCCCGTAGCTGCACAGTGCCCGTGGTTGCTTCTCCCTCTCTAACCGTGTTTAGAGGCTTTAGTTTTGCTATCCAGGCTGGCAGGTCTAGCCCAGCGTTTGGCTGATGGGTGAGGATTACTGTGCTTCGTGCCATAAGGACTAGCTTTGCCTGGGGATGCTGCGATCCTCTTAGGGTAATGAGGACACTTCTAGAAGGGGCTTTTGGAGCCGTTTCTAAGCAGACATTAGCTGGGGAAGAGGAGTGATAGGACTACTGCTCTGCTCGTTGCTGCCTACTCATTTTCAGGGAAGATGCTCTGAGGAAGAGGAGCTCTACAGCTCTTCCATAATGCAGGGCTTGGGTTTGGGAGCCATATGGCAGCGTAATGAATGTGAAAATGACACCGGTGCAGCCTGAGCGCCACTGACACGACCAGTAATAGGGAGAGGCTCTTCTGCACGACTCTGAACAGCGTGAGCTGGGTTTTGAGGGGTCCCGTGGTCCTAAAGGCTCCTAAATTACCTAAATTACCCAACCCCGCGGTGTAACTCGGCTCCGGCCATGAACCCCTCTCCAAACGAAGACCCAGTGCAGCTGCTCTGATATCCACCCTAATGCTGTTCTCCTCCAGTGGAAGTGGAGGTTTAAGTTAAATCGGAAAGGCTCACACAGGCTTATCCTTTCCATTTCTTCCCTGCTCTCCTCTCTCTCCCGGTCCGCTGTAACTGCTGGCATCAGTTGAAGCAGCTAGAAGCAATATTATGTGTTTTTCACAGCCCTGGTGTGCAAATGACATTGGATAGAGAAACCTGGAGCGGCTCCGCTCAGCTTCCCAGGCTGGCAATCTCAGGAAAATGTCACCTCAGCTGCAAAATGCGGCTGCAAGGGAAATGTGCTGGAACCCCCAGCGAGCACAGAGGCCGCTGAAGTGACCCCATGACCCTCGGTGCTGTCTGGTCCCTCTGTTTGGCAGCAGGAGCAGGTTAGAGCTCACATCAGGCAGCAGCAAAGCCCAAGAAAACCTCTCTCCAGCTCTAGGGTTTGTGGTCTCATTCAGTTAATTAAGCATCTTCTTGTGTCTTGTCCTAGGACCCTTAGATGCCCAGGGTGGGGGTTGAGTCCCCATCCCTGGATGTGTTTTAAAGATACTTAGATGTAGCATTGGGGGATCTGGTTTATGGGTGCTGGGTAGATGGTTGGACTTGCTGGTTGGTCTTTTCCAAGCTGGATGATTCTGTGATTCTATGAAATGGTCTTGGACGGGGAATCGCTTTACACCCCGTTTATTTCCAGCGATAAGGTGGCCTTGTAGGGTCAAGAACTCCCAGCACTGAGGGATTCCCCAGCTTATATCACCTGTCACTGACTTCACAGCCCCCTTCCCTGTCTGCTCTTGCCTCTGCTCCCTCGGTGGCCACGGTTGCTGCCTGCAGCACCACTGCCTGGACACGGACCTCTCCTCTCTGAGGCTTTGACGCTGGGGATGGGATGAGTCCTGGCTGTGGTGTGAGCACATGTCCCTGCCTGCGCATCCCCTTTGCCTCAGCCCGAGCCTCTCAAACGCTCCCTTTGCGAGGGGCAGACGGTGCTGTTGACCGGGCAGGAGCAGCGGCGGCAGCGCGGGGGGTTCATCCTTAGCGCTGATTTACGGCGCTGGGGAAGCAGAAATGATTACCAGCCGTTCATCCTGTTAAGCACGGTGCTGCAAGGAGGCAGCCGGCGCTGGCAGCTCGTTTCCTTTTGTGAGGAATGCAGGATTATCCCCCTCATTTCACCCGTTCAGCCTGTCCTCGCTCCTTTCGCTGTTTCTCTGACGGATGCCAATTGCGCTTCTCCGCTCCATCCCTTGGTGGCTGGTGCTTTGATCCCCCCTCCGGGGGCTCTGCGCCGCGTTCGACGCGCTCCGGTTCCTGTCCTGCGGGCCGAGGAGGCGCTGCGCTCCGCTGCGGCGCTGCCGGTGGTCCCGGGGCGGCTCGGGGTCGCCCGCAGCGCTCGCGGTGTCGTGGGCTCGCTCTCTCCAGGAGGCAGCGTTCTGGTGCCGCGTCTCGCAGGCTTTTCAGCAGAGTTACCCGCTTCAAGGGCTCCGAGGAAAAGGGGAGCGGTGCTGGGTAGGGTGTCTGTCGCAAGCAGGAGGCTCCGGGCAGACGACGCGCTGCGCGGATTGTGCTCTGAGGAGTGACGGAGAAGCGCTCGGTGACGCCTGAGCTGGGAGCTGGTGTCATCGCAGGGCTGCAGATGATGCTGTGTGTCTCCTGCATTGCTCACGGCCGTGTGCTCAGGCAACGCAGGTGAAGTCAGGACGCGGTAAGGACCGCTGGTGTGGAGTCAGGGTTCAAGGTACAACCCCATTAACACTCGGGAAGACAAAAATGGGTTTAAAAAGTGTCTGGAGCTCTTTAGTTTAGGGTCTACTAGTCAAAATGAAGTCATCAGTGTGGTTGTTGGTTGGTGTCTCTGCAGTCCCTAAGGTGATGGGAAAGTTTCTCCTGAAGGATTCCTCAGCCATAGCTGCTCATAAAGATGGGAGGACTTGGAATTACTCTTCTATTCTTTAAGTAAAGTCCTGCCTGCAGAACCAAAGAACCTTGGGAATAGATTGGTTTTGTTTGTGTCACAGTAGACAAAACTGCAGCTGCACAGGAAAAAGTCAAGAAAATATGGATTAGGGTTTGGATCAGGAACGATTTTCAGTCCCAAGTGAGGGTGATTTTCCTTGTGCATTAGTTCTGGACTTGCAGAGGACCCAGACTTGTGGGGCTGGCTTTTGCGTTGTGTGTCTTGGTCTTGTTTTCAGACAGTGAGAACTAGGAAACGAGGGGATTGTCCCCCTGGACTCAGCACTGGGGAGGCTGCACCTTGAGGACTGGCCCAGTTTTGGGCACCTCAGGACAAGGGGACATTGAGGGGCTGCAGAGAGGGCAGAGGAGGGCAACAGAGCTGGGGAAGGGCCTGGAGAATCAGTNTAAAATTAGCGACAGAAGCAGAGGAAAGGGCTTCAGGCTCCACCAGGGGAGGGTCAGACTGGCCATCAGGAAGGAACTCTTCCCAGAGAGAGCAGTCAGGCACTGGACCGGGCTGCCCAGGGTGGGTGTTGAGTCCCCATCCCTGGTTGCATTGAAGTCTCTGAGATGCGGTGTTTGGGGGTCTGTTTTAAGGGTGACCTTGCAGAGTAGGGTTGTTGGTTGGACTCGGTGATCCCAGGGGTCTTTTCCAGCCTGGATGATTCCGTGGAGCGTGCTGGGCCCCTGTGGTTTGTCTTCTCTTGCCGGTGATAGCTGCCTGGGGTCACCCTCCTCCGAGAGGCGCAGTTGCTGACCTCCAGATGAGCCAGCAGCAACAAGCCTTAGTGACACCCCTCTTCACGCAGTGGCTTCATGACCCCCACCACCCCAGAAGCCCCGCAGCCATCTGTGCTTGTGCTGGTAGCTCCCCACCCTGCAGCTGTTCTGAGGAGCAGCAGGAAAACAAATCACTTCTACCGTTTGCTGTAGGAATGAGAAGGAAAACAAACAGGGAGTGTGCCATCGCCCCGGAGCTTGCGTGAGCTCTTGGCACCGCAATGCCTTGACTCTGCTGATATTTACTCTTCTCTTCCTTTGTGCTTGCTTGTTGATGCTAATTTCTGTGCCTGTACTAACCTTGAGTAAATTCCGAGGGTGCCTGGGCGCGTTGTTGTTTAATTCTCTCTTCCTCCTGGCCATCAGCTCTTTACCAGCACGTGATGATTTGATTTTCCTGGCTCCCCACTTACTTTTCACTTTTCCTTATCAGTTGATTTACTGCCTCTAGACAGAAGATGAATCGCTTGCACTTTGTACTCTTAAATCAAAACGGAATGGGAAAGACCGGTTTAATCATATTTTATTCCAACCCCACTTATCTGCATCACCTATTGCTTAGCCCTGTCAGGAGTGATATGTCTGCAATATCCTGTCTGCGCTGTTTGCTCACCACAGGGCCACGGGTTTTGCTTATTCATGATCCCGGCGCCGCTTTCACAGCCCAGCTCAGGGAAGGATGCTCCGAGCGGCTCGTTGCCCGTTCCCGTGGCTTGAACGGTGCCACTGAGCTCGCTCAGGAATGGCAGCTCTGCCACCACTTGTGTTCACCAGTGCTGATATAACACGGTGGTTGTCCTTCTCTGGAGATGTCTCAAACCTGCCTGGCTGTGTTCCTGTGTGACTTGGTCTGGGGGATCCTGCTGTGTCCTGGGGATGGGACTGGGAGATCTTTGGAGGTCCCTTCCAATCTCTCATGTTCTGTGTGATGGGCGATGCAGTGGTCAAAGCTCCAGCTCCTCTGCTCGGGTAGAAGCAGCGGCAGAGGCTGATGGTCAGGAGAAGGTGGGGCTCCTGGGCACGGCTGGGAGCTGGTGCACTCCCCCCCCCGGTCCATATGATGCACAAGAGGAGCCTGGCTCCCCCTGACAGCTGCAGGACAGCAGCGCTCGTAGCTGTTGAATGCTCCCACGTTCCGCTGAAGCAAGACCTGCTCTAGACTCCAGGAGATCAATAGGTTTCTCCTGGTGTCTGCAGGTCCCACTATGTTGCTAAATTGCTGATTTTCTTCCTGCGCTCATTGTTTTTTTTTAGAGGGTCTTGTCTGTCTCGGGTGTCACTGAGACCCCAAACCTTCTGGGCCCGACTTTGCCTTGGTTTCCGGGTTGGGTGAGGAAGGCAGCGTCCTCTGAAGCCTTCCCCACCAGTTCTGGAATGTCGTCCACACAGCGCTTCAGCAGCCACAACTGAGGTGAAAATCCCCCCTTCCTTGTCTCAATGGGAGCAAAACAATGGTGGGAATTGAGTGGCCCTCCAAGCATCCCTGCCCTGCCAAGTCTCCCCAGGTCACACCGATCGCAGTCGCTCTGCCTTTCTTCTTTATCAAGGCAGCAGCTTCAGCTGGAGGGTCCTTTGCTGCCTGTGGAAATCCTGAGGGAGAGCTCAGGCAGAGCCCCCCGGACCCAGTTCCTGCCGGAGCAGGCGGGTGTGCAGGGAGCGTTCCTGGTGCTGCAGCTCGAGCTGTCTGGCTCGATTGTCACTTTTCAGTCAGGAAATGGATTGACATTGATTTTTTTTTTTTTAATGTTTTCTTCCCCCTTCACTCTGATATCCCGGCGTTTGGTGTCAGTCTGCGCTGACAGAAGCCGAGATCAGTCTCCATTATTTTTAGGCTGCTGTCAGTTCAGTGTCTCTGGCAGGGGAATTTTACACCCTTCTGGCGAGGGTTACCCCGGTGAAGGCTCTCCCCTCCCCGCCCTGCTCGCGATCGCGGTGCAGAGCCGCCCCCGGAGCAAGAGGAGCCTGGTTAGGATGCGCGGAGCTCCGACGCGGGCGTTAACGCAATTAGCCGTCTGTGCTCCCGGGGGCTCGGGCGCCGCATCCCCGGCGCTCCGGCGGCTCACGCCTGCCCCAGGAGGGGTTCCAGCACTGTAATTAACCGCTCTGCTGGGGCTGCTGCTGGTCCCGCCTGCTCCAGGACCATGGGAAGGGCAGCTCTCCAGTCTGGAATTCTGGCGCCCGGGAGCTGTTGTTTTTGATATAAAAACAAGAGGAAAGAGATACGAGGTCCTCAGTACAGGTTCACAGGGCTACAGAATGTTAGGGATGGGAAGGGACCTCCAAAGATTGTCTAGTCCCATCCCCAGGACACAACAGGATCCCCCAGATCCAGTCCCACAGGAACAAGTCCAGGTGGGTTTGAAACATCTCCAGAGAAGGAGACTCCACAACCCCCCTGGGCAGCCCCTGCCAGGGCTCTGGCACCCTCACTGGGAACAAGGTCCTTCTCACATTGATGTGGAACCTCCTCTGTCCCAGCTCTCACACCCGCTGCCCCTTGTCCTTCCACAGAGCAGAGCCTGTTCATTCCTTCCAGAGCCATCAGATGTGTCCCAAGTGGGATGAGAAGCCCCCTGTTAGAGACTCTGACCGCTCCAACACCTCCTCTGTAGGTCCAACCCGGTTTTGTGGCGCTTTGCGGGGGTTAGTTGGTGTTTATCGATCAGTCAGGTATTGGGGTGGTTGCAGTTGTGGGTCTGGCTGGACTCGGTGATCCGGGAGGTCCTTTCCAGCCAGGGTTCTTCTGCGAGCCTGTGTTCCCCAAGCAGCCCTGACGAACACAACCTGGAAGGGTTTCCCAGCCCCGGCGGTGCTTCCCGCGCTCCGCGGGTGAGTGACTTTGCTGCCACGCGAGTTAGGGTTATAAAGATGTGCATTTAGCCTGTTATTGTCTAATAATGGCCGTTACACTGCCCCCGAAATTTAAACCTCCTCTGTCAGAGCAGCCAGGTTACTCCGCAGAGCTCCTCTGATTTACTGAAATTAATTTCACTGTCCCCATTACTCCGGTTATCGCCGTTATTAGGGCTCTGCTACCTGTAATATTAGGAGTTTGTCACTGCCTGTCTTCCTCTCCTTAATCTGCAATTACGGAGGAGCCTGCCGCGGCGTCCGCCGGGCGCTGGGGAGTTATTAGCCCCGTGCTCGTGACGTGACTGGGGAGGCCAGAGGGTCATCTGGAGACTTGCAGAAGAGCCTGGGCTGTGGCAGTAAGGGAGCAGGATGCTTTGTCAAATGCCCCCTGCCTTGTCAGTCCCTGGCTACCTCGGCTAGAGCAGCACCCCCAGTCTCTCTGCCTCGTTGATTCACTGCCTATTTGCAAACCCCATTCAGAATCGTTTTTCTCCTCCAGTGGCTGAAGGTTCTAATTTCTGGTTTTTTACTGTCGTTATCTGAATTGCATCCTGTAACTCTGTAAATCACTGAGGGAGGCCATCTCCGGAGTTATATTGTGTGGAACAGAGGTACCTTGTACCAGAGCACACAAATCATTTCTCCGTGGAGTCTTGGTGCGATGCTCTTCAAGCCCGTCAGACACTGGGCAAGAGAAACTGCTTGAAGAGAGCCCAGCACAGAGCCACGGAGATGATGGAGGGAGGGGAGCATCTCCCTGCTGAGGACAGGCTGAGGGTGCTGGGGCTCTGGAGCTGGCCTGAGGGGTGACCCAATGAATGTTGATCAGTGTGGGAAGGGCGGGTGTCAGGAGGATGGAGCCAGGCTCTGCTGGGGGGCATCCAGTGACGGGACGAGGGGCAGACCCTGGTGATGGCCCTGGCAGCTGCCGTATGTAGAATCCTTGTAGCACATTAAATTCAGGTGGCTCTCAGCTCGTTCTGGTTCCCCACGGACAAGCTTTGCAGCTGAAGGTGTGTGGTGGTGTCAGCTGATTGTAGTGTTTGGGTTGTAATTTCACTCAGCTTTTATGAGAAGACTTAACACCAGGCTCTCTGAGCAGGCAGGAGGGGGGAAGGCTAATGGCAAGAAGATGAAGATCAGGGCTTTGGGGCTTAGCAAGGAATAAAAAAATCCCGTGGCTGCCGTCATGGGTTTTCTCAGCCTCCAGCAACCTGCAGCTCTGGGGTCTCCTGGTCCTTCAACCTTTCTTTCAATGCTCCACTCAGCCACCAAGAGCTGGGTTTTATTTCCCCTACTCACGCACCTTGATCTTGACCCAGAAAGACAATTATTTAAAATTCCAGGGGCTGGTTAATCTTTGACATCTTCACGCAGGCAGAGCATCAGGTGCCTGCGTAATGGAGACATCTGTCTTGACGGGAGTGTTCCTGTGTCAAGAGAGGATAGAGGTGAGCAAGGAGCTAGTAACGATTTATGGGGCTATTTCTGCCAGTGACATCTGTCTTGGAGAGGGGCCGACCCCTCGCAAAATACATCTGGAGATGAACGTTGATCAGTGTGAAGGGTGGGTGTGAGGAGGAGGGAGCCAGGCTCTGCTCAGGGGCACCCAGTGACAGGACGAGGGGCAGCGGGTGTGAGCTGGAACAGAGGAGGTTCCCCATCAGTGTGGGAAGGACCTTGTTCCCAGGGAGGGTGCCGGAGCCCTGGCAGGGGCTGCCCAGGGGGGTTGTGGAGTCTCCTTCTCTGGAGATATTTCAAACCCACCTGGCTGTGTTCCTGTGTGGCTTGGTCTAGGTGATCCTGCTGTGTCAGGGGGACTGGACTGGATGATCTTTCGAGGTCCCTCCCAGTCCCTGATGATTCTGTGAATGGAAGACGGGTTTCAAAAGCAGGTGGCTCTTGCTGCTCACTCCACCCTGGCAGTGAATCGGTTTGAGGAGAACTCTGTGAGCCTTGGTCGGCAGGCAGGTGAGTGACAGACGACAGTGAGCGCTGGAGTGAAGAAGCCACGGGCTGCTGTTTCCTTCTGCCGGCATCGCATGGCCTTTTCCCAAGAAGGAGAGAAGGCAGGGGGTGGCCGCAGTCCCGGGGTTCGTTTCTGAGTGCTCCCGGCTCGCCGACCTCCACGGCACGCTGCATCTGCTCCTGGCCTCGAAGCCGTCTCTGCAGGCAGGAGCGCGAGTCCCTGTGGCAGCGAGCGGGACCGCTGGAGATCGCTCGGCGCGGGGCAGCACAGGGGAGGTGGTGCCGGGAAGAACCTGCTGATCTCACAGAGCTCTGCTTATGGGAGCTGCTCGGTGCGAGGAGGTGGAAATCAAAGGAGCCAGGCTCTTGGGAAGCAGCTGGCTGTTGCCGCGCCGGTGCTGGTGCGGTGTGCGAGGCCTTGGACTCAGCCCCGCATCCACCGCTCTCCACAGGAGCTGAGTCTTCCAGGGCTTTCACTTAAATATTCATTAAGAAATAACGGTTCCAGGCAGAGCTCCAGCCAGCTGGCATGTTGGCTACCAACCCTTTCAGAAATAGGATTCGAGGGCTTTCACATGTTTACAAACCAGCTGCTCTTGATACGTGCGAACTTCCCTTCCCTCCTCCTCCCAGCCCACCTCACGGACAAAAATACCCCGACAGTCAGTTCTGAAGACTCCTGGTGCCTTCTGGAAGTGCTGCTTCGAGACCTCTCTGGCTGCGAACCGAGCCTGAGCGTCCACCTCGTGATGCGATGGTGCAGAGGTCCTCCAGAAGCAGGCAGGCTGAGGTTGGGAGGGACCTTGGACAACACAGAATCACAGAACATGAGGGACTGGAAGGGACCTCCAAATATCATCCTGTCCCGTCCCCCTGCCCACAGCAGGATCCCCCAGATCCAGTCCCACAGGAACAAGTCCAGGTGGGTTTGAAACGTCTCCAGAGAAGGAGACTCCACAACCCACCCTGGGCAGTCCCTTTCCAAGGCTCTGGCACCCTCACTATGAAGAAGGTCCTTCTCACACTGATGTGGAACCTCCTCTGCCCCAGCTCACACCCGCTGCCCCTTGTCCTGTCTCTGGGTGCCCCTGAGCAGAGCCTGGCTCCATCCTCCTCCCCCAGTGGAGCCGGAGATCCCAGCTGGGCAGGATGCCAGCGAGGCACCGCTCCTCAGCAATAAGCACAATTATGTCTCTGATAAAACACCAGCTTTGAATGGAGCTCGTGTGCAGGGATGTATCGGGTGCTAAACGTTAGCGGGAACCATTAAAGTCCAACAGAGGCTCTGTCAGAGGCGAGGGCACAATAAATAAACAACAGCTTCCGCACTCGGGGCTCTAATTACCCCACTTCCTCTTAGAGGTTGGCGCTGGCCTTAGCTCACCGAGGGAAGGACAACAGCGTCAACGATGGGAGAGTCGTCACAAGACAGTGAGTGTTCTCGCCTTCAAACAGTGTTGGTGTCCAGTGACCAGTGGTGGCCCCAGGGATCAGCACTGCGCCTGGTTCTAATCGACACTTTTGTTGATGCCCTGGATGAGGGAATCATCAAGGTAAATCTTGTGAATTCGTGGATAGCACAAAGTTGAGGGGATTGTTGATCTGCTGGAGGGGAGGGAGATGCTGCAGAGAGATCTGTGCAGTCTGGGTCAGTGGGCAGAGGCCAGCGGGATGAGGTCTAACAGGGCCAAGGGCAGGGTCCTACACTTTGGCCACAAGAACCCCCTGCAGGTACAGACTGGGGGATGAGGGGCTGGAGAGCAGCCGGGCAGAGAGGGACCTGGCAGTCCTGGGTGACAACTGGCTGAACAGGAGCCAGCAGGGTGCCCAGGTGGCCCAGAAGGCCAATGACATCCTAGCACGGATCAGCAATAGTGTGGCCAGCAGGGCTGGGGATGTCATTCTCCCCCTGTACTGGGCACTAGGGAAGTTTCCCCTTGAGTACTGGGAGCTGTTCTGGGCCCCTCACTTAACAAAAGAGATGGAGGGGCTAGAGCTGGTCCAGAGGAGCAACGAGACTGGGGAAGGGACTGGAGGGAGAGCCTGAGGGAGCTGGGAATGTTGAGCCTGGAGGAGAGGAGACTCAGGGGGACCTTCTGCCTCTCTCCAGCTCCCTGAAGGGAGGAGGAGGTGGGGGTCAGGCTCTTCTCCCAGGCAGCCAGCACCAGGACAAGAGGGCAGAGCCTGAAGCTGCCAAGAGAGGGTCAGGTAGGATGTCAGGAAGCCCTTCCTCGTGGAAACTGATCTGGACTGCTCAGGTCAGTAGTGGAGTCCCCATCTCTGAGGGTGTTGAAGGGCAACCTGGCTGTGGCCCTCAGTGCCCTGGTCTGGCCACCCGCTGGGGTGCTGTTAGGTCCTGGGCTGGGCTGGCTGAGCTCCGAGGGCTTCTCCAGCCTCAGTCATTCTGGGATTCTGTAAATGTGTAGAAGCTGTGGAGCAGGCGATGCTGTGAAGCCAGCGCACACCCGGTGCCCATTTACATTCAGGTTGTATCGGTAGGTTCCAACTCTGCTTGCTCTGAGGGCTGTTTTGCACGTCTCAGCAGAGAGCCCAGAGGCAGTGGCACCAGCGCTCTGTGCGCAGAGGAGCCCGATCAGCCACTCCTCAGTGGTCTTAATCTTCTCCTTCACGAGGTTGCGCCGGTCCTCTGAGCACCACTGAACACCCTGAGCCGAGCTGTTTGCGAAGCGAGAGCCCTGAGGACCCATCGCCAGCGCAGGAAGGAATTACCCGCATTTGACATCGTGCGGGCAGAGCTCGAGTCTGGCTCGGGCGAGCAAGAAGGCGACAAGCCTCCTGCCAGCTGCCGTCTTCAAAGTGCCCTGCGGTGTCGTCGCTGCCCCAGGCTGGTGTCGGAAGGAAGAGATGAGAGGTTTGTTGTTTTTCCTGCCTTTTCTGTTCCAGTTGTGCCAAGCGCTGACAAGTGCTCTTCCCACAGTCCTCTGCCAACAGCCTGCGACGCCTGCGCACCCTGGTGCGGGGCGCTTGAGCCCGGACCGCGGTCCGTGTGGACGTGGGTTTGGTTTGTGGTACCGAACTGAGGCTGAAGAGAGTTTTCCCTCTCGTGGAGGTGGGCTCGGGAGATGCTTTTGGGGTGGGTTGCTCCTCAGCAGCCTCAAGCGCTTCCCCTTTAAATCCTACAGGTTTGGGACAGGGAGCGATTTGTGGAGCCGCTGCCATCTGTGCGCTTCTGTGCCGCTGCGTGACCTGAGCTCCTCTGCCAGGTAACCCCTCCCCACGGGCCCTGGGAAAGAGCATTTTCTAGTTGAAAGGCTCTGCAGAAATCCCATCAACCGCCCCATCCAGAGAGACCTTCTGTTTGTGGCTGAGATCCCGTCTGTAATTACAGCGAGGCTTTGCGATGGAGATGGAGATCCCCTGAGCAGTCAGGAGGGTGGGGACAGCCCCTCTTGTCCGCTTCACTGCTTCCCGCCTCCTCCTTGAGGTGTCTGGAGCTTCCCCTGCCCTTTGGATCTAACCCCTCCAGGAGGATGTGGGCTTTCTTCTCCCCACGCTCTTTTTAATTCCGAGCTAGAGCTTGAGGCTAGACTTGAGATGGACACACGCTGGCTCCCACAGCCGGGGCTCTGTCGGAGAGGGGAATTGATGGCAACCTACGGAAATGCTAATGGCCATGGGTAGTTCGGTGGCAACCTACGGAAATGCTAATGGCCATGGGTAGTTGGGTGGCAACCTATAGAAATGCTAATGGCCATGGGTAGTTCGGTGGCAACCTACAGAAATGCTAATGGATGGGTAATTTGATGGCAACCTATAGAAATGCTAATGAAAATGGGTAATTTGATGGCAACCTACAGAAATGCTAATGGCCATGGTCAATTTGTGCTGTTGGCTCTCGGAAAGTGCTCGCCTGGACCAGGGAGAGCGAAGCCAGGGCCTTCTGTTTACGTTGTTATCCCGAAGAGCCCATTCCCCTTGAAGTCAGCCCAAAGTCCCGCGGCTCCTACGGGAGTTGGAGCCACCCCCCGCCTTCCGTTCCTTGGACATGCGGGACGGGCCCGAGCTCCACCAGGAGTTCAGTCTTTATGCTCCAAACTCGGGAAGTCTGGCCGCATCAATCGGCAGGATTGTGTCTTCCCGATCAATCACGGGGAGATGCTCCGACCCGATGCCTGCGGAAGGAGGCGGCTTAATTTGGGGTGATTTATTCTGCTCAATAAAAGCTTTACAAGTAGCTTTAAGGATCAAGCAGCTTTAAAGATCGTGTTATCTGATAACTGCGGTGTTATTGTGTCAGAATTAGAACATAAAATCATTTAATTACCCTGCTCTGTGTGTTCAGCACCTCGGGGTGTCTTCCCTCTCCGCGCCGCGGTACCGCCGCATCCCCAGGCGCATCACGAGCTGGGAGGCAGCGCTGCGGGAGCCCAGCGGCCTCGGGTGGAGGAGAGGGTCTGTCCGGCAGCGTGGGGTGCAGGAGGGAAAGACAAAGTGGAACTTGTTGGCTTTAGCGCTTTCTTTGCGTTTGGGGTCTTCGAGGCCAGCTCGGTGGCCGGGTAGAAGGGAGAATGATTGTGTAAACTTCCTTTTCAGCACCGCCGTGGATAATCCTGCAGGACACCAGGGCGTCCTGAGGGCAGCGGGATGGCCAGGAGCCAGCAATGGGCCCTCGTGGCCAAGAAGGCCAATGGCATGCTGGTGTGAATCAGGTGAGAGATGGTTAGCAGATCCACAGAGGTTCTCCTCCACCTCTACTTTGCCCTGGGGAGACCACAGTTGGAATCTTGTGTCCAGCTCTGGGCCCCTGAGCTCCAGAAGGACACGGAGCTGCTGGAGAGAGCCCAGCGCAGAGCCACAGAGATGATGGAGGGAGGGGAGCATCTCCCGGCTGAGGGAGCTGGGAAAAAAGGAGCCTGAGGGGTGACCCCACGAGTGTTGGTCAATATGGAAAGGGTGATGAATATGGAGAGGAAAGATGCTGTGTGGAAAAATGGTCTTAGGTTTGAGTGGAGGGAAAGTCTGATGGGGAGAGGCTGAGGAGGCTGGGAGAGTTTAGCCTGAAGGAGAGGAGACTCGGGGAGGGGGGACCTTCTCCCTCTCTACAACTCCCTGAAGGGAGGTTGTAGTCAGGTGGAGGTCAGGAAGCCCTTCCTCATGGAAAGGGTGCTCAGAGCCTGGACTGGACTGCACTGCCCAGGGTGTTAGTGGAGTCCCCATCCCTGGAGATGTTGAAGGGCAGCCTGGCTGTGGCCCTCGGTGCCCTGTGTGTGGCCGCTGGGGTGGTGTGAGGTGCTGGTCTGGGCTGGCTGTGCTCAGAGAGCTTTTCCAGCCTCAACCACTCTGTGATTCTGTGAAAGAGAGGGAAAATGGGTCGATGACAACTCAAGCAGCTGCTACTTTATTTGAGGGGTTTTTTTGTCTTTGGTTGGCTGTAACAGCTGCCAGAAAGGATCCCTCTGGGAGCCGGATTGCCTGACATTCAGGGGTGGGGAAATGGATGCCCTTGGGTCAGAAAAATTCTCCTTTCTTTCTCTGGCCACCCTGGCCCCCTGCCACTGCCAAATCAGGCAGCTCCCCGCAGGGGACCTGGTTTTGGGTTTCTCTCTGTGACAGCTTTGTGGATTTTGTCTGGTTTGATTTCTGACAAAGCCAGGATCAGTGTTCCACCAGACTTGCTGATGTCTTCTCATGGGACCTCCAGCGCCTCTGTCAAGGTGGCAGAGTTCTTTTTATAGACAGGAACCCAAACCTTAGCGAAAACAACCGCACCGCTCCTCTGCTGGGGGATGGCTGGAATTCAGATCCTGGCTGGGATGATCCTGCATTGCCAGGAGCTCTTGGTGGGATAGAGTGTCCCTTGGAGTTTTCTGACCTCTACGGAGCTAAGGAAAAGGGCCTTTTACCTTCCTTACCCCGTTCTGGTGTCTGCTGTCAGGCAGTTTGTAGTTCTCCTTGGAATCGCTCTGGCTGAACAAGCACCTTTGCCTGATGTCTTCAGAGGGGATTAGAGAGGAGGAGGCTGCGGCACTTCCCTGGGCTCCTCCAGGCACTGATTGTGATTCCCCGCCCGTAGCCCTGGGCGGATCGATGCCGTTGTTGTCCGGGCCGTCGCGCTCGGGCAGAGCAGCTCAGCGCCGCGCCCTTGCAGCGGGTCCCCAGCCGGGCCGGAGCCTGCGGCTGCGCGTCCTGTGCCCGCCGAGCGCTGCGCTGGAGCCACAACCGCCTCCCAGCCCCTTTCAGCCGCCTCTCAGGCCACATCTTCATGTTTCACTGCGTGGAAAAGTGATGTCGCCGTGGGAAAACCGTGTTTCACTCTGGAGAAATCACATTTCACCAGGGAAAAAGCCTCTTCCCTGTGAAAAACGGCTCTTTCCCTGAGGAAAAAGAATATTTCACTGGGAAAGATCCTATTTCCTCTGGGAAAATTGTTTTCCCCTGCTGGAAGGGATTATTTATTGCTGTGGAAAGTGCGTGTTTGGCTACTGAAACATGACTTTGGGCTGCAGAGTCAGGATTTCTTTTTCCACATCGGGAAGAGTACTTTTCACTGTGGAAAGCGGTGGAAGAGTTGTGGTCCTTTCGTGCAGTTCTGGGCACCTCTTGGTTTGAATGTCTTGGGGGTAGAGACTTGCAGAACATGAGGGATTGGAAGGGATCTCAGAAGATCAGCCAGTCCCATCCCCAGGACACAGCAGGATCACCTAGATCCAGTCACACAGGAACAGTCCAGGTGGGTTTGAAACATCTCCAGAAAAGGAGACTCCACAACCCCCCTGGGCAGCCCCTGCCAGGGCTCTGGCACCCTCCCTGGGAACAAGGTCCTTCTCACACTGATCTGGAACATCCTGTGTTCCAGCTCACACCTACTGCCCCTTGTCCTGTCACTGGGTGCCCCTGAGCAGAGCCTGGCTCCATCCCCCTGACACCCACAAGAGCAGTCCCTGCCCAACTCTCCAACCTGCCCAGGTCCCTCTGGATGGCACCTCAGCCAGTGCCATCTTCTCGCTGGAGTAGACCGGTGTGGCATCTGAAGTGACAGTCAGGAAGAGATGCTGAGCTGCCACCTTCATGTCTTAATTAGCATGAGGGAGCCTTTGAACAACCTGTCGCAGCCATAGCGTTCGCTCTGTCCCAGTGAGATTAAAGGCTGCTTGGGTGGCACCTTCTGCTTCTGGTGTCCCGGGGGTGGACTGGTCCCTGTCATCACAACACACTACCTGCTGCTACCCGTGTCCTCTCTAGCGGCACCGGGATCTGCTGCAGGGCTTCTGTAGAGAGGTGGGGGTTGGTCTCTTCTCACAAGGGACAGGACAAGAGGCAATGGTTGCAGGCTGGCCCGGGGGAAGTTCAAGGTGGACGTCAGGAAAACCTTCTTCCTGGAAAGGCTCCCCTACCCTTGGCACAGGCTGCCCACGGAGGGGGTTGAATCACCATCCTTGGCCGTGTTTCACAGCCGTGGAGATCTGGAGCTCAGGGTTTAGTGGTGGGTTGGGACAGTTGGATTCATGGTTGGACTCAGTGAGCTTGAAGAACTTTTCTAGACTTTCTGTGATTCTTGTAGTGATCAACCCTACAAGCACCTCTGTGGTCAGGTCAGAGCCAGCCTTGGCTGTCCGTGATGACTGCAGACGCCCTGCTGGTCCCTCCAGATGTGGACGTTACCTGGATGGATGTTAGTGACCAGATGACACTTCTCCACAGTTTGTGAGCCCAGCAGCTGCCATGGAAGCAGGTAAGTGCTTAGCACTACTTTGTGAGGCCACCCTGCTCTCTTCTGGATGAGACCGTATCCTCTCAATCGAGGGAGGAGGGTCTCGCTCCCCTGCGGTGTGATGGGGCTCCATGAAAACCCCTTCTGACGGGAAACTTATCCCTTCAAGATGTTTTTGCGCCGTGAAATTGGATTTCCCCTGTGGTGTCTGCTGTGTGCACAGAACACGCCTCACCGACTGAGCGGCACCGCAACCCGGGGGGAGTGCGGGAGCGGGAGGTGTTGCCGGGTGGAGCGAGCAAGGGACTGGGGGCAGAGCTGGAGGTGTGAAGGGTGGGCTGGGCTGGCCTGAGGTCCCACCGCTCCGCCCGGCTCCATTGTGGAGGCTCCCTGTGCAGCCCCAGAGCAGAAGCCACGACGATGTGTTTTCCACGTCGTGATGGGTTGGTGCTGGGCGTGTTGGGGGATTAGAGCCTGCGAATCCTCCCGAGCTGCTGTGGGGATCACCGCTTCCGGAGGACTTCTGCAGCTCCTCAGCCCCTGTGATCAAACACCAAACAAACGAGCTGGGAAGCTGTCACAAAGGCCTGTGGAGGCTGTTTGGGAAGGTGGGTGTTCTCGGGGAGAGCTCTGATCTACCTTGTCACTGCCTGAAGGGAGGTGCTGCAGCATCTGCTCTGGAGATGGCAGCAATCGGCGGGGTGACAAACTGGGACGCGGCCCAGGCTAAACAGGCTTGGGGCCACCCCACTCACTCCAGTGAGGTGGGATCAAGCAGGCAGAGGAAGCATCTGCCCCAGCAGAGCCAGGAGAGCAGCGGCGGCTCCCTGCCGTTCTGCAGGGGAAGGGATCGATGGTTTCTCGCAGCTGCAGTGGGCTGGAGCATCCCGTCCGTCGCAGCAGCGGATAAATCAGCCCTCGGTGCCCGTGGGTGACGCGCACGCCGCTCGGAGGGAGCCCAGCAGGGGCAGGGCTGGAGGGCCATCTCGGGAAAAGGATTTGGGTCTGTGCGAGCGCACGAGCGAGACCGAGGGCTGCAAACGTGGCAGGAGACGTGCCACCCCCAAACGTGCTCTGTGAGCAAACAGCCCTCGGTGTCGTAACTGGACGACGAGCCCGTCGATGCGGCAGCGGTCCGGGGGTGTCGCGCACCCGGATTCTGGGCCGGCCCCTCTCTCAATCCCCCGCCGTGGAGCCGGTGCGGTTGTCACACGTCCCATTAGCATTAATCAGGGCTGGGGCCAGGAGCGAGCTCCAGCCGCAGACTGCGGCTCTGCTCTGCCGGTGTGATTTCCAAGCGGAGCAGCGCCGCAGAGCAGCCTCTGAGCATCCCCACCGCCAGGAAGCTGGGGGATTAGTCACGGCTCAGGGGCTCCGAGGTGGCTGTGCAGCAGCAGCCTCGCGCTCAAGATGCAAGTGAAAACCTCTGCAGTGATTCTAGTGGTCAGGCACCAGCGTGGGCTCCCATGGAGGTGGTTGGGTCGCCACCCCTGGATGTGTTTGGATGAGGTGTTGAGGCATCTGGCTTAGGGGTAAACTTGTAAGGTAGGGTAGATGGCTGGACTCAATGGTCCCAGGGGTCTTTTCCAACCGGAGTGGTTCTGTGATTCCTCTGAGGAGGGTTTCAAGGGTAGATTGACCCATCTAGGATGGGTTGGACCCAAGTCCCAAAGAGCAGGAAGGCTGGTGGAGTAGGAGTATCGTATCCTGTGCTCATCACCCCTGTTGACGTAAAAGGGAGATGCAGAGGTCACGGGTCACGATGACAGAATGTTAACACAACCTGTTACAGGGCCCAGGACCCAACCCGTGGCTTTTAAGGTTTCATTAGACGGGGATCTGAAGTCACCGAGGGCGTCTCTGCGCCATCGCAACCACGAGCCCAGAGAGCTCTGCCAGGCCTGGGGTGCCCAAAGAAGCGACCTGCCTTCCCTTCCCTTTCAGATTTTCAGAGGGTCATTAAAAATTGAAGATGCCTTTAAGGAGCTTCCCAGCGAAGAGCTGGAATGTAGGACGTGGTGTGCCAGCAGGTTCCCAAATGAAGCGGCGCTTATGCAAGACGCGGTGCCGCAGAGCCGCCCGGTCCGAGGGTCTCGAGGATTTCAATTAGGAAAAATAACGATCAAGGACAAACAGCGCTGCGGTGGGGAGGGATTAGGCTATTTCTATGGTTACTGGGCTGGAGCTGGAGCTTGGATTCAGGTTGTGAGAGCCTCGTTACAAAGCATTAGGGACTGGAAGGGACCTCAGAGATCACCCAGTCCAACCCCCTGGCACAGCAGGATCACCTAGACCCAGTCATTAGGGATTAGAAGGGACCTCCAAAGATCATCCAGTCCAACCCCCTAGCACAGCAGGATCCCCCAGACCCAGTCACACGGGAGCATGGCCAGGCGGGTTGGAGATGTCTCCAGAGATGGAGGCCGTGTCGCTGCTTTGGTACCGAAGGTGGAGAAGGTTTTGGCTGTTCCACTTGCTGGACTTCAAGCCACGTGAGGTCCCGCAAGAAGCGAGGTGACGCTGTAGCTTCATTTTTCTAGTTTCATGGAGGCTCAGCCCTGTCCAGCAGCCAGGGGTATGAGAACCGGGCTAATTCATCATCCTGCTGAACCTCCCAGTAATTGCCAAGGAAAAGGATTCTCGCAGGACCTTGAGGAAGCTGCTGTCTCCTGGAGCAGGGCTGTCTGCTCTAGCGAAACAAGGTGGGGAGGAACGGGGTGAGTATGACACGCTCGTGGGTTCCTGCAGCCACAGCGCAGGGACAGGCACCTTCCGTGGGCTCCCCCGAGCGGTGCCCTCGTAACCAGGGGCATGACTACCTCTGTAATCACAGAAAGTGGCCACGCCGGGGTTTGGGGTGGGTTGGGGCTGGAAGTGGCTGCATCAGCTGTGCCTGGAGGTAATTGTAAAGGTCGTACGAGGAGCAGAAATTAGGTCAGATCCCTGCAGACCATTAAGGAGGGATTTAACCTGAACAACAGTCCTGTTCCTTGTCCCTCCCTGTCTGCACAACATAAACCTGGAGCTTTCTTCACAAAGGAGATGCCCAGGGTTGGGGTGGTCCTGCAAGATCACCAGTGAGCGATGCAAAAGCAAGAGCCTCCAGGGAGTGTTTCTCCTAGTGCTTGTAGCCTCCCGGGAGGTGCCTCAGACTAGCCAAGGAGGTTCAGTTCGTGTTTGTGATCCCTTGCCTGGCTAGGAGGACTCTGGGTTGGGCAGGGAGACATGGCATGAACTTCAACAAGGGCAGTGTAGTCTGGCATCTGGGGGTTGTGGAGTCTCCTTCTCTGGAGACGTTTCAAACCCTCCTGGGCTGTTCCTGTGCGGCTGGGTGTGCTGCTCTGCCCGTTAATGCCCGGGCAGCTGCCCAGCTGGCCATTAGTGCCTTTCCCAAGGTGTGCAGGGGGAGCTCGGGCTCTGCTCCCACAAACACCCCAGAGAGAAGTGGGGTCACAGAATGACTGAGACTGGAGAAGCCCCCTGAGCTCAGCCAGCCCAGCCCAAACATCACCCCAGCAGCCACACCAGGCACTAAGAGACGCAGCCAGGCTGCCCTTCAGCACCTCCAGGGATGCCCTGGAGCATGTGAGCTGGCTCGATGGTGTGTGAGACCCACGGTGGCACAGTGGAGCCCCCAGTTTTGTCCCCACAGGCTGTGCCTCCACGAGAAGCAGATTAGCAGCTGTTACTGCCAAGGAGGGAAGGAGTCTCACCGTGGCCCTTGGTGCAGGCATCTGGCCAGTGCAGTGATGTCAGGCTATGGGCTGGGCTGGATGAGCTCAGAGGGCTTCTCCAGCCTCAATCATTCTGTCCTCCTGTGAGTTAAGAGCTAAAGAGGACCCTTACACTGTCCCTGGGTGCAGCTGCTGGTCCGTGGCAGGTACTTGCCTAGAACCTGTTTCCTCTGAATTATCCCTTGAAGAAAAGTCTGACTGTGTCTGGAAAGGCCCATGGCAACAGTCTGCAGAGCCAGGCTTGTGATGCTGGGTTCATCTCTTTAATGCTGGGTTTATTCAGCTATTTATTCACACTAACCTCGTGAGGCAGTTCTGGAGCCCTGTGGGTCATGGAGGGAATCCTGAAGCGCCCGTGAGACAAGGTGGGTTTCACTGTCCTGTTTGGTGACGTCAGAAGGGCACAGGGGAGAGAAACGGGTAAAACTGGACGTGACACGAAGTCAGTGCATGAGATCTGGTGGGGAGAGATGGAGTGAGCTGGGGCTGGTTAGTCTGAGGAGGGGGAGGCTGAGGGGAGACCTCACCGCTCTCTACAACCATCTGAAAGGACCCTGCAGAGATGCTGATGCTGGGCTCTGCTCACAGGTCATTGGTGACAGCAGCAGAGAGAAGGGCTTCCAGCTCCAACAGGGGAGGGTCAGACTGGACATCAGGAAGAGATTCTTCCCAGAGAGAGTGGTCAGGCCCCGGACTGGGCTGCCCAGGGTGGGGGCTGAGTCCCCATCCCTGGGTGTGTTGAAAAGTGGCTGAGATGTGGTGTTGGGGGATCTGGTTTGTGGGTGACCTTGCAGACTGGGTTTGATGGGTGGACTCGCTGATCCCGGGGGTATTTTCCCACCTGTGAAGACCATTCAGTAGACTAAAACCTCATGAGCACCTGCTTCCATCAGCGGGTGGAAGCGGGGAGCAGGGGCAGGACGGGGAGCTCAGTGGGGTTTTCCCGCTGGGTTCCAGAGGACCCCTGGTGAGCAGGTGCCACCGCGGGCACACGGCTGTGCCCAGCGGGCCGTGGCCGAACTGGAGCTGTTGTCGTGTTCTCTTTGCTCTGAGCTATGGTTACACAACCTGAAGGTTTTCCTGGGCAGGACTTGGGAGTTTCCATGTTTAGCTGAAACCACCTAATAGAAAGTGATGGGAGGGGGGCAGGGGGAAGGCAGAACCCTCCTCAACCACCAGCACCTTGTTTTAGTGGAAGTTGTTGCGTTGGTGCCAACGCCGTGGTGTTTGGAGTCAGCTCCTGTTTAGAATACGCTGAGGAGGAGGAGGAGGAACCCGGCTGAATCAGCCCTCACGCTTCTGCTGCTTGTTCCTGACTTCATCACTCGCCAGAGCGACAGCGCTGACGAATGATCCAACGAGGCAGAGCCGAAGGCAGCGTCGCCGCGGCTGCGGAGCTGGGCGAGTCGGCAAAGAACCCTCGTTGTGTTTCGTAAGCTGAATGGCTAATGCTTGCCAAAAAGGGACCTGTTGCACGTTCCTTCCCTGTTACCCCCCTTCATCTTCTTTTTATTTCTGCTCTAAAAAGAGCTGGAAGTTGGAGGATCATTTGCTCGGCGAGAGAGAGGGAGTTTTTCACAACAAGAAGTCTTCTGTTAGCTGAACCCCTTCAGGATGAGACGGGAAGGGATTGGGTTCCCAGGCTGCCCTTAGCTCCCTCAGGTCACTGCATCCCTGGTGTGGAGGAGGTGGGTGAGTGGGTCCTGAGTCCGAGAGGGGAAAGGCATTGGGTTCCCAGGCTGCCCATTGCTCCTTTGGGTCACTGCATCCCTGGTGTGGAGGAGGTGGGCGAGTGGTCCTGAGTCTGGGGGTGCTGCCATGCAGAACCTGCTTTCCAAAGGGCCCTCAGCACCTTGCCCACCTCTGCCCGCTGAGCAGTCACCAGCCAATGATCTAATGCTGAGCTCAGAAGTGGCCACGGGCTGCTGCAGGAAGCCACACTGCACCAGCGCTGGCACCGGAGGGTTGTGTCACCCTCTGCGCTGCAGAGGCAGCTCCTGCCTGGCGAGTGACGGTGAGCACGTCTGAGCTGCCCCGTTGTGCAGCAAGGGATGCCCGGAGAGGATGGCATCCCTGTGGAAACCCTGTCTGTGGTGGGGACAACCAGCACTGAGCCCTCTGTGGAGAACCCCTGGAGGTGTCCTGTGCGACTCGGTCCGGGGGACCCTGCTGTGCAGGGGGCTGGGCTGGGTGATCTCTCGAGGTCCCTTCCAGTCCCTAATGATTCTCTGTTTTGCTGCCTGTGTATAGGGAGCCCTGTGAGAGCATCGCTGGCTTGGACAGGAAAGACCATGAAGACCTGCTAATGTCAAAGTAGATATTTACAAATACATATATTTATAAACATTTATTCATATATTATGTATAACTTATGTATGTAATGTAGAAGTCTAAATGCACTTATATCTATGTAACATCAAGTATATACTTTCCTTATAATACATATTTTATACATTATAAATTATCTATTTCCATACATAACCTTTATAAAGACACACATGTGCACTTTGGCAGCTGAGGCACAGCTGTGTGTGTGCACTAAGGGCAGTGGCATCTGGATCAGAAGGGAAGTGGATTCTAGATGGACACAGGTTCTCTTGTCCCTCTATTCTGCCCTGCTGAGGCCACAGCTGGAATCTTGGGTCCAGCTCTGGGCCCCTCAGCTCCATGAGGACACAGAGCTGCTGGAGAGAGCCCAGGGCAGAGCCACAGGGATGGTGATGGAGGGAGGGCAGCATCTCCCTGCTGAGAAGAGGCTGAGAGAGCTGGGAAAAAAGGAGGCTGAGGGGTGACCCCATGGATGTGGATCAAGATGTGAAGGGTGGGTGTGAGGAGGATGGAGCCAGGCTCTGCTCAGGGGCACCCAGTGACAGGACAAGGGGCAGTGGGTGTGAGCTGGAGCAGAGGAGGTTCCACACCAGTGTGAGAAGGACCTTGTTCATGGTGAGGGTGCCAGAGCCCTGGCAGGGGCTGCCCAGGGGGTTGCGGAGTCTCTTTCTCTGGAGAAGTTTCAAACCTTCAGGCAGGTTCTGACTGTATTTTTAGGTTGTGGCAGGAGCCATCCTGTTCCTGGGGCTCTGGGAAGAAATCAAGGAGGTGCTGACCGATAATGGCCTGATGAGTGAGTAGAAATCTCTTTAAAGTTCCCTTGAAAAGCAGTGCCAGACCCAGAGCCACCCCTCCAAGTGGCCCCTTCCATTTCCTCCTCAGCCCTTTGATTGCGCCTCCAGACAGCTCCGTCACGCGGCACCAGGCAGGAGAACATCACCAGCAGTTAGCTGGGCTCTGCAGCCTTCGCTCGTGAAGAAAGCACCTCCTGGGGTAGGGTTGGGAATTATTCGTCCCCCTTGGCCCCATTTATCATCTGGGGAAGGGCTGAACTGACACCTGTTTGCAGGGAAGATGGTGTTTTGCTAAGACGGTGGTGGGTCGCTTCTGTGAGCAGCTTTAATTAAAGCCAGACTTGCCATCAGCAGCCAGCTGGAAAGGCAGAGACAAGAGTGATGCCCTGTAAGTGACTGGGAAAAGACTTAACTGAGGCTTGAAAATTTCACTTAGCTCCAGGAGGACACAGAGCTGCTGGAGAGAGCCCAGTGCAGAGCCACAGGGATGGTGGAGGGAGGGGAGCATCTCCCTGCTGAGGAAAGGCTGAGGGAGCTGGGGCTCTGGAGCTGGGAAACAAGGAGCCTGAGGGGTGACCCCACGAGTGTTGATCAAGATGTGAAGGGTGGGTGTGAGGAGGATGGAGCCAGATTCTGCTCAGGGGCACCCAGTGACAGGACAAGGGGCAGTGGGTGTGAGCTGGAGCAGAGGAGGTTCCACATCAGTGTGAGAAGGACCTTGTTCCGAGTGAGGGTGCCAGAGCCCTGGCAGGGGTTGCCCAGGGGGCTGTGGAGTCTCCTCTGGAGACGCTTCAAACCCTCCTGGACATGTTCCTGTGTGACTGGATCTGGGGAGTCCTGCTGTGGTTGGGGGGAATGGGACTGGATGAACTTTTGAGGTCCCTTCCCTAATGTCCTGTGGTCCCATGAAGCAAGAAACACCAGCAGCAAGCAGGTGATCCTATATGATGATGGTGATAATTATTAATTCTATTAAAATCTGGAGTCTTAGGTGGTGGGAGTGGCTGGGAGGGCTTGGAGAAGGGACCCTACATGACCCCAGCAGGGTTCACTCAGTCTCAGAACCACCTGAAAGTTTTGCCCTACCCAGGGAATGGAAATTGTTTCTTGGAGCAGTTGGGGTGAACCCAGTCCCTGGAGGAACCCCTGAGGAGGGTAGCTCGTCCCCACCATCATCTAACAGAGCAGGGCAGGTGAGGGTCTGCTAGTGCTTCATGGAGCTGCAGGCGCTGGTGGCACAGCACAGGGGGAAGATTGTGGGGAGGGAAGTCCCACCTTGCTCATCCCTGTTGCTTCCACAACCTGTCAGCTGCCGGAGACACAAACATCTGCGGCGGCAGAGCTGGTGCCGCTGGCTGGGACAGATGTTTGGGGTCACACCAGCAGCATCTGCCAGCTGTGACATCGCTGGGAAAGTGTCCCCACCCCAGCCAGCGCTGTCTGTGGGCAGGTTCTGTGCAGCTCCTGTTCCCTGATTGATGCTGGTGTTTTCTGCTTGTTGGCTGCTCCTGCACTTTGCAGCCCTCCCTGCTCCCCCTGGGCATTGCTCCACAATCTATTTTTCATGACTCTTGCAGCTGAGTGTTTTTCTCTTCCACCTCCATCTCCTCACTCTGCTTGACAGGGGGCTTTGCTGAGCCGCCCGGTCCTGGGGCTGCCAGGGTGACCTGAGCCTTCTCTTGTGAGGAAAGGCGAGTTCAGCTGGATGAAGGCTCTGGGGAGCAGGTACATCCTGAAATTACAGCTTTGGCTCTACAGCAAGAGGGTCCAGACTTAGCAGAATCACAGACAGCAGGATCCCCCAGATCCAGTCGCACAGGAGCAGCCCAGGAGAGTTTGACTTGTCTCCAGACAAAGAGACTCCACAACCCCCCTGGGCAGCCCCTGCCAGGGCTCTGGCACCCTCACCATGAACAAGGTCCTTCTCACACTGATGTGGAACCTCCTCTGCTCCAGCTCACACCCGCTGCCCCTTGTCCTGTCACTGGGTACCCCTGAGCAGAGCCTGGCTCCATCCTCCTGACACCCACCCTTCACATATTGATCAACATCCATGGGGTCACCCCTCAGGCTCCTTTCTCCCAGCTCCCTCAGCCTCTCCTCAGCAGGGAGATGCTCCCCTCCCTCCATCATCCCTGTGGCTCTGCACCCAGCTCTCTCAGCAGCTCTGTGTCCTTCTGGAACTGAGGGGTCCATTACTGGACCCAAGATTCCAGCTGTAGTCTCAGCAGGGCAGAGTAGAAGGGCAAAAGGACCTCTCTCGACCTGCTAACCAGCCCCCTTCTCATCAGCCCCAGGATGCTGTTGGCCCTCTTGGCCACCAGGGCCCATCGCTGGCTCCTGGCCATCGTGCTGTCCACCAGAACCCCCAGGTCCCTTTCTCCTGATCTGCTCTCCACCAAGTCAGTCCTGCAGGCTGGGTGCCACCATGCGCGGGTTCAGCTGCACAGCCAAGCAGCAGCAGCACTGCTGGGGCTGACGTCAGCAGGGCTGTAGCCCAAACTGGGGTGGTAAAACCAGCGGGTTTACGACTCCGGGGCTGAGAGAGGAGGCTCCTCTTGGTTCTGACTGTGTTTTTGCCTGACAACAGGGAGAGCAAACTCTGCTGGTAGTTTCTGACAGCCCTACAAGGCCACCAGCTCCCTCCCGCCAGTCAACTCGTGCCTGTGCCTTCAGCGCAAGCTCACAGGAGGAGAAGCCTTGTCAAGCTCCAAGGTGTTTGCAAACACCAGGGTTTGGGGAGCAGTCGCCCTGCCTGCTCCTGCCTGCTCCTGCCTGCTCCTGCCTGCTCCTGCCTGCTCCTGCCTGCTCCTGCCTGCTCCTGCCTGCTCCTGCCTGCTCCTGCCTGCTCCTGCCTGCTCCTGCCTGCTCCTGCCTGCTCCTGCCTGCTCCTGCCTGCTCCTGCCTGCTCCTGCCTGCTCCTGCCTGCTCCTGCCTGCTCCTGCCTGCTCCTGCCTGCTCCTGCCTGCTCCTGCCTGCTCCTGCCTGCTCCTGCCTGCTCCTGCCTGCTCCTGCCTGCTCCTGCCTGCTCCTGCCTGCTCCTGCCTGCTCCTGCCTGCTCCTGCCTGCTCCTGCCTGCTCCTGCCTGCTCCTGCCTGCTCCTGCCTGCTCCTGCCTGCTCCTGCCTGCTCCTGCCTGCTCCTGCCTGCTCCTGCCTGCTCCTGCCTGCTCCTGCCTGCTCCTGCCTGCTCCTGCCTGCTCCTGCCTGCTCCTGCCTGCTCCTGCCTGCTCCTGCCTGCTCCTGCCTGCTCCTGCCTGCTCCTGCCTGCTCCTGCCTGCTCCTGCCTGCTCCTGCCTGCTCCTGCCTGCTCCTGCCTGCTCCTGCCTGCTCCTGCCTGCTCCTGCCTGCTCCTGCCTGCTCCTGCCTGCTCCTGCCTGCTCCTGCCTGCTCCTGCCTGCTCCTGCCTGCTCCTGCCTGCTCCTGCGCATCACGGTGGCTCCTCTCTGCTCGAGAGTCTGGAAGTGACAGGAAGGTTGGCGTGACTGCGGCTCGGCCACCAGTTTGACAGGTGCTGCAGCCTCACACGGTTTGACTTCTGTGGGTGACGAGTTTCTGGGGGAGTGGAGGCTGACCCAGGCAGCCCCTGGAGAAGTCTCGGGGGTCGCTCATGCCTCTGCCCCGAGCAGGGCCATCTGTGTGTGTCCTGGGCGCCCGCCTGCACTTCTGCGCTGCTCCCCCTCAGCGCACGATGAGGGATACTGTGAGCTGCTGCGAGTCCTGCTTCTCCTCCCAGTCCCCATAACCGGTGCCGTGGGGACAAGCAGCCACAGAGCCAAGAGGTCAGGAACATGAAGGTGCCCTTCACCGTGCGAGGGCTGCGGGGTCACTCCAGAGGGCAGAGCGCTCTGCTGGAGCCCCGTGCAAGGTTCCTCCCTCGCCCTGAGGTCTGCCCTCTCCCAGCCTCATGAACCCTTTTGCTGGACGTTGCAGCCGTTTCCCTTCTGCCAGGTTACCTCACGTTTCTCAGCCCTTTAGGTGCAGTCCTGGGGATTATTGATCTGGTGAATCACAGCGGCTCAGGTGCCGGCTGCCGCTGCAGCGCTGCTGCAGAACCCGGTGTGGCGGCGACATATCGAGCGGTGCTTCTGTTTCCTGAACGTTCTCTCTGCTGGGGAGCCAGGGACGTGATCCACCCCTGTACTGGGCACTGGCGTGGCCACACTTTGAGTACTGGGTCCAGTTCTGGCCCCTCAATACAAGAGCAGTATCAAGGTGCAGGGGTGGGTACACAGGAGGTCAGTGAGGATGATGACGGGACTGGAGAATCAGTCTGATGAGGAGAGATGGAGAGAGTTGGGGCTGTTTAGTTTGAGGAGGAGGAGACTGAGGGGCTCTCTACAACTGTCTGAAAGGACACTGTGGAGAGGTTGGTGCTGGGCTCCTCTCATGGTGACAGAACAAGAGGGAGCAGGGACGAACACGCAGCCAGATGTGCTGCTCCCTGTGCTGATGGTTACTGAACCTGGCAAGAAAAGCACTCCCTGAAGGTCAGGTCTTCTAGGAGAGATGGAATCAGCAGCAGCTGAGGTGTGAAGAGTTCTGTTCCTGGTGCCACGGGCTCTGCTCAGCTCGTGTAGGACAAGGGACAAGACAAGGCTGAGCTCATTAAAGCCAAGGTGTTAAAGATTCCCCAGCGCCTGCTCGTTCGGTCCGGAGACGCTCGGCTCTGCGGAGCCCTCCCACGATGGATCCAGAGGTATCGGGGGAAAAGCACCGCAGGAGTCAGCCTGTGGGGATGTGTCCCGGGGCTGGGTTTATTAAACGGGGCGTAAAGGGGAGGGCTGTTCTACAGGTCTGATCCTCCAGGGTAACGTCTGTTGTTCCTGCAGGGCCTGCAGTGGGGTGGGAGCAGCCACCCCCTCGTGGAAGAGCCTGAAGCCAAGACCAGGCACAGACAGGACCTGCCTTGCTCGTGTGGAAGCTGCCGCAGGGACCACGTGAGGAGGTAGGAACAAGATGCTCTGTGGCTCAGAGAAGGGCTCGAACACCAGGTTTCTTTGTCTTCTGTCTCAAGCACTTGGCATTCGGCTGTCAGGGGCACCCGGGATCTGCCAGAGGAATCCTGCCCCTTCCCCTGGCATCCCCAGAGCCCTCCGTCACATCAGCCCGCGAGAGGAGTGTGAGAAAACTCCCCAAACGGAGGGCAGGAGCCTTTCTGTCCGTTAGTACCTAAATGACCGTGACCTCCCCGAGCAGCAAACGAGCCCTCGTGGAGCTGCCAGCACCTGCCTTTCGTGTTTGCAGAGCGAATGCCACAGTCGTGAGCTGAGCCGCTCCCGGAGCTGAGCTGGGGCTGCAGAGCTGCAGAGGGGGGTAGCCATGGAGTCACTCCAGTGGGAAAAGACCCCTCGGATCCTGCTCTGGCAGGGGGATTGGACTGGGGGAACTTTTGAGGTCCCTTCCAAACCCTGATGTTCTGGGATTCTGTGACTCTGTGAACCCTACTCCGCAAGGTCACCCCCAAAGCAGATCCCCTGACACTACACTTAAGTGACTTTTAACCTCCTGCAGGGATGGGGACTCAGCCACCACCCAGAGTCCAGATCATCACAAAACCTCCCTCAGCACTGAACTCAAGGCACCGTGCTCTGGCAGATCCAGGCTGCTCTCTCAGGCTCAGGACAATATGAGAAGGACCTTCTGCCCAGTGAAGGTGCCAGAGCCCTGGCAGGGGCTGCCCAGGGGGTTGTGGAGTCTCTTTCTCTGGAGACATTTCAAACCCTCCTGGGCTGTTCCTGTGTGACTGGATCTAGGGGATCCTGCTGAGGCAGGGGGATGGGATGGGCTGATCTCTCGAGGTCCCTTTCCATCCCTCATGTTCTGTGATTCTGTGACTTGACTGGCTGATCTTTCGAGGTCCCTTCCCATCCCTCAGGTTCTGTGATTCCGTGAGCCGTGGGATTGGTTTTGAGAAGAACGTTCTGATCGGTTATTCCGTGGGATCTCCCACTCCACTCATCTGGTTTAAGAAGAAAGATTCAGCAGCTAATAGTCGGGAATCAAGTTAATTTTTCTTCAGCAAAGCAAACAGGAGGGGGTGGCAAACAAAGCAGCTCCGGCAATTCTCTCGCAGCTTTCCAAGACAATTAGTCGCTAATGACGGCTGAAGAGATTTTCACGTCCTTTCCACGGCTGGTTGGGACAATTGGAAGCTACAAATGTCTCTCCTCATTGTGACATTATTATCAGAAGGAAATGCCTGATTTGCAGTTGGTTGCTGTTGTTTTATAGTCCATGAAATACGTGTCTATAACGAAGCGCTTCTGTGGATTTGGATGTGTAGAAGTCGTCGGAGTTGGAACTTGGGCGGCTCTTTGGCCGAGGCTGAGCCAGGCTCTGCTGCAGGCTGGGCTGGTAGCCCTGCTTTGCAGTCCTCCAGCTGCTGGCAGCTGCTGGCAGGGTCCACACTGGAAACTGTCCTGTTGAGGCAACTGGGATCATCTCCATGGTGGGGGGGTTGGACTGGGTGGTCTTTTGGAGGTTCTTTCCAATCCCTAATGTTCTGTGGTTCTGTGTGGTTGAAGGCTGCACCTCAAGCAAACGTTGTCATAAGGCAGGAGGGGTGAGGACTCTTGAGCTTGTCAGCATGTGGAAGGTCCCCTTCTTTCATGGGGATACAAGTGTCCCAGTGCTTACTGTCTGAGTTCACTGGAAAACTGTGTGTTAGGATTTATCGAGGCTTGATGGAGCACAGCTGGAACCACAGCTGTGAGCATCAGGAGTCTGGGGTTTGATGGTGCTTCTCCCTGTGCTCTGGTGGAAACACCAGCTGTATTTCTGATGGGGTGGGATCAGCTCTACTGGAGAGGATCCTCCCATCCAGAGGTCAAGTGTCCAGCTCCCAGACATGGAATCTTTTCTGGGATTGTGCATGAGATTGAGTTTGGTGTTACTGGGGTCTAAAAGATGCTTTGCATTTGGGGGAGCACTGCCATCCACCCACCCGTCCTTCCTTCCATCATCGATCCATCCTTCCTGTTGGACTGGATGATCTTTCAAGGTCCCTTCCAATCCCTTATGATTCTTTGATTCCTTCCTTCCCTCCCTCCCTCCTTCCTCCCTTCCTTCCCTTGCTCCATCCTTGATGGTTCTACTCTTCCCCTGCTGGTCCCCAAGCCCCCAGGCCAGCGTTGGGTCTCACTCTCTGAGCTCACACACTTGGGTTCGATGCCTCAGCTCTGAGCAGAATTGTCTGACTCTGTTCCCCTTGGAGGAGCCATAGAAGTTCTACCAGAGCCCCAGTCCCGGCCGAGGTTTTGGTGCCACAATTAAGGAGACGGCTCTGTGGAGCCGGAGGACCCGTACCAGGAGCTCGGTGCCGGCGGTGAGGTGCTGCAGAGGTGCCCGGGGGAGCGACATCCCCGCTGCTCCCCGAGCGAAGGGCTCTCCCAGCGTTTCAAACACCCGCTAGAACGCGTCTGGCGACGACAGAGCTGGGGTGGGCGCTGGTCTGGGGCTGTTTCCCCCCCGGTAAAACAAACGAGGGTTATTTTTGGTGACACCCCCCCCCCGCGTGTCAGCGCAGCGTGGAAACCCTCTCTGTAGAGACAGAGCTTGCGTGGGGGGTTCCAGGAGTCTGCTCCCAGAGGGCAGGAAAAGGATGGTGGCTCTCCTGTGGCGCTGAAGGCTGGGAGGGTTAAGAGCGACTGATGAGCTCTTCATGGGATGACAACTGGGAGAGGCGCTGACTTCGCTGACAGCCCTTGGAATGCGCTCGGAATCGATCGCGCGCTTGGTGGCCGTCTCCACCGCAGCTCGTTACGGGTGGAATTGGAAACAGAACTCGTGGTGATGTTGTTCATGTCGGCGCGTGCTGCCTGCGCTCTGCTGTGGTCTGATGTGGAGCTGCTGGAGAGGGTCCAGCGCAGGGCAACGAGGATGATGAAGGAGGTGGAGCACCTCCCTTATGAGGAGAGGCTGAGGGAGCTGGGGCTCTTTAGTTTGGAGAAGGGGAGACTGAGGGGTGACCTCATTAATGTCTACAAATATTTGAGGGGTGGGTGTCGAGAGGATGGAGCTGGGCTGTTCTCAGTGTCATCTGGTGATAGGACGAGGGGCAATGGGTGTGAGCTGGAACATAGAAGGTTCCACATCAATATGAGAAGGAACTTCTTCCCAGTGAGGGTGACGAGGCACTGGAACAGGCTGCCCAGGGGGGTTGTGGAGTCTCCATCAATGGAGATATTCAAGACCTACCTGGAGATGTTCCTGTGTGACTTGGTCTAGGTGACCCTGCTGTGGCAGGGGGACTGGACTGGATGATCTTTCCAGGTCCCTTCCAGTCTGTAGTGATTCTATGATTCTATGAACGGAAAACAGCCCCTGAGCTTGTGTGGTTCTGCCAGAATCACAGAACGTCAGGGGCTGGAAGGGACCTCGAAATATCACCCAGCCCAGTCCCCAGAACACAACAGGATCCCCCAGATCCACTTGCACAGGAACATGCCCAGGAGGGTTTGAAATGTCTCCACAGAAGGAGTCTCCACAACCCCCTGGGCAGCCCCTGCCAGGGCTCTGGCACCCTCACCATGAACAAGGTCCTTCTCACACCGATGGGGAACCTCCTCTGCTCCAGCTCACACCTGATGCCCCTTGTCCTGTCACTGGGTGCCCCTGAGCAGAGCCTGGCTCCATCCTCCTCACACCCACCCTTCACATATTGATCCACATCCATGGGTCACCCCTCAGGCTCCTTGTTTCCCAGCTCCAGAGCCCCAGCTCCTTCAGCCTTTCCTCAGCAGGGAGATGCTCCCCTCCCTCCATCATCTCCGTGGCTCTGTGCTGGGCTCTCTGCAGCTGCTCTGTCCCAGAAATCCCTGGTGGGGTGTGCAGGGGGATATCTGTCTTTTTTGGGATGGTTTTGGACCCCAAAGCCACCCAGGAATTCTCTTCCAGGGGCTGACACTGAAACAGGCCATGGGAATCAGTAGGGATGGTGGTGGGTATCAACTATGTGAGTATTTTACAAACCAGGGATGATATTAATAGTTTTTGAGAATCCAGCATGAATCTAAACGAATTTCTGCTGCTGGTGCTCTTCTGGTTTGACCAGGGATGTTGGGAAGAACTTCCTCACCCAAAGGTCATCAAACCCTGGAACAGGCTGCCCAGGGCAGTTGCAGAGGGGTTTAAATGATGTGAGGATCTGGTGCTGAAGGACGTGGGTTAGGGGGGACCTGGCAGGGCTGGGTGCAGGTTGGACTTGATGATCCTCAAGGTCTCATCCAACCAAACAGACTGTGGGATCCAGGGACAGGACAAAACGGCCTCAGGTCACCCTGGGAGAGGTAACCTCTGAGGTTGCTCCTGAGAAACAGCCTGCAAGGGTTGGCCAGGGGTTGAAAGGGGTGGCAGAGCTGGAGGCTGGCCCGAGGGGTGTTAGAGCCCCCCGGACCCCTCGGCACCGCCGCGACGTGCGTGCCGCTCACTGGCGCTGCCTTGGCACTGCTCGGAGGGGGGCGTGGGGCTCGGGGATCCGGGAGGGTGAATCGCCCCTGCGACCCGCTCTGCGCTGCTTGGGGAGAGGGGCAGTGCCTGCAAGAAGGTCCTGCGGGATCTTGTGGAGAACTTGCTCCAAGTCCTCCAAATCCTGGAGGTTTCTGTCCTCTCTCGGTGCGTTGTCCCTCACAGTGCACAGAGCAGCAGCAGCCCCTCTTCACCGAGGTCAAACTCGGGGGTTTATGGGTTTTTTCCTTAATTGAAACTGCTTTTGATCAAGTTCCAACGAGATCTTTTCCAAGCAGCAGGCGCTTCCCCGGGGTGTTTCACTTAACTGTAGGTGTTTGGCCTCTATGATCTTGAAGGTCTTTTCCAACATGAAGAGTTCTGTGGCCCTCTGATGATGTATTTTTGGGTTTAAATCACCTGGCTCTGATCCTGACCTCAGCCAGGGCACTCAGGCACCTTTAGTCTTCTCCTCTGGCACCACCGTTTGCGGAGTCACTGCTCTTCTGCATCACAGAGCAGGATCACAGGCTCGAGGTCCCTTCCCATCCCTAATGCTCTGTGAAAGATCACCCAGTCCAATCCCCTGGCACAGCAGGACCCCTAGATCTAGTCACACAGGAACAAGGCCACAGGAGCAATGAGGCTGGGGAAGGGACTAGGGGGAAACGCTGATGGGGAGAGGCTGAGGGAGCTGGGGGTGTTGAGCCTGGAGAAGAGGAGACTCTGGGGGGACCTTCTCCCTCTCTCCAACTCCCCGAAGGGAGGCTGCAGTCAGGTGGAGGTTGGGATCTTCTCCCAGGCAACCAACACCAGAACAAGAGGGCAGAGCCTCAAGCTGCCAGGGGAGGGTTAGGTTGGATGTCAGGAAGCCCTTCCTTGGGAAAGGGTGATCAGAGCCTGGACTGGACTGCCCAGGGCAGTGGGGGAGTCCCCATCCCTGGAGGTGTTGAAGGGCAGCCTGGCTGTGGCCCCGAGTGCCCTGGTGTGGCTGCTGTGGTGGTGTTAGGTCCTGCTCTGGGCTGGCTGAGCTCAGAGGGCTCCTCCAGCCTCAGTCACTCTGGGATTCTCTGATTCCACCTCCCCCCAAAGCCCTGCTGGGCTCTCCCGTGTTTTCAGGCTGGAGTTCACCACCGTTCAGGTTAAATCCAAAAAAATAGAGAGAGAACTGACTTCATTATTGCAGTCTGGAAGGGCCTTGACAGCCATTTAGAAAAATACTTAACATTCACCAATTTCCTCGGCTCCCCCGTCCCTGAGGAGCAGCTGGAGAGCAGCCCCATCCGTCTCCGTCGCAGGCAGCCCGGCGAGCGGCAGCGGCTCCGAGGCAGCCGCCACACTCGCAGCTTTGATTCATGGGATCAATAACACCAAGGCTCTGCCTAAAAGGATGGAAAATGCGGGGTGACCCGGCCCATGAGTGATGGCTGCCGTGTGTGGCAAAGCCGCCGGCTCCGCTGAGCGTCGGCAGGTGAAGCCTCTGCAGTGCCAGGGTGATGGAGATCCCTCTGCTCTGCATTTCCGAAACCCTGGCTTTGAGGATGACCCCATCCTCGTGGGAAACCCTGTCTGGCACTGGAGGGGGGTGCTTGAGGGGTGGTTTGTTCAGGTCTGGTTGCCTCCTTCAGATTAAAGTTGATAAGAATGGGCTGCCCGGGGGGTTGTGGATTCCTGGGGGGGTTGGGATGTGTGAAAACGCTCCTGGCCATGTTCCTGTGTGACTGGATCTAGGGGAACCTGCAGGGGCAGGGGATTGGACTGGTGGAGGTCCCTTCCCATCTCTAATGACTGGATCTAGGGGGTCCTGCTGAGGCAGGGGGATTGGACTGGTGGAGGTCCCTTCCCATCTCTAGTGACTGGATCTAAGGGATCCTGCTGAGGCAGGGGGATTGGACTGGTGGAGGTCCCTTCCCATCTCTAATGGCTGGATCTAGGGGGTCCTGCTGAGGCAGGGGGATTGGACTGGTGGAGGTCCCTTCCAATCCCTGATGACTGGATCTAGGGGATCCCGCTGTGACAGGGGATTGGACTGGCTGATCTTTGGAGGTCCCTTCTCATCCCTGATGTTCTGATTGTCACAGCAACCACAGAGTCACCCCCCTGACTCGCGATGGTTCATGGAACACAAGTCAACGTGAAGATGGTAGAAGCTCCACCTGTTTAACGAGTACAACAATTGGTGTCACAGGATCACAGAACATTAGGAGTGTATCACATATCTATAAAGTATATGTAGTGCCCGTGACGTAGCGCTGGTCCGTGTGCCCTACGCATCATGGTGAACAGCAGAGGAAGGGGTGGAAGGGAAGGTTGGCCAGGATGATGCTGAGCCTGCATGATGGTGATAATAGTTATAGTCCCCATTCCTGGAGGTGCTGAAGAGCAGCCTGGCTGTGGCCCTTAGTGCCCTGGGCTGGCTGCTGGGGCGATGATGGTCCTGGGCTGGGCTGGATGAGCTCAAGGTGCTTTTCCAGCCTCGGTGATCCTGTGAGAGCTCCTCTGGTAGAGTAGACCCAAAGGCAAGAGCGTGGCAGCCAGCCCCTGAGCGGCTTTCTAGAGGCTTCTGAACCCATCACGGATTCACGGGGCTGCAGAAGCCTCTGCAAGCTGTCAGGAGCCGTGTTTCTGCACCTTGGTTGTGTGACTGTGAGGTCTGCTTGCGCAGGCGACGCGGGTGTCTCGCAGCCAAGGGGGCTCTGTGACCGACTGACAGGGTGGGGCTGGATCTGCTTCGCTCCCACGAGCGATGGGGCAACATATTGACCGGGGGGGATGGAGCAGCTGCCATATGCTTGGTGCTAACGCCGGGGGTTTTGCCTGGAAGAGTGGGAGCTGGCCCCAGCCCAGAGCTCTGTGGTTTAAACTCCCCTTGATCTACGAGGAAGTTCTTGGCTGCTTTGGCAGCTCCTCTGGGGTTAAAGCAGAAGAGGACAGATGCGGTGCTGGGCATCAGCTCCAGCAATCCCAGTGGCCCTGAGGCCCCTCCTGTTAGAAAAGCTGAGCACTGAACCAGCCAGCGGGACCCCAGGTCTGGGTTCTGGTGAGGATCTGCTGGTGGAGGCAGAGCCTGGATGTTTCAGTGGGACTCCTCCTCCTCCTCGCAGAAGCAGAGGGCTCTGGTGAGCGGCCAGGTGCTGCTTTGTTTCTCAGCCCCACGGAGCACTTCACCGCCACTCCCTCCCGTGGGGACTGACTGGACGTTTCCTGTGGGATCTGCCAGCGAGATGAGGTTTTTGGTGTTTGGGTTTTTATGGGCCCTTTTTTTTAATATCCATTAATTAGACCCAAAATGTCCTTCACTAAAAGGCCAGGAGAGAAACTGAAAGGGAGGGAGTTTATTACCGGTGCCCTTTTTCCTTGGGAAGAAATATTCCACCTTATGAGGTGGAATAAAAGGTGCTGAAGGGAAGGAGGGATGTGGCACCACACGAGTGACTGTGGGACCAGGGGAAGGGACACAACTGCAGGTCAGGGGGTCCAGCAGGAGTTTTGGCTCCTTCCTCATCGCACAGAGCACTGGAACAGGCTGCCCAGGGGGGCTGTGGAGTCTCCTTCTCTGGAGACATTTCAAACCCCCCTGGCCATGTTCCTGTGTGACTGGATCTAGGGGATCCTGCTGTGGCAGGGGATGGGACTGGGTGATCTTTCCAGGTACCCTCCAACCTTTAATACTCTGAGACTCTGTGATCCAGGTGATCCTGAAACATCAGGGGGTTGGGACTGGGTGATCTTCGGAGGTCCCTTCTGATCCTGAATGCCCTGGGATGCTGTGACAAGCACCACTTCTTGCCCCTTGAAGGAAGGTCCTTGGTCATGGAAACCAGCTGCACGCGTCCCACTGTGACTTGGGGCTCAGCTGCTGCCCTGGAGCCCCAGTCAGAAGGGATTGAAGGGCTGAGGTGGGAAGGGAAGGCACCAGCAGCTCTCGGGGGCTGGGATGTGTTTGGCACCTGTAAAACTGTGGAAAATTACCTCTTTCACACCTCTGAGGGATCGTGGAGAGGCCAGAAGAGTGGTAATTGCCGCAGGAATAATCGGCTGGACCCTGCCCTGTGGTGAGTTTTTCACAGAAAGGATGGAAAGGTGGAAGGGCTGGAGGCTGCCCGAGGCCTGTCTGAGCTGAGAGGTGCCCCCACCCTCCCCCTGAGGGTGACAGGGCTCGAGGAGCCCTTGCTCCGTCCTTTGGGGTGAGTCTGCAGCGCCCAGCTCACGTGAGCCATGAAGCACCGCAAATTGACGGTTATTTGCTTTTCTCTGCCTCAATAATGGAAACTAATAGGAGCAAAGAGCTAATATTTTCTGGTGGGATGATCCTGGGAGCAGGAGGCCAGCTCGTTGTGTTTTCCTCCAGGGAACAAGGTTGGAGGAACTGCTGCCAGACGATAATGATAGCGGCAGCGCTGGGCTGCAGCTCCCGCGCTCCCACCTCAGCAGCTCCTCAGCAGCCACGAGGAGGAGACAAGTTGTTTGTCACCGGTGATTTCCTGGAGCTGCTGGGTGTGTGGAGAGACAGCAGCTGGAATCTTGTGTCCAGCTCTGGGCCCTGAGCTCCAGAAGGGGACAGAGCTGCTGGAGAGAGCCCAGCACAGAAGAGCCACAGGGGTGATGGAGGGAGGGGAGCATCTCCCTGCTGAGGAGAGGCTGAGGGAGCTGGGGCTCTTCAGCTGGGAAAAAGGAGTCTGAGGGGTGACCCCATGGGTGTTGATCAATATGGGAAGGGTGGGGGTCAGGAGGATGGAGCCAGGTTCTGCTCAGGGGCACCCAGTGACAGGACAAGGGGCAGCGGGTGTGAGCTGGAGCAGAGGAGGTTCCACATCAGTGTGAGAAGGACCTTGTTCATGGTGAGGGTGCCAGAGCCCTGGCAGGGGCTTTCTGGGGGGGTTGTGGAGTCTCCTTCTCTGGGGACATTTCAAACCCACCTGGACATGTTCCTGTGCGACTGGATCTGGGGGATCCTGCTGTGGCAGGGGGATTGGACTGGGTGACCTTTCGAGAACCCTTCCCATCCCTAATGTTCTGTGATTCTGTGAGTGGGGGAGAAACAGACAGGGCCTTCCCTGTCTCATCCCAGCCATTCAGGAACAAGGGCACCCTTTCCCCCTTCTGGCAGCCTGGGCTTCCTCAGGCCTTGGATGTGCAGGAACAGCCCTGCTGCATGTCCCCGTTTCCTTTTTAAGGCACTTGAGGTGCTCTGCTGCACCCACCTCCGCTTCCCAATGAGGGGCTGACCCCACTGTTCCCTGTGTTCCTGAGGTTCCTGTGTAACCAGCAGTCCCCCACCCTGCTCTTGCTGTGACCCAGTTTTCTTTTGAGGAAGTGCAGGCTGCGTGGTACCCAGAGACACCGAGCATCCTGCATCTATTCTGGTGCCTGCAGCATCAACGCGGTGCTCCAGCAGGAGGGGAGACTCGTGAGATGCTGGAGCAGCCTGCAAAGAGGAGTCGGGTACAGGAACGGCCAGCGCAGAGCCCCAGGGATGGTGGAGGGAGGGGAGCATCTCCCTGCTGGGGAAAGGCTGAGGGAGCTGGGGCTCTGGAGCTGGGAAAAGGGAGCCTGAGGGGTGACCCCATGGATGTTGATCAATATGTGAAGGGTGGGTGTCAGGAGGATGGAGCCAGGCTCTGCTCAGGGGCACCCAGTGACAGGACAAGGGGCAGCAGGAGGAGGCTCCACATCAGTGTGAGAAGGACTTTCTTCATGGTGAGGGTGGCAGAGCCCTGGCAGGGGCTGCCCAGGGGGGTTGTGGAGTCTCCTTCTCTGGAGATATTTCAAACCCACCTGGCCATGTTCCTGTGTGACTGGATCTAGGGGGTCCTGTTGTGGTAGCGGGGTGGGACTGGGTGATGTTCCCAGGTCCCTTCCCATCCTTCATGTTCTGGGATTCTGTGATCCTGGGCTGTCCTACAGCAAAGCAGATAAAATGTGGGTGTCAAACCAGTTTGGCAGCAGCATCTGCCCTGGAATCCATTGGAGGAGGAACCTGGGCTTCAGACACCACACAGAGCACAGCTTGTGCTCAGAGGGGGTTTGGCTGGTGTCGGGGCTGATGGAAGCCCTGCAGGAGCACTTGCTACCCAGCTGTAGAAAGAGCAAGTGATGGAGGAGGAGGAGAGGACTGGTGAGCTGGGACCACACGTTTCAGCACGTGAGAAAGCAGCGAGTGAGAGCTGCCACCTGTAACTGAGTGGGTCAGTAGATGCAGTGGGGGTGAGGGTGGCTGCGGGTGGCTCCGTGTGGGGATGTGTGGAAGGTTTGTGGCCGCTTCTGTGCGTGATTATCTGTGTCTGTGCTCTAGAAGGTGCTGCTGAGGGCCCCAGACGACGCCCCAGGTTTAAGAGCCCCCTGAGCGTAAATACGCTGCCGTTAACTCGGCCTCCGCGGGCAGATGTTAGAGGCCATAGAGGGCAGAGCGCTCCGGCTTTGTAGACCTGAAGGCAAGTGGGGTGCTGGAGTGGAAAGCAGCCCTGGGAAACACCCTCTTCTTCCCTTTAAGTCCATTTCTTCCCAGGGCCAGCCCGTCATAGGAAGGAGTTCGCACCCTCAGTGCTGCAGTACGTGACCGTGTCTCATCCGCAGCCAGAGCCAGCTGGGAATCGTGTTGGTTCCAGCTCGTCCTGCAGACAAGGTTGGCTTTAAGTCAGTCATTTGCTCGCTCTTTACAACGCTTTGCAGGAGGAAATTTTGCTGCTTATGTAACTCCAGAGAGCTGTTACTTCCAGCAGCCTCACCTGAAGGACAGGGTTTACAAGGTGTAGCTGGTGCAGAGCCGTAAACACACCAGCTGTCTTCATGGGGCAGCCTGGGGTCTCCAAAGGAACCAAGGAAACCTGTCACCTGCCTCTCTCTGTGAAGAAAGGCACAAGGTTCAGAACATTTCTGCTCTGGAGGAGCCACATGTCACACTTCCCCCGTCTGCTTTGAGCTGCAGATCCCCCAGGACCTTCTGAGAGCTCTTCATGCTCTACTTGAGGCTGCTGGTCTCCTGAGCCAGGGGCTTCTCCCTGGTGGAGCAGAGGCAGAAAGGAGCTCGTCTCACCTTGCGAGGGTTAAACTCAGCTGCTGACAGACAAAACCCAACCTTTACTGGGTTAGAGGAGTTTCCCTGGGGCGTGCTGCTCCTCAGCTACCCCACTCCCTGCTGAGGAAAGGCTGAGGGAGCTGGGGAAAATGGAGCCTGGGGGGAGATTCTATGGGTGTTGATCAAGATGGGAAGGGTGGGTGTCAGGAGGATGGAGCCAGGCTCTGCTCAGGGCAGGTGTGAGCTGGAGCAGAGGAGGTTCCGCATCAGTGTGACAAAGGACCTTGTTCCCAGTGAGGGTGCCAGAGCCCTGGCAGGGGCTGCCCAGGGGGTTGTGGAGTCTCCTTCCCTGGAGACGTTTCAAACCCACCTGGACAAGTTCCTGTGTGACTGGATCGAAGGGATCCTGCTGTGGTGGAGAGATTGAACTGGATGATGTTTCCAGGTCCCTCCCAGTCCCTGATGTTCTGTGATTCTGGCCATGTTCCTGTGCGACTGGATCTAAGGGATTCTGCTGTGGCAGGGGGGATGGACTGGATGATGTTTCCAGGTCCCTCCCAACCCCTGATGTTCTGTGACTCTGTGATCCTGGGCTTGGTCATCTTCCCGAGCCGAGCGGTCGGAACAAATTCATTTGGAAGCGTCTGGTGAGCGGATCTGCGCTGGCGCCGAGCGACGAGGGGATTGTCACCTCCCTTCTGCCTCTCCCTGAAGAAGCACCAGTTTCTCACCTCCACTGAGCCGTGTCTGCTAAAACCAGGCAGCAGGTGAGCACAGGGGTGAGTTCAGGTCCTGCCCCGACGAGGGAACCGTGCGCGGCCCCGCGGAAGCCGGTGGGTGACCTTCCCCCTCAGCTTCCCTGGCGGTTCATGGGTCTAGTCCTTGCTAAGCACAAACTTCCCTGGCCAACACCCCTGCTCCCAAGGCAAGAGCCAGTCACACCACCCCACTGGGGTCCTGCATGTCCCACAGGGAGCCCCTCCGCAGCCGGGCAAGCGCCAGCGCGGCCACTCTGAGCCCAGGGCGTCTGCTGAGCTGACTCTGCTGAAAGATTCACCAAGAATTGAGAGTCTGAGCTGTTCCACTTGAGAAATGGCAGTCAGGCAGCGCAGGCAGAGTGCCCGTCGGGGTAGGGGCTGCTCAGCGCTCGTTAGTCCGAGGCAGTAATGAACTGCAGGTGACATCGAGCGATAATTTGGGACAAGCCACTGCTCTGATTGTTTTTCTCTCTCCCTCATTATTCAATATCCACGGGGGCTCTAACCGACCTTCCGGTGGCTTTCATCTCCTGCTCAAAGAGGGGTTGGTGTCAGCAACTGGCCTGGGCTGGTGGGGCAGAGCGGTGGCACTGGTGGCAGTCACAGAGTCATCCTGGCTGGAAAGGAGCTCCAGGGCAGCAAGCCCAGCCCTCAGCCCAACAGCTCCCCAACCCCTACACCAAGTGCTCCAGCTGCTGCTCAGTTCTTAAACCCCTCCAGGGATGGGGACTCCACCACCTCGAGGTGGAATCAGCCTGGTCCAGTGCCCAACCACTCTCTCAGCACAGAACTTCTTCCAAAGATCCCATCTAAACCTCCCCTGATGCAGCTGGAGGTCATTTCCCCTTGTCCTATCATTAGGGATTTGGGAGAAGAGACCATGACCAGCCTGGTTACAACCTCCCTTGAGGGAGCTGCAAAGAGCAAGGAGGTCTCCTCTCAGCCTCCTCTTTCTAGACTCAATAACCCCAGTTCCCTCAGCTGCTCCTCATACAGCCTGTTCTCCAGCCCTCAGTGGGGCAGCTGCTCCCCAAGCTCGGAGCTGCCCCCAAGGAATGGGGCTGGACCCATGGGTCAGATCTCCTTAGTGGTCTTCTTCACTATTTGCCCTTCATTGCCCTCACTCTGTTCCTAGCCGATGGGCAAAACCTGGAGAACCAGTTACTCCTTTGTGCAAAGGTCTGTCCTCCAGCGCTCACCCTTGTTGTGATGAAGACACAAGGTGCCCATGAGAGGTTGTGTGTTGGGATGGGGCTGCTGTGGCCTCCATGAGCTGATGTTCAAAGGTTGTGTAGTTGTTGATCTTACAGACAATATCTGGAGAGGAGGTTTGGTGGGCAAGGTGGTGCTGGGTTCATGGTTGGACTTGGTGATGTCAGAGGGCTCTTCTGATCTCAGTGATTCTGTGATTATTATCTTGGATCTAGTCCAAGTTTCCAAGTTGTTTCTTCAGTCTGATTGGGTTTCAGTTCAATTCCCCCTCTGTTTCACACCTCGGCCGTGTTTCCTGGATGTATAAGGGCTCATACTGTGATGAGTGTGTTCCTTCTCCCATCAGCCAGGTCATTAATGAGAAGTTAATAAGAGTTCAAGGCAGGTCTCCTCAGCTGTGCTTTGATTCATCCTTTCCTTGAGAACAGAAGTGTGTTCTAGAAAGGAATGGTCTTCACAGAATCCTAGAACATGAAGGATGGGAAGGGACCTCCAACGATCTTCCAGTCCCATCCGCAGGACACAGCAGGATCCCCCAGATCCAGTTGCACAGAAACATGTCCAGGTGGGTTTGAAATGTCTCCACAGAAGGAGACTCCACAACCCCCCTGGGCAGTCCCTGCCAGGGCTCTGCCACCCTCACCATGAACAAGGTCCTTCTCACACTGGTGTGGAACCTCCCCTGCTCTAGCTCACACCCACTGCCCCTTGTCCTGTCACTGGGTGTCCCTGAGCAGAGCCTGGCTCCATCCTCCTCACACCCACCCTTCCCATCTTGATCAACATCCATGGGGTCACCCCTCAGGCTCCCTTTTCCCAGCTCCAGAGCCCCAGCTCCCCCAGCCTTTCCCCAGCAGGGAGATGCTCCCCTCCCTCCACCATCCCTGGGGCTCTGCGCTGGCCGTTCCTGTACCCGACTCCCCTTTGCAGGCTGCTCCAGCATCTCACGAGTCTCCCCTCCTGCTGGAGCACCGTGTGGGTATCACCAGATGCTTGTTGATAGCGACAGCCGAGGTCAAGAAGAGAGGAGCCAGAGAGGGAAGTACAACTGGTGTGGTGACTTCAGCAGGCACCGTCCTCGTGCCTTCGGCGCTTTGTTGTCTTCGTGGACACGTGGATTCGGTCTCTCTGTCCGTGAACAGGAGGTTTGTGAGCTCCCGTGTGCAGAGTCCATCTTCCCCCCACCTTGGGGACAGGATGGCCCCACCCCCGCGCTCCCTCTTGGCGAGCTGTGCTGGTGGTTAGGATCCTGATCCTGCCTCAGGCGGCTCCTCAAGCTCGTGGGGCTGGAGCTCATCAGCACCAGCAATTTGGAAGCGTCTCCATTAGCCAGGGCTCTCATCATTCCCTCTTTACGAGAAGACAATCTTCCCTCTTTGCTGGGGCACCGTTGTGCCGGCCATCTGCTCTCGGCCGGCCTTTCTCACGGGGGCTGAAGGCGGCTCTGCGCTCCTGCCTCGCTCTTCCTTGCTCGCTGGCGGACTCGAGCGCGACGGTTTGCTGACTGCTCCTCCGCGCCTCGTGCCCTGACCCCATCCCGCGGCGCTGGTTCCTCCGCCCGAGGAAGCACCCGTGGAGCCTTGGCAAACGTGGCGGCTCTCCTGCGCGTTAGGGCCGGGGAGGAGGCTCACGCTGAGCTCTCGCCTTCGCTGGCACCCGAGGGCCAGGGCTCTCCTGTGAGAGACAAGGGGGTGCATCTGAACGGAGCCCATGGCCAGCCCGAGGCCGTGGGCAGCAGAAGGCAGAGATCAGAGGTGAAAGCAGTGAGGTGATGGGGTTTGTCCTTCGTTCAGAGTCTCCTTCTCTGGAGAGGTTTCAAACCCACCTGGCCATGTTCCTGTGCCACTGGACCTAGGGGATCCTGCTCTGGCAGGGGGATGAGACTGGGTGATCTCTTGGGGTCCCTTCCAGTCCCTGATGATTCTATGATTCAGTGCCCCTGTGCTCTGCACTCGTCAGACTCCATCTTGACCACTGGGGCCAGTTTTGGGCGCCACAGGATCAGAAGGACCTTGAGGGGCTGGAGTGGGGCCAGAGAAGGGCAACAAGGCTGGTGGCAGGGCTGGAGTTCAGGGCCTGTTAGAGAGCAGCTGAGGGGACTGGAGTCTAGAGAAGAGGAGGCTGAGAGGAGACCTCATGGCTCTCTCCAGCTCCCTCAAAGGAGGTTGTAGTCAGGCTGCTGCTGGTCTCTTCTCTCAAATTATTAATGATAGGACCAGGGGAAATGGCCTCAAGTTGCATCAGATCTTAGGAAGAAGTTCTTTGCTGAGAGAGTGTTTGGGCACTGGCACCCAGGGTGGTGGTGGAGTCCCCATCCCTGGAGGTATTTAAAAACTGAGTAGCTCAAGCACTTGAGGCCATGGTGTAGTGTTAGGGAGCTGTTGGGCTGAGGGCTGGGCTTGCTGACCCTGGAGTCGTTCCCAGCCAGGATGGCCATGTGATTCTAGCACCATGCAATATATTCAGATTGCATCAACCCTTTGCCCAGGTTCTCCTCTCCTAGTGCTCCACCTACATTATTTCTTGGGTCTTCAGAGCTCTCAGTGGATTTCCCTTTATTGGCCCCCAGTCTGTGAGTAATTGTTCTGTCCTTGGCTGCATCTAGATGATCCTGCAGGGGGATTGGACTAGATGAGCCTTGGGGGTCCCTTCCAATCCCTGATGCTCTGAGGTCTGTGATCCTATTAAAAGAGCAACCGCAGCGAGTTGCACCTTTGCAGCTGGGTGACCTCGGGGGCTCCAGAAAGATCCCTCTCAGTTGCCTTGGACGGCTTGAGAGCTGAGCTCCGCGTTGCTCCGGCCGCGTGTGAGCGCTCCGGGGCTGCGGGAGGAGGAAGGCAGCTCTAGTGCCTCCAGCTCTCGACGCGCCCGCAGCGCAGCAGCGCAGACGTTAAGGAGGGGAGCACGATGAGGTGGCGCTGAACTTCATTCCTTGGCTCTCACGCTGGAGACTCGGGGAGCGAAGACAAGTCTGGTCTGCAGAGCTAAATGAAACAAGAGCTCAGAGGACCCGGCTGCCTGCGCTGACCTTCTCTGCAGCCTCCAGGGCTCCGGGAGCAGTCTCTCGCTTGGAGCTGGCCATTATCGCTGTTTTCTCACGCAGAGCCATTAACCTCGACCCGCCTGGGGCGGGCGGGCGGCGCTTTGCTGCTGTGAGGAAACATCCCAGGCTCCCTCCTCCTCTCCTGGAGCATCTGCCAGCGGATGAGTTTGTCAGCCCCCGTGTTCCTAACCTGCGTGAGATGCTGGAAGGAAGTCGAAGCTCACAGTATAGGTCAGATGGTGCAGGAGGAAACCAGCTCGAAAATCTGAATCTAGATGGTTGGGAACTGGAATCCCCCCACTTCTAACCCTGACTGACTCTGTGACTTGGTCTGGGTGGTCCTGCTGTGGCAGAGGGGTTGGGCTGGACCATCTTTCGGGGTCCCTTCAAATCCCTTATGATTCTATGATGCTATGAAAAGTGGGAGCAGGGTACCATCGTCATGTGAAGGGTGGGTGTCAGGAGGATGGAGCCAGGCTTTGCTCAGGGGCACCCAGTGACAGGACAAGGGGCAGAGGGTGTGAGCTGGAGCAGAGGAGGTTCCACATCAGTGTGAGAAGGACCTTGTTCATGGTGAGGGTGCCAGAGCCCTGGGAGGGGCTGCCCAGGGGGGTTGTGGAGTCTCCTTCTGTGGGGACATTTCAAACCCACCTGGCCATGTTCCTGTGTGACTGGATCTGGGGGATCCTGCTGTGTCCTGAGGTTTGGACTGGCTGATCTTTTGAGGTGCCTTCCAAGCCCTAATGACTGGGTCTAGGGGATTCTGCTGTGGCAGGGGGCTGGACTGGGTGGTCTTTCGAGGTCCCTTCCAGCCCCTGATGTTCAGTGTGTGAAGGTCAGCAATAAAAATCCAACCTCACCTTTGTTTCTTGCAGTGATTTGTGGTTCAGGTGACACTGGAGAAGCTCAGTTGTGTTTCAGCTCCAAACAAATCTTATGTCCCCTCTTCTGACAGGCACCTGAAGCTCCTCTACAGTCCATCGCTGCGGGACTCAGGTCTGGTCGTGTTTGGGCTGTCAGAGAGCCTCAGCTGAAAGGTCTGTTCTGCGGGTAGCAGCGCGATGTGTAGAAGCAGAACAAGGTCTGTTCTCTCGTTCCCCTTGCTGCCCGGTGTTTTCCTGGAGCTGCTGAGCTGCCCTCGCCGAGCTCTGCCCCGACACTTCAACTTGGAGGCAGCCTAATGCCTCCTGACTGGCGTCGGGAAGCAGAAGTCCCAGCGCGCGGCGGAGGGAGGCGGCCGGCTCATCAGCCCTGACCGTCACTGGGGTTTGCTGGTCTGTCAGCGTTGGGTTTTGTTGGGTCAGCTGCCACCTCAGGACCCGGGGGTGGCTTCACTGCGGGTGCTTTAGCAGCTCACTTTAGCCTGCCTGACACGGCCGCGGCGCGGTTCGGGTCTCTTCTGACGCGAGGCCGTCAGGGTCTTCCATTTACTCTTCCACTTCCCCTGCTTCCAAATGGGGTTGGAGGAGCTCAGACCTGGCTGGGTCTGAGGTCTCTCTTGCCTGAATAGAGCTGCCCTTTGTTATTACCTTGTACTTGCTGATGCACAGTTGTGCTCAGGAGACCCTGCCTCCTCCTGTAGGAAGGAGGAAGAGAGGCTGAGGGGCTGGAGGGTGTTGAGTCTGGACAAGAGGATCTTCAGGGGGGACCTTCTCCTTCTCTCCAACTCATAGAATCATTAGGGATTGGAAGGGACCTTGAAAGATCATCCAATCCCATCCTTCTGCCACAGCAGGATCCCCTGATCCAGTTGCACAGGAATACGGCCCAGGAGTGTTTGAAATGTCCCCAGAGAAGGAGATTCCACAAGCCCCCTGGGCAGCCCCTGCCAGGGCTCCCTCACCTTCCCTGGCAGGAAGGTACTTCTGATATTTATAGGGAGCCTCCTCTGTCCCAGCTCACACCCACTGCCCCTTGTGCTGTCACTGGGTGCCCCTGAGCAGAGCCTGGCTCCATCCCCCTGACACTCCCCTGAAGGAGGCTGTAGTCAGGTGGGGGTCAGGCTCTTCCCCCAGGCACCCAGCACCAGGATGAGAGGGCAGGGCCAGGGGAGGGTTAGGTTGGAGGTCAGGAAGCCCTTCCTCATGGAAAAGGTGCTCAGAGCCCAGACTGGGCTGCCCAGGGCAGTGGGGGAGTCCCCATCCCTGGAGGTTTGAAGAGCAGCCTGGCTGTGGCCCTCAGTGCCCTGGTCTGGCTGCTGGGGTGCTGTTAGGTGCTGGGCTGGGCTGGCTGAGCTGAGAGGGCTTCTCCAGCCCCAATCACTCTGGGATTCTGTGAGGGGCTATTTTCAATAGAGACTAGAAAGCAAAACTTGTTAAAAATGAATCAGGAGGACTTTCACCCAATTTACATTTCTTTAGTGAAAATACTTGAAAACCTCCCAATAGGATGGTTCCCCCCAATCCCCGTTGGCAGCTTGTCTTAAAATTCGACCAGAACCTGGCCCGTCCGTGGTATTTGGGGTTTTTTTGTCAGTGCTCGTTGTGTTCCAGCCAGGTTTGAGCAAGAGGACCCCGGGTACCCGAAGGCCAGTCTGCCAGCTCTGCTGGTGCCTTCTCCAGGCGGCCCAAAAAAACTGGAGGTGTCACTGTCTGCATTAATATCTCCCCGTCCTCGCCGCAGCCGTCTGGTGCTTTTCACAAATTCACATGTTTTTTATTTTAAAAAGCGAAGGGAGGGTGTTTTCTCAGCCCTTTCAGCAGCAAGTGTAGCTGGAAGGATGCAGAGCTGTGCCCCCTCGCTGACTGTGCTCCGTGACACGGGGTGGCGAGGGAGCTCAACACTCCGGCACTTCGGCGGGTGACGCCGTGAGTCACCGTCACACAGAGCACCCCGCTGCTCACGTCGAGCGGATCCCGGCCCCCTCGGTGGGGTGCAGGCTCTTAGTCAGGCCGCCCAGCTCGGGGGTGCTGGGGGGGACCGGTAGGCAGGAGGTAGCGGGATGCTCTGCATCACTCAGCAGCATCTTTATTTACTTGAGCGTGGCTGTGTCTGCACTAGTGGGGCGGGTGGAGATGACTCAGACCGAACGAAGTGGTGGTTGTGAATGGCTGCCCAAGCCCTGCCTTTGCTGTAGTGCTCGGCTGAGCCGGGCCTCAGCCACAGGCCACGTGGGCCACCAGCCTTGAGGTGGTGTGGGCTCCCTCCAGCAGCTCTGTGTCCTTCGGGAACTGAGAGGCCCACAACTGGACACACAATTCCAGCTGTGGTCTCAGCAGGGCAGAGCAGAGAGAGAGGATGCCTTCTCTCCATCTACTAACCACCCCCCATCTGATCCACCCCGGGATGCCATCAGCTTTCTTGGCCATTGCTGCCTCCTGGCCAGCAGCACCCAGGTCCCCTTTTCCAGTCTAGCTCTCCCATTTCAAGGATAAAAACCACCCAAATGCCAAGACAGACTAAGCCTTTGGTGCTGCAAACTGCATCGTGGTGAGGAGCTCTGGAAGGAGCCACCCCTCCGCCGGTGCCAGGGATCCTCCCTTGTTGCTTCTAGCGAGGATTGTCATGGTGATGCTTTCTGTTGGCCACGTCTGCGAAACACAGTTTGTTTCTAATTTGGTGCCTTAACTTCACTCTGGGATCTGCGGTGCCTCTGTGTCTTTCTCTCCCTCTCCGGGCTCTGCTGGAGGTTTGTATCACGACAATCTATATATAACCCCCACCACACACACACACACACGGATCTGCCCTCTCAGCCTCTCACACGCCGAACGTGCTGCCCGAGGCTTTCCTGCTCCCTCATCCCCACCCTGCAGCCTCTCAATCGCCCCGCTCTGGTCCCCACCGAGCTGGCAGCCGTGGCGCTGCCTCTCCTCGAGCCGACACCTCACTGCCGAGAGGGCACCTGGCAGCGCGAGCGCCCCGAGTGCTGCTCTTGTAGGAAGGACGGCGCTGGCTGGCAGCTGCTGGAGATGCTCTTCAGATATTGGATTGTTCTCGGCGAATGCCCACGAGTGGGGAAGCGCAGCGGGCTGTTGAGTGCCAGGCTCGTTAGCCGTGAGCAGCCTTCCCGGGGCTAATTGTGCCTCCCAGCGCTGGCCTGGGGAGCACTTGGTCCTCGGGGAGGTTGGAGCTTTGGACTGAGCTGAGAGGCTCCGCGAAGAAATGGAACTTGGCAGCGTGAGTGCAGCACTTAGGTTGGGCTCAAGTGGTCTTGAGACATGAGGAGGTTTCTGTGGGGGTTCTTGGCTGAGCAGAAAGGCTGAGAGCAGAGTCCAGCAGCTGCTGGGGTGCTGCTCAGTGGCTTTTGGTGTCATGTTGAAGGTTGCAGGAGGAAGGGCTGGTCTCAGTGTGTCTCTAATCATCCCCTGTGCTCTCATGCAGGGACCAGAGGAGGGTTTTCTTCTGGCTCAAGTCTGCTTTGAGCTGGAGAGACAGACTGGGAGCTTCTGGTGGACCTGTGCATGAGGTGTGCCTGAGGGTGAGGAGCAAGGATGGCACAGACTGGGGGTTGAGAGGCTGCAGAGCAGCCTGGTAGAGAGGGACCTGGCAGTGCTGGGTGACAACAGGAAACAGGGTCGTTAGCTGGGGACCTAATGAGTCCATGGCTGCGTTGCCTGTTTTTCACATCCTCTGTGTACAGCCATGTACGAGAGCCTGGAGGAACCCAGGTGCTGCCAAGCACCCAGAGGTGTCTGTGTAAGGGTCAGGAGCACCAGCACTCAGAGAGGAGCCAGCACAGAGCTGGTGTGAGATTGTGGAGTCTCCTTCTCTGGAGACGTTTCAAACCCTCCTGGACTGTCCCTGTGCGACTGGATATAGGGCATCCTGCTCTGCCAGGGGGTTGGACCGGCTGATGTCTCGAGGTCCCTTCCCATCCCTAACCCTGAGGGAGCTGTGCGTGTGTGCTGAGCAGGAAGGGTGCCGTTGCAGCCTGCACGTCTTGCAGAGAGCGAGGAGGTGGGACTGGGCGCCTGGGTGCCATGGCAACGCGGCCGGGCACGCGGGGTATGAATATCTGAGCACCACGGGTCCTCGCTTTCCTCCGGGATGTGCTGCTCACAACTTGGTGCTGACCCCACCAAAGCCCAGGCTGCTCGCCAGCCCCCCTTGGCACGCACGGGGATGCTCTCCTGGCAGCTAACCCTTGCAGAGGGAGGTCGTGGTGCAGCCCTGCTCATTAAGCAGGAGAGCTGGAGGGAAGCGAGGCCAGCAGAGGTTGCTTCTAGCTCCTGACTCCCCACGACCTTCCCTGCCTGGCGTCGCCACCATCTAATATTCAAAAACACCTTCGTCAGACACTGTTGATGGCCGGGAATCGCATCTTGCAGGACTCCTGCTCGGTCCCTCCCCAGGGTCTTGGGGAGTTGCTGTGCCCAGGGTGCACTAAATTCCTTGTGGGTGCTGGGCTGTGAACCTCGATGCTTCGTCCCTGTCGTTCGCCACCAGCTGCTGCTGCCCCAGTGACAGCGCAAGGTGCTGCTGCAGGAGCCTTTGTGTGGTGCTGGGGAGCTGGTGGGGAGGCACCGAGCGAGCTAGAGCCAGGGCACTGCAGGGTCTGGTGTCTGGGCAAGAGCAACCCCGGGACCAGGACAGGGTGGGGACTGACCTGCTGGAGAGCAGCGCAGGAGAAAGGGCCCTGGGGTCCTGGTGGCCAGCAGGATGGCCAGGAGCCAGCAGTGGGCTCTGGTGGCAAAGAAGGTCAACAACAATCCTGGAGTGGATCAAAAAGGGAGTGGTTAGTAGATGGAAAGAGGTTCTCCTGCTCCTCTACTCCCTGGGGAGACCACAGCTGGAACCTTGTCTAGTTCTGGGCCCCTCAGTCCCAGAAGGACACAGAGCTGCTGGAGAGAGCCCAGTGCAGAGCCACAGGGATGATGGAGGGAGGGGAGCATCTCCCTGCTGAGGAGAGGCTGAGGGAGCTGGGAGAAAGGAGCCTGAGGGGTGACCCCATGGATGTTGATCAAGATGGGAAGGGTGGGTGTCAGGAGGATGGAGCCAGGCTCTGCTCAGGGGCACCCAGTGACAGGACAAGGGGCAGTGGGTGTGAGCTGGAGCAGAGGAGGTTCCACATCAGTGTGAGAAGGACCTTGTTCATGGTGAGGGTGCCAGAGCCCTGGCAGGGGCTGCCCAGGGGGATTGTGGAGTCTCCTTCTCTGGGGACATTTCAAACCCTCCTGGGCATGTTCCTGTGTGAGTGGATCTCGGGGATCATGCTGGGACTGGCTGCTCTTTGGAGGTCCCTTCCCATCCCTAATGCTCTGTGATTCTGTGAATGAAAAGCTTTCATTCAGGGCACAACCACCAAGGACAGGTTGGGGATGTGGAGAGTTTCTTCAGCAAAGTCTAAAGCAGTGATGATGTTAACACTGAACTTTGGGCCATTGCAGCGCTGCAACAGCTGGATGTTGTTCTGTGCCCCTTGTGGTTCCTCCCATCTCTCCCTTTGTTCTTCTTGACGGTTGGGGTTCAAGTGTAGGATGCTGCTTTCTTTTGAAGAACTGAAGTATTTTGAGTAGTTAATTAAGAGTGACCAGAGGCTGGACTGGGCTGCCCAGGGCAGTGGGGGAGTCCCCATCCCTGGAGGTGCTGAAGGGCAGCCTGGCTGTGGCCCTGAATGCCCTGGTGTGGCCGCTGGGGTGATGTGAGGTCCTGGGCTGGGCTGGCTGAACTCAGGGGGCTTCTCCAGCCTCAGTAATGCTGTGACTCTTCCCTTCTGCTTGGTCCTTGTCTCTGGGTCTGGATTTTCACGCCTGTGTTCACCTTGTGGAGGACTTGCTGGCGAAAGCTGCGTCTTTGAATTGCTTGAAGAGAACCAGCGTGAGGCTCATTAGGAGATACTTAGCCGGAGCTGTCTCTGTCTTTCGGAGTTGATCGATGTGTCTATTACTGAGTGAAAAACAGTAAATTAGTGTTTGAGAGGTAACTGTGCACAAGTGTGAAGAGCTGATTCACGCTGGGACAACATAGTTATGTAAATGAGACGGGGAGGGATCGTTTAGCGAGAGATGGCTTGGGAGTGGCATCAATCACCGGGATCAGGCGGGGGAGCCCGGCTTCTGCGCTGGAGACGCCGTCCTGTTGCCCCCGATATTTGCCAGCAGCAGCGAGGGATTTGCCACCTTCCCGAGAGGACTTTCCTTCTGCTCTAAACAGGCGTCAGGAGCAGCGCTGCTGCGGGCGGCTTTGCTGGGGCACCTCACGGTGGGCACCTCACGGTGGGCTGAGCTCTCTGTTCTGCCGAGGCCAGAAGCACCACACGAGTATCTGGACATCTGCCCTTCATTCCAGACCCCACACACGGAAGCGGTGCTGTCACGCCGGAGCCAGTCTCGTGTGCAGCGTGGTGAGGACGTGGGTTCTCTGAGACTCTCGTGAGGGTCAAGAGGGTCGTGGGGTGGGTTGTGTGGTGGCTCGGGCCACTGCAGTCCCCTGCAGCGCTGCAGGCCTGGGGCAGGGTGCTGGGGAGCAGTCAGGACCTGGGGGTGCCCTGGTGGCCAAGAGGGCCAGCCACTGGACTGGGCTGATCAGGGTGGGGGTTGAGTCCCCATCCCTGAATGAGTTGAAAAGTCACTTAGCTGTGGTGTTGGGGGATCTGGTTTAGGGGTGACCTTGTAGAGTGGGGTTGCTGGTTGGACTTGATGATCTCAGGGGTCTTTTCCAACCCAGATACGTCTGTGACTCTGTGCTGTAAGGAAGTGATATGTGGGGTACACAGCAGCATGGAGGTGCTCAGCAGCATCTGTAGGACAAGCACGGGAGAACCTGAGAGGAGATTGTGTCAGAAAAGAGAGGAGAAGCAGGATTCAAACTGCCAGTGGAACACAAACCCTAATTTAACAGGCCAGTGTGCTGCTGTGGTGCCCCCGTTGCAGCACTGCTGGGACACTGGGGGCTGTCTGCCTGCGGGTGGGCTCTGACTTCCAGTGAGAGCCCCGTGGAGAGAGGGGTTCTCCTGATGTCTGCCTTGTCACCACAGCGAGAGCGCTGGGAGCTGGGCTGGTAGTCATCACCTGTGCAGATCCTTCAGGAGGGCTGGTAGCCATCACCTGTGTAGATCCCTCAAAACTGAGGTGAACTGTGCTAGACGAAGTGAACAAACCCTGAGCTCCCCGACCCATCTGTGCAGCCCCTGCTGCCCGACACCACGTCTGTGCTGTGGTGCTGCCTGCTTCTGAAGGGTGCCCGACCCAGGCCAGGGGAGCCAGTCCCTTTAGACTCGCCACAGCTCGCCGATAAAAATTGCGTGGAAAAGCCTCACCCTTGTTTTGCTTTAGCCCATCTGTCTTTTTCCACAAATCAAAGCCAAACCGACTATTTTTCTCACAGTAAGGGCAACAGGCTGGAGCTGCTGGTGAATCACTGAATCACAGAACATTAGGGATGGGAAGGGACCTCCAAAGAGCAGCCAGCCCCATCCCCAGGACGCAGCAGGATCCCCTAGATCCAGTCACACAGGAACATGGCCAGGTGGGTTTGAAACATCTCCAGAGAAGGAGACTCCACAACCCCCCTGGGCAGCCCCTGCCAGGGCTCTGGCACCCTCCCTGGGAACAAGGTTGTTCTCAGACTCCTGATGTGGATGTGGAATCTCCTCTGCTCCAGCTCACACCCACTGCTCCCTGTCCTGTCACTGGGTGCCCCTGAGCAGAGCCTGGCTCCATCCTCCTGACACCCACCCTTCACATACTGATCAACATCCATGGGGTCACCCCTCAGGCTCCTTTTTCCCAGCTCCCTCAGCCTTTCCTCAGCAGGGAGATGCTCCCCTCCCTCCATCACCCCTCTGGCTCTGCACTGGGCTCTCTCCAGCAGCTCTGTGTCCTTCTGGAGCTAAGGGTCCCAGAGCTGGACACCAGATTCCCGATGGGGTCAAATCACAGGCTGGTGAGCACCAGTCTGCCTTTTCCCTGCTGATAGCTGGGGAGGGCAGCTGCTCTCCTGCAGCTCGGGGGTCTCTGTGGCCCCAGCAGCACAGCAGTGTGTGACTCGTGCCTGTGAGCACCAGGGGCTGGGCAGCAGCTCACAGCAGCCTGGGGAAGGGCTGGCTGGCGTCCGCAGCGCGGGCAGAGCCGATGCTCACGCGGTCTCTCAGCAATTCATGAAGTGTCTGCCCTGGAGCATCGCCGCCGCACATCCTTCACTGGGGCTTACACACCAGATTAGATTGAACTGCACTCCTCTATTATTTTTAAGCAAAGAAAACTTAATTTCATATTATTATAGCAAAATAATTGGTTTAATTAGTTAAACCTCTCCAAGTGTGTAGAGGAGGAAATTGCATGATTTTTCACTGCGTGTTGTTAGGGCCGAGCCTGGAGCCGGGAAGAGGCTCCTCAGAGACTGCTCTTCTAATTCTAATGCGGGAGTATTTGTTCGTGTCACAAACCCTGTGCTGAAGGGTCGCTCCCTGCAGCAAGGGGCTGCGCGGGGTCTCGTCTGCGCTGCAGGCTGCTGCCTCTGCAGCTCGGCCGGGACGGGGTAACCGGCAGCAGCAGCAGGGACCGGGGACTGAGAGCAGTGCGGCTGGCACTCGGGGTTCATTCAGGACCTGAGCCTGGGAGACGAGTCACAGAGCATTAGGGACTGGAAGGGACATGGAGGGATCATCCAGTCCAGGCCCCCTGACACAGCAGGATGCCCTGGATCCAGTCATTAGGGATTGGAAGGGACCTGGAAGCATCATCCAATCCCATCCCCCTGCCACAGCAGGATCCCCTAGATCAAATCACTAGGGATTGGAAGGGACCCCCAAAGACCATCCAGTCAAATCCCCCTGCCCCAGCAGGACCCCTTAGGTGAGCTGGCCTCTGTCCCAGCATCTTCTGCAAAATTACCATCTGATTTTAGACTGGGAGAGCTGTTGGAACCGCTGTGCAGCGCGATGCACTGAGAGTCTGATCTTCAGGAGCCTACAGTGGATTCTCACGTGGATGTTTTTGTTGTGCGGATGCAGATGAGGTAAGAAAAGCCATAAAAGCCTTGGGGGCCTCCTGACTGGCAGGGGCTGCCCAGGGAGGGGGTTGAATCGCCACCGTGTTTCACAATTGGAGAGATGTGGAGCTCAAGGACAGGGTTTAGGGATGGCTTGGGATGTAGGGTTCATGGTTGGGCTCGATTAGCTTGAAGGTCTTTTCCAACCTAAATGATTCTGTGGGTTTTTTCCCCTTGGCATCCCCCTGCCATAAGGTCTCTCAGAGGACAGGCTGCACAGCAGACCCTGAGGTGGAGCTGAGGGTCCCTCTGATGCTGCTTGTGGCCTCTGACGCACCCAGGTGCCGGGGCCACCCTGGAAGAAGAGAGGGTTTTCCTACTTGTGCATCCTGTGTGGGATTTGAGAGACACTACCTCTGCTGTCGGGGAGTGCAGCAGAGCCCTGTGAGTGACCCAGCTCTCTGTTGAAGGGGGTGAGTGACCCAGACCCCTTGTGATCCCAGAGACAGAGCCTGGCGAGGCACAGCAGGGCTGAGGCTCCTGACAGCCGTGGGCTGGGATCAGACTGGAGGAAGCTCTCTGCTGGAGGGTCAGATTTTAAGAACAACCACCCCAGTCCGATGGCTGTAAGAACAAGGTGAGCTCAGCTGTCTTGGGATAGGGGAGACATTTCCTGCTTGCAGGTCTAACTGCAAATGGGTGCAGGGCTGTGTGGTCTTTGCCTAGGTTCTCCTCCCACTCTGCTCAGCCCTGCTGAGGCCACAGCTGGAATCTGGTGTCCAGCTCTGGGCCCCTCAGCTCCAGAAGGACACAGAGCTGCTGGAGAGAGCCCAGTGCAGAGCCACAGAGATGATGGAGGGAGGGGAGCATCTCCCTGCTGAGGAAAGGCTGAGGGAGCTGGGGCTCTGCAGCTGGGAAAAAGGAGCCTGAGGGGTGACCCCATGGATGTTGATCAGTATGTGAAGGGTGGGGGTCAGGAGGATGGAGCCAGGCTCTGCTCAGAGGCACCCAGTGACAGGACAAGGGGCAGTGGGTGTGAGCTGGAGCAGAGGAGGTTCCACATCAGTGTGAGAAGGACCTTGTTCCCAGTGAGGGTGCCAGAGCCCTGTCAGGGGCTGCCCAGGGGGTTGTGGAGACATTTCAAACCCTCCTGGCCATGTTCCTGTGTGACTGGATGTAGGGGATCCTGCTGTGGTGGGGGGATCGGACTGGCTGCTTCCAGCCCCTGATGTCCTGTGATTCTCATGTCTGGGGGTTGCACCAGATGACCCAGCCCAGGCCAGGGGTCCTTTCCAACCCCAACCATTCTACAATTCCATAAAAACTCCAAATGTAGTTCAAGTCTCCCGGGAAGGGAGGGAAAGGCTGATCCTTCTCCAATCCATTCCTTGTCACCCAGCAGCTTTTATTAACGACAGCCCTTTGGCTGTTGTTTAGCTCAGATAACAGAGGACAGTGCAGCATGAAGACAATTAATTTTCCACTTTCCACGTGCTCTGCGTTTTGCTCTTCTGTTTCTCCTTGCAGCTCGTAAATGAACCCTAAGAAACAGCTGTAACGACACGGGAAGAGAGAAAGGCTGGAGTAAATATTGATCTCTACAGGCAGTAATTTATGGTCCCAACTTAATAACTGGTGTCACGTGAGTGGTTCCCCAGCCATTTATCAGGCATCGGCGCTTTGAGACCTGGTTTTTTTTAACCCCACTGCTTGTTTGACGTGAAGAAGGGCCTGACAGCACCCTCATTAGAATAGCAGGTTTTCAGGAGTTGCTGCTGCTGCTGGAAATACCTCAGAATCACAGAATCATTCTGCTTGAGAAAGACCTTTGGGATCATCAAGTCCAACCACCAACTCTACTCTACAAGGTCACCCCTAGACCAGATCCCCCAACACCACAGCTAAGTGACTTTTTGACACATCCAGGGATGGGGACTCAAGCTCCACCCTGGGCAGCCCATCCCAGGGCCTGACCACTCTCTCCAGGAAGAATTTCTTCCTGATGGCCAGTCAGCCCTTCCCTCTGCTTCTGTCACTACTGACCTGTGAGCAGAGCCCAGCAGCAATATCTCTGCAGTGTCCTTTCCAGTGGTTGTAGAGAGCGATGAGGTCTCCCCTCAGCCTCCTCTTCCTCAAACTAACCAGCCCCAACTCTCTCCATCTCTCCCCATCAGATTGATTCTCCAGGCCCTTCCCCACGTCAGTTGCCCTCCTCTGCCCTCACTCCAGCCCCTCAATGTCTCCCTTGTGCTAGGCTGCCCAGAACTGGCCGCAGTAGTCTCGGTGCAGCCTCCCCAGTGCTGAGGACAGGGGCACAATCAGCTCCCTGCTCCTGCTGGACACAGAGTGTCTAATCCAGGCCAGGTCCCTTCCAATCCCCAATGTTCTGTGATTCTGCAGGATGCCACTGGCCTTCTTGGCCACCTGGGCACCCTGCTGGCTCACATTCAGCTGCCTAACATCAGTACTTATAATCTACAGGTGATTATGTAGGAGGCAGCCTGTGACTCCGTGTCCCAGCAGCTATAAAAGAACCAACCTGTGACAGTTTTGAGCCTCAGGAGGACACCAGCCTCTGCCAGAAGCAGCCGCTCGGGGACACTCCTCATTGTGTCCCCCATTAAAAGTTGACAAACTAGGAGACAGCTCCCGAATGAGAATAAATCCCTTTAATTCCACAGATGGCAACGAGGAGACAGCAATTTACATTAGAAGGTTCTGATGAGGGTTGTCTTGAGCTGCAGTTTGCTGGCATCGTAGCTGCGGGCTAATCATACGCGCTGGCAGTGGCCCTGGCTGCTTATGGCCGGGGAAATGGAAGCACTAAAACAGCACTCGAGGCCCTGATTGCTCTCACCAGTCCCATCCCAAGGACTTCCCAGTCCCTTCTGGTCAGCTGGAGGCCACGTCACGGTCTGGTGAGTTCAAGATAATGATGTCAGGTCAAATTATTTCTGCTTCTCCCATCGCTTTCTTCTGATGGAAAGGAAAGGAAAGCTGCAAAGCAGAGGAGCAGCCCTGACATCCCCTGGCTGGCTGTGCTTGCCCCAGCCCCGCTCGGCGCTGGAGGGAGACGGGAGCACGTGTCACGGGATCGCAGAGCACTGCGGGGTGGAAGGGGCCTCAAAGGACCACCCAGTCCAACCCCCTGCCACAGCAGGATCCCCTAGATCCAGTCATTTGGGATTGGAAGGGACCTTGGAAGATCACCCAGTCCAACCCCCTGCCAGAGCAGGATCCCCTAGATCCAGTCATTAGGGATTGGAAGGGACCTTGGAAGATCACCCAGTCCAACCCCCTGCCAGAGCAGGATCCCCTAGATCCAGTCACACAGGAACACAGCCAGGTGGGTTTTAAAAGTTTATGTCCCTATTTACCTCATTTCTACCCTCATTTATCCCATTTCTATCACAGAACATCAGGGGTTGGAAGGGACCTCAGAAGATCATCCACTCCAATCCCCAGGACACAGCAGGATCCCCCAGATCCAGTCACACAGGAACATGGCCAGGTGGGTTTGAAATGTCTCCAGAGAAGGAGACTCCACAACCCTCCTGGGCTCTGGCCCCTGCCAGGGCTCTGGCACCCTCACTGGGAATAAGGTCCTTCTCACACTGATGTGGAACCTCCTCTGCTCCAGCTCACACCCGCTGCCCCTTGTCCTGTCACTGGGTGCCCCTGAGCAGAGCCTGGCTCCATCCTCCTGACACCCACCCTTCCCATCTTGATCAACATCCATGAGGTCACCCCTCAGGCTCCTTGTTTCCCAGCTCCCTCAGCCTTTCCTCAGCAGGGAGATGCTCTCCTCCCTCCATCACCCCTGTGGCTCTGTGCTGGGCTCTCTCCAGCAGCTCTGTGTCCCTCTGGAGCTGAGGGTCCCAGAGCTGGACACAAGATTCCAGCTGTGGTCTCACCAGGCAGAATAGAGGGGGAGAGAACCTCTTTCCATCTGCTAAACATGCCTCTTCTGATCCACCCCATGACATCATTGGCCTTCTTGGCCACCAGGGTCCACTGCTGGCTCCTGGTGATGTGCAGGAAGAGCAGAAGTCTGGCTTCAAGGCTGTTTCTAATGTGACCACCAAGGTTTGGTTTGGCTTCTTACCCCCCAGACCTGCCAGGCTTTGTCTCTGAAGCCCAGAGCTGGTTTAGCCCCATGGTTGTGGATGGCCCCCCTCTGGCTCAAGGCAGTTTTTCTGGTGGTGTTTCCCTCTTTGGGTGTTTTAAATGTATAATTTATATGTCCTGAAGTAATTAGGAGACAGGTGGTTGTTCAGCTGAATTTTGAGCTAATTAAAGTGACCTAATTGCTGCCAGAGATAATGAGGATAAAACCTGCCTCCCTGAGCAGTTCTGAGGAGGTGGGAAGCTGGGCTCCCCAGTGCGGGTGAGGAGCCGCAACCTGCCCCAGCGACTGGTGTTGAAGCGCTGTCTGCTCTGCGGTGCCAGAACCACTCTGCTGCCACCTTTGCACATTTAGTCCAGTCAGTTATCTTCGTGCTTTCCCAGCTTAACCAGGTTCTTACTGGTGTTACTGGTAACATTTCCATCGCAACAAGCATTTGCCTTAACGTGTTGCTGCTGGTCTCCTTGTCCTGCTGGTGTTGCCTGTGATCAGTGTCACGTCTCCTGGAACCTCTGGTGGGATCCACCTATTCAAGGCAATAGGGCTGGGGAAGGGCCTGCAGAATCCATCTGATGAGGAGAGATGGACAGAGTTGGGGTTGTTGAGGAAGAGGAGGCTGAGGGGAGCCCTCATCGCTCTCTACAGCTCTCTGAAAGGACCCTGCAAAGATGCTGGTGCTGGGCTCTGCTCACAGGTCATTAGCGACAGAAGCAGAGGGCAGGGCTTCCAGCTCCAACAGGGGAGGGTCAGACTGGCTGTCAGGAAGAGATTCTTCCTGGAGAGAGTGGTCAGGCCCTGGGATGGGCTGCCCAGGGTGGGGGGTGAGACCCCATCCCTGGGTGAGTTGAAAAGTCGCTGAGATGTGGTGCTCGTGAATCTGTTTTAGGGGTGACCTTGTAGAGTGGGGTTGCTGGTTGGACTCTGTGATCCCAGGGGTCTTCTCCAACCTGAATGGTTCTACCTTGGGATTCTAAGGAAAGGACTTGCCAGCCTGGGGAAGGGCAGAGAGCTGAGCAGGTGCTGGTGGGTTATTTCCTCACCAGAACTTTTCCCCAAGTAGTGTTTGGCAAACAGCTGTGTCTTTGCTTCAGGAGCCAGGTTCAAGCTGAAGTTGATGTGCTCATCTCCTGAGGATGATGACCATCAGCTTGAGGAGATGAATGCATCAACTGCAGCTTAAACCTGGCTCCTGAAGCTGCAGGAGATGAGCCCATCAACTTCAGACCTACAGGTCTAACTCAGGCCCTTTGCAGGCATTCAAACCTGAGCTTCGTTGCTTTTGCTGTTGGAGAAGCATCCACCTGCATTATGGAACCATTAGGGACTGGAAGGGACCTCGAAAGACCATCTAGTCCAATCCCCCTACCAGAGCAGGACCACCCAGACCAAGTCGCACAGGATGTGTTAAGAGAAAGAGAGAAGCCGCAGCGCTGAGGGGTGCGACGGTCAAGCCCCGCGGAGCCCGGGCGCTGCTGTCCGCGGCCCCACCGGTGCTGTCGTGCTTCATCCTCTGTGGCCGTGGACCTCGTTCTTCAGAGCAGCATTTCGAGGAGCATTTGGAGTGGGTTGGCTGGAGACACACCAGGCTGCCTAGCAGGCTGGTGGCATCAATACCTCCCTGTTAAGCCCTCGACACCCGTTCAGGTTTGGGCTCTGACTCTTTTCCCCAAGTTAGTTTCCTGGCAACCGGCGAGGGCTGAATTGCGTCGAGCTGTTAACGCGGGATCGCACGCCGGCTCCGGCTTCTGCCGCTGAGTTGCTCCTCTCGTGCACAAGTTTCCTCATAAAAACCCTTCTATTGGTTTAATCTTAGCGGTGCCCAGCCTGGAGAAGTGATTTTCAGATGGCAGCGCCTCTGCTTGGGCCAGACTGGGTGGCGGGCGGTGAAGAAAGTGGTCCTTGTCGGACCTGTCTCTGACCAGCGGAGAAGGGAGCTGCCTTCTGGAGCTGAGGGGCCCAAACTGGACTCAAGGTTCCAGATGTGGTCTTTATTCACTGCTTTCATCACTTTTGGCTGTGAGTTCAGCCCCCCAGATTTATTTCAGTAGTTAGGGAAGCTGTTATTTGCCAGAGCGAGACAAAGCTGCTGGAAAGCCCCTCTCAGCAATGTCATTCCCGTGTCACGAGCTGTTACCCGTTGCAGATGGATAGTGCAGTTGTTTCTGTTCCTACAGGCTAGGAGCAGGTCTGCTGTCAGAGCCCTCTGGAAATCCTTCAGAGGCTCTGGGCAACAGCTCCCTGTGTCTTTCCAGCTGAAGAAGATCACCTGCGTGTGAAGGAAAGTGACCCCTCTCCAAGCTCTGCGGTCGGTAACGAGGTGTTTTTGTTAACAAAGTCCCTGACAGATGGTGTTTCTATATTTTGACTATTAGGGCTGGTTTTGAAGGAGGCCTCCACACGGTCTGATGTGTGTAGAGGAGACTTTGCTTTTGAGCTAAGAGCTGATGGTGCAGCTGCTTGTGATGGCACCAAGGCAGCAGGTCCTCAGATACCTGATACGGGGCTCTGCTCTGCCCTGCTGAGACCTTAGCTGGAATCTGGTGTCCAGTTGTGGGACCCTCAGCTCCAGAAGGCCACAGAGACCTTCTTCCCAGTGAGGGTGCCAGAGCCCTGGCAGGGCCTGTCCAGGGGGTTGTGGAGTGTTTCAAACTCTCCTGGCCATGTTCCTGGGACTGCAGCTGGGGGATCCTGCTGTGTCCTGGGGATGGGACTGGAAGATCTTTGAAGGTCCCTTCCAGTCCCTCATGTCCTGTGATGGTACAGCTGGCCTCTGGAAGCTCCGTGCTCAGCGCTGTCACCTTTACCAGCCAGGTTTCTAGTCTCTTGAAAAGACACTAACCTGAGCAGTGTTTTCCAGAAGCCCGTGTTGCTCTGGCACTGGGGACAGACAACGGTGACACCAGCCAGGTCTAATCAAGAACCTCATTCCCTGGGTGGGAAACAGGGAACAGACAGTGTCCAGCTCTGCACAGGTGCCACCACAGCGTGGCCAGTTGGCCAGTTGTCCCTTTGCCTTGCTGCCTGTTGTGTTGCAGCAGGCAGACCTGGTTTTCTGATGGCTACGAACCTCCCATCACCCTGCCCACCCTAGTTCCAACCGGATTCACACTGGTTTGCCCAGCGGTACCAGCTGTCGTGGCGCTAAGCTCTCCAAACCCTCTGGGCGAAGCTGTTCGCTTTGGTTGATGGCTGCCAGCCCCCCTCATTCCCAGAGCCGTGTTCCTGGTGCTTCGGTCACTTCCTGAGCACGAGAGCCCACGGGCTCATTCCCACAGTTTATTTGCCCCATAAGCAGCACAAGGCAGGGACTTCTGACGTGGAGGTGCCAGCGATCTGGATTGAGGGTGTCTGCGCCCACGTGATTTAAGAGAGAGGCTTTGGGAAAACGTCGGCTAGGGAAACAGAAAGAAGAGAAATTAGGGCTGAGCTGGGTTTTAGTAACTTTGTCTTGGCTTTGAATCATATTTGCACGCTTTTCTAATTCTCATATGTTTGCAAGGTTTATTGCTAGAGCTGCCTGTGCCTGGGAGCTGGTGGAAGTGCTGCTGCTGAGCTGCAGATGAACTGCGGCACTAAGAAGGGAGATTGTTCCCCCGAGTCCTACACAGGAAAGCTGTGGGAAACCACGTCTGGAGGGCTGAGTCCAGTGCTGAGCCCCTCACTTCAGGAGGGATGTGGAACTGCTGGGGAGAGCCCAGCGCAGAGCCGCAGATGTGATGGAGGGAGGGGAGCATCTCCCTGCTGAGGAGAGGCTGAGGGAGCTGGGGCTCTGGAGCTGGGAAAACAGGAGCTTGAGGGGTGACCCCATGGATGTTGATCAGTATGTGAAGGGTGGGTGTCAGGAGGATGGAGCCAGGCTCTGCTCAGGGGCACCCAGTGACAGGACAAGGGGCAGTGGGCGTGAGCTGGAGCAGAGGAGGTTGCACATCAGTGTGAGAAGGACCCTCTACCCTCCTGGGCATGTTCCTGTGCAACTGGATGTAGGGGATCCTGCTGTGGCAACAGGGGGATTGGACTGGTTGATCTTTTGAATCACAGAATCATTAGGGATAGGAAGGTTCCTCAAAAGATCATCTAGTGCAATCCCCCCAATCCCTCATGTTCTGTGATTCAGTCAAACCCTGGAACTGAAGCCAGGCCCTGAGAGCTGTAGAGTAGCCCCAAAACACAGAGCATTAGGGGCCACGCGAAACTGCCACCAGGAAGCTCAGCTCAAGTTTTAAAGCTCAATTAGCACGGAGTGGGCTGGGGAAATCGGTGCTCTAGGCGCGATGCTCCCCGCGTCTCGCAGAGGCCCAGGGGCTTTGCAGCCTCCCCGCTGCTGCTTCCAGCGGTGGCTAAAAGTGAGAATGCTGTGCAGTCTCAGACAGAGAATGCAAGCGAGAAAAGGTTTAGCACCCGGGGCCCCGGCGGAGCGTCCGCAGGCGCTGGGTGCATGGAAGGGCCCCAAAGTGCTGGCGGCCTCAGGGCGGCTGCTCTGGTCGCTGGCCGGCTCCTTCCTGCGAGCGCTGCGCCCAGTCTGTGCTGCGGGAGGAGGCAAAGGCTCCTGCAGGCTGGAGCCAGGAGGAAGGACGATTCTCGGCTGCGAGCTGCCTCCGTAAGATGAAAGATCTGCCCCAGCGCAGGAGAAATGGGGCCGGTGTCCTAAAGCCCTTCGATCCAACACCAGAGGTGCCCTTTGGCCATTTGTCACCCATCAGTTCTGGCCCAGACGTTGGACTCGAGTGGTTTTGTGCTTGAATTAGAGACAAATTCCACAGGCACTCACTGCCAATTAAATAATTGGAAGTAATGCAGCTGCTAAATCAGCCTGCTGGCCTTTGCCTGGGAAACATCTGTCTCATGGAATCATGGAACAACTCAGGCTGGAAAAGCCCCTTGGGATCATCATGTCCAACCATCAACTCTGTTCTACCCGACCTTTCCAGGGCCTGTTTCTCCACAGCAGCCGTGGAGAAGTCACTGATCTTTCGAGGTCCCTTCCAGCCCCTCATGTTCTGTGACTCAGTGTTATCTGCAACTCCTCCTTCTGTTTGTAAGTCGACAGAATCTGGCCCACTGGGGGAAGTCAGTCTTCTCCAGACCTCATCCTGAATCCCCCATCTGCATTTGAGCTCTGGGGCACTGCCAGTGCACCGAAAGATCTGCTGATGGACCCAGTGTGGAGAACTGGAGGTGCAGAACCCTGTTGCCAGTTCTGGGCCCTTCAGTCCCAGAAGGACAGGGAGCTGCTGGAGAGAGTCCAGTGCAGAGCCACAGGGATGATGGAGGGAGGGGAGCATCTCCCTGCTGGGGAAAGCCTGAGGGAGCTGGGGCTCTGGAGCTGGGAAAAAGGAGCCTGAGGGGTGACCCCATGGATGTTGATCAATAAGTGAAGGGTGGGTGTCAGGAGGATGGAGCCAGGTTCTGCTCAGGGGCACCCAGTGACAGGACAAGGGGCAGCAGGAGGAGGTTCCCCATCAGTGTGAGAAGGACTTTCTTCATGGTGAGGGTGGCAGAGCCCTGGCAGGGGCTGCCCAGGGGGGCTGTGGAGTCTCCTTCTCTGGAGACATTTCAAACCCTCCTGGCCATGTTCCTGTGTGACTGGATCTAGAGGATTTGCTGTGTCCTGGGGATTGTTCTGGGTGATCTTTGGAGGTCCCTTGTGATCCCCAATGCTCTGTGATCCTGTGAAGGCTCTCAGGGCAGGGAGGGGGGCAGCTGTGCCACATCCATGCTGTTTTTGCCATGGGGGGTGCTGGGCAGTGCCCTGTGTTCTGTTCTCTCTTCCCAGGTTTGAGCAGTCTGCTGGGGTGGGATTGTGTGAGGAAAGGGGAGAGTGGGGCTCAGTGAGGGGCTGGGTCGCCCTGTCCTGGGAGCCTGTCTCTGTCCTGAGGGCCGTCCATCAGGCTGATACCTGCAGGGGGCTTGAAATAAAAGGCCAATCCCCTTCAGAATTATTTATTGTTTTTAAGAATGACATTGAGGGGCTGGAGCGGGGCCAGAGAAGGGGAGGGGGCTAGAGAAGAGCCATGTGGAGAGCGGCTGAGGGACTGGGGTTATTGAGTCTGGAGAAGAGGAAGCTGAGAGGAGACCTCCTTGCTCTCTACAGCTCAGTCAGAGGAGGCTGCAGCGGGGCTACTGCTGGCCTCTTCTCCCAAATCACTAATGATAGGACTGGGGGAAATGGCCTCAGGTTGCCTCAGGAGAGGGTTAGACTGGATCTTAGGAAGAAGTTCTTTGCTGACAGAGTGGCTGAGCACTGGAACAGGGAGGTGGTGGAGTCCCCATCCCTGGAGGGGTTTAAAAGCTGAGTAGCTGGACCACTTGAGGCCGTGGTCTGGGCGTTAGGGAGCTGCTGGGGTGAGGGCTGGACTTGCTGATCCTGGAGCTCCTTTCCAGCCAGGATGACTGTCTGAGAGCAAAGGTGGAACAGGTCTGTTTCCCATAAGGGTGGTACCAATGGGCATTTCCCCCTTCTAAATCTTAGGCTCTGCTCCTGAGATGTGAAAAAGCCCATAGCTGTATGGTCTAGAGGAGTGGAAAATGAACTCCAAAGGACTTTGAACGGGAGACTCGGAGCTTAGCTCTAGTGGGAATTAAGCAGAAGCTTCAAAGAATTTGCATTTGAACTGCCTTCATAACTTCTGTTCATAAAGACAGAGAGCGAGATAAAACGACAGTAAAAGTTCACATTTTGGAAATGGACATTCTCCTTCCTGGCCATAAAAACTAAAGGCAATTTGTTCTCTTTCAAAAAGATGGTTAAGAGGTCGTGCGATTCCGACCGCTGGGGCCTTCGTGCTCAGCACATCTTAATCTTCGCGACGATAAAACACCCGCTGATGGGGAGCAGATGATCTGTGGGTTTGGAGCAGATTTCGTGTTTGGAATGAATGTCCTGAGCAGAAAGGAAACAAGGGGGGGAAACCCATCCCTGTGGTTTCCTGCAAGGCAGAGGCAGGTCCGCAGCCTGCTCTGCCTGGTCAGAGAGCTTGACCCTTTGGAGCTCCAGCTGGGAGCTCCCTCTGCAGATGTGGGACTTCCTCCTGCCCTGTGTTGGTGAGATTTTGTATTAGAGCTGTTACAGAACATGAGGGCTTGGAAGGGACTTGGAAACATCATCCAGCCCAATCCTCCTGCCACAGCAGGATCCCCTAGATCCAGTGGCACAGGAATATGGCCAGGGGGGTTTGAAATATCTCCAGTGAAGGAGACTCCACAACCCCCTGGGCAGCCCCTGCCAGGGCTCTGCCACCCTCCCTTGGGAACAAGGTCCTTCTCACACTGATGTGGAACCTCCTCTGCTCCAGCTCACACCCGCTGCCCCTTATCCTGTCACTGGGTGCCCCTGAGCAGAGCCTGGCTCCATCCTCCTGACACCCACCCTTCACATACTGATCAACATCCATGGGGTCACCCCTCAGGCTCCTCTTTCCCAGCTCCCTCCTCAGCAGGGAGATGCTCCCTCCCTCCATCACCTTTAGCTGTGGCAGCACGTTAGTGACACGAACGCAGAGCACTGGGAGTGCACCAAGGGCCTGTAGTATCTTTGTGTTTACAGTACCAGAGGAACCAGTAACATAGTAACCGTGTAGTAACACAGTAACTCTCTAACTACACATGGAAACATCTCAGTCCCTCTGCTGATGACACTGAGCTGTGTGGTGAGGCCAACACCCTGAAGGGAAGGGAGGCCACCAGGGGGGACCTTGCCAGGCACCAGAGGTGGGCTGTGCAGACTGCGTGGAGTCTTTTAACGGGGGCGGTAGCCAGAGGACAAGGGAAAAGGGGTCCAGACTAGAAGAGGGGAGATGGAGGTTGGCCATGAGGAACCAATTCTTTGCCGTGAGGGTGGTGAGATGATGAAACAGGTTGCCCAGGGCAGCTGTAGCTGCCACATCGCTGGCAGTGTTGAAGGGCAGGTTGGTTGGGGCCCGGAGTAACCTGCTCTGGTGAAGGTGTCCTGCCTGTGCAGGGGGGTTGGAACTGGATGATCTCGAAGGTCACTTTCACCCCTGGCCAACAGCAATTCATTGTTACTGAATTAAACAACCAGAAAAGTTAATGGTTTTGTTGTCCCGGGCACTGGTTTTAATCCATGTTTATGGCAGAGCTGGAACTGGGCCCCACGTGGAGTCTCCAGCCAGGGCTCCTTCAGGATGTTAAATTAACTCTCTGGAATCCATCAATGTCCCAGCATCACTCTCTTAATTCCATTTGCTGCTCTGGAGTCTGAGCAGCCTTTGTAGAAAACCCTGTGGAAAAGGGGGCTCCTTGAGGTCGCCTCGTGCCACCCCCCTGGGTCTGAAAGTGTTTGGTTTGATTCAGTGGGACCCAACAGTTGCGGCCAAAGCAGCGTCGCAGGGTGAGGAGACCTCCTGCAGACACCACAGAGGACTGTCGGGGAGGGAACCGAGGGGAGGAGGAAGAGGAGCCCTCCTGCTGCAGCCACAGAACGAGCGATGGGCAGTCTAGTCCTGCCGGAAGGTTCCTTTCCCAGCAGGAAGCCTTGTTCAGCACTGGGCCAGGAGAAACAACCCCAGCTCGCCAAAATGAAGCAGCACCTCAAGGTTTGGGGTTGTCTGGTGTGAGGGAGGACGAGTCCTGCCTGGTCCTGTGGCGCGGATGGTGTTTTCTTCCTGCGACGGCGACGCTGCCATGGATTTTGATCTTATTTTTCACTTGTTCCAAGAAAACTGGCCCCTGGGGGCTGGTCCCTTCAATATTCAGACCAGTTTCCCAGTACAGAGCGTTGCTGGTGAAGAAGTCCGAGCAAGGGACGTTCTTTCCAGCCCGGGTGATGTCCTGAAGCCCCTCCTGATGCCGCCTTTGGGCCGATGCGGGTCTCGTTTCTCCGTGCCGAAGCCTCTGCTCAGGTGCCCACAAGGGATCTTGTTGCTTGTGTCAGCGGAGCCTGGTGCGTTTCCCACGTGGGGCTGCCTTGGCTTTACGTTTGCCACTTTATAGCCACAGAAGCTGGTGGCAAATAACTGCTGCAAGGCCTTGGTGAGGTCCCAGGCAGCGAGTGGCGCGCTGCCACCACCCCAGCCTCCGCGTGCTGCGGAAGGACGTCCACAGCCTGCTCCTGACCACTTCCAGCTCTGCCTCCAGCTTTCTGTTGACTGGACTTGTCTCTCCCAGCTGGGAGCCCCGCTGGGCTGCACGAGGGCATTAAGCCGGCGCCTGCGCTTTGCCCCAGGGCACCGCGATCACACCGCGTCCAATCCTCAGCCCTTGTACCGGTGCTGAGCTCCAGCAGCCGCAGCAAGGTCCTTGATCTGAGCTAACTGAGGATGAAATCCATTTTCTCCTGGGTGTGAAAACATCGATAGGCACACAGAGCCCTCCTGTGCTGCTCGTGACCCCGTTAATCTCCTCTTCAAGGGACTTAACCTGGATCTGCTTGTCCCCGGCTCCAGGAGGCGACGACACAACGGGGCTGCGCTCCGGGCCGGCACCGTGCAGTTCTGCCTCCAAATTACCTGTCCCACCTTTGCAGTTAATGAGTTTTCATTGACCTCAGTGGAAATGGATCAGCAGCGAGACCGTCGGCCCACCCAGCTCCCCACGTCTGGACCCAAAAGTAGTTCACCTGCTTGGAGAGAGTCGCCTGGAGAAGCGTCACGGGGCTCTCATCGAAGCGCCCCTGCGTGCCCTGCTGCCCCTCAAGGAGAGGCTTTTCCTACAGAAACCTTGGCTTCCGTTCTGCAGGAGCTCCGGGTTGTTCGGGCTGCATTTCTCTACCCATTTAGCTCAAGCCACCGGTCTAGAAAGCTCTTGTTAGCCCAGGATTTCCTGAGAGCAAGAATTCAGTGCCTGCACCCACCAGATCACGGAACCATGGAACGTTCTGGGCCAGAAGGCACCTCTGCAGGTCATCTGGTCCAGCCTGCCTACACAGGGACAACTCTGCCTGAGTCAGACTGCTCAGAGCCTCCTCAAGCCTGACCTTGATGACTCCAGGGATGGGGCCCCCACCACCTCCCCAGGCAGCCCCTTCCAGCCATCAGCCACCCTCACACTGAAGAGCTTGTTTCCAGTCTCCAGCCTCAGCCTCTCCTTTCCCAGTCTGAACCCTCTGCTCCTTGTCTTGTCTGCACAAACCCTCTTGAAAAGACCTTCCCCTGCCTTCACATCGGCCCCCCTCAGGTACTGGAAGGCCACAGGAAGGTCCCCACGGAGCCTTCTCTTCTCCAGGCTGAACAGCCCCAACTCTCCCAGCCTGTGCTCACCCGAGAGATCCCTGAGTGAGGATCAAAAGATCCTATTTCCACAGCTGCAGTAACAAAGCACCTCAAACCAAATGATAATCAGAGCAGCTCAGAAGGGATGGAGATGTTTTCCATCTGTACATTCATTTTTTTTCCAGTGGAAAGCACAGTGGGGCTTGAAGAGGGAGCCCTGGGGAACTGCTGGGCTGTCCACTGGGATGCAGAAACCTTGATCGATGGAGACTGGTTGTGAGGAGAGGCGGGAGTGCATCTTGGGTTTGTTCAAAAGCGCTTTCAAGTGGCTGTCAGGGACAACTGCTAGGACACAGGGGAGGACGAGGGGGTAAGGATGGGGGAGAAGGTTTCTTCACATAGAGCCTGATCTAAGCTCCATGGCTCCAGACAGAACAACATAGAACCACAGACCATTAGGGATTGGAAGGGACCCTGGAAGATCATCTAGTCCAGTCCCCTGCCACAGGAGGATCCCCCAGATCCAGTCCCACAGGAACACAGCCAGGAGGGTTTGAAATGTCTCCAGAGAAGGAGACTCCACAACCCCCTGGGCAGCCCCTGCCAGGGCTCTGTCAACCTGACTAGGAAGAAGGTCCTTCTCACACTGATGGGGAACCTCCTCTGTTCCAGCTCCCACCCACTGCCCCTTGTCCTGTCACTGGGTGCCCCTGAGCAGAGCCTGGCTCCATCCTCCTGGCACTCAGGGTGCCCTCTGTGCTCAGGGTATCAGCTGGACTTGGTGATCTTCAAAGTCTTTTCCAGCCCTGGATTATTCCATTCACCCTGGGGGATTTGAGGTAAATAGTCTGTGATGACGATGATGATGACCAACGTCAGGACCCCTGCACCTGTGAGAACAGGAGGAGTGAGGAGCAGCGCTGGAAACAACCCCCTTTCCAACCCGCTGAGCTCCCGACACGCAGGACACGGCATCTCCTCCCGTGAGCTGTGAGGAAAACAAGAGCAGTCACTGTAACTGGCACCTTCTGTTAGAGCTGCTGCTGTTGTCCTGACACAGATGACTCCTGAAAGGTCTGTACCTGGCTAGTAAGAGCCCGGAGCTCTCTGGCAGCCTTGGGAGCGCTGCTCTGACCCTGCACCAAGGCACGTCCCTCCCCGCGGGAGAGCTGAGACGCTGGGCGTTGACCCGGGATGTGACCCCGTCACACTGGGCACATGGGGCAGCAGGTGATGGCTCCAGCCCTGTGCTCTGCCGGCTCTGGGGGGTCACAGAGCATCTGCCACCCCGCCTCAGGGGCCGGGGAGGGCTCGCTGCGACGCTGCTCCGTGGGGACCCTCGTACCACGTCAGCCGCGGGGTCCCCCCCGTTCGTGGCATCTGTGGGCACGGCGGGGCCCTGCCTCGGACACGGCTGGGTGGGGAGGAAGGAACCTGCCGTCAGGGACTTGGCCGGCTCAGCACAGCTGACAGACTGGCCGCGACCACGGCCAAGGCTCTTCGCACCCTCCTGGAGCCCTTTTCCTTTTTGAGCGCCGGCAGCCTGTGCCCGGGGGGAGGCTCAGAGTGGAAAATAACCGCGGGCGGGGGACTCGGTGGAGCTTTGCGCCCCCAGGCCAAGCGCTGCTCTGCGCTGAGACCTCGGCTTTCACAGCGTCCCACCCCCACGCTCAGGCTTTGTACTTCAGCACTGGGCTGACCTGTCCGAGAGCAGCCGAGGAGGAGGGACCTGGGGGTGCTGCTGGCCAGCAGGATGGCCGGGAGCTAGCAGTGGCCCTGGTGGCCAAGAAGGCAGGATCAACAGCATCCTGGGGTGGATCACAAGGGGGGTGGTTAGCAGATCGGAAAGGTTCTCCTCTGCCCTGGGGAGACCCCAGCTGGAATCTTGTGTCCAGCTCTGGGCCCCTCAGCTCCAGAAGGACACAGAGCTGCTGCAGAGAGCCCAGCGCAGAGCCAGAGGGGTGATGGAGGGAGGGGAGCATCTCCCTGCTGAGGAGAGGCTGAGGGAGCTGGGGCTCTGGAGCTGGGAAAAAGGAGCCTGAGGGGTGACCCCATGGATGTTGATCAATATGGGAAGGGTGGGTGTGAGGAGGATGGAGCCAGGCTCTGCTCAGGGGCACCCAGTGACAGGACAAGGGGCAGCGGGTGTGAGCTGGAGCAGAGGAGGTTCCACATCAATGTGAGAAGGACCTTGTTCCCAGGGAGGGTGCCAGAGCCCTGGCAGGGGCTGCCCAGAGGGGTTGTGGAGTTTCCTTTTCAGGAGAAGTTTCAAACCCTCCTGGCTGTGTTCCTGTGCCACTGGATCTTGGGGATCCTCCTGTGGCTGGGGGATGGGACTGGCTGATCTTTCGAGGTCCCTTCCAATCCCTCGTGCTCTGTGATTCCACGAGTCTGTGACCAGATGGGGTTTTTATTCACAGAGCTGGGAACAGCCCCTAGCAGGTGCTTTGGATAGACTTGCTGTGGGGGGTAGGTTATAGTCTGGTTATTTGGGGACCATTAGGTCTTTTGTAGTCTTATATAATAGAATTAAAGGGTTAGAAGGGACCTCCAAAGGGCACCCAGTCCAACCCCCCTACAACAAGCATGGCCATCACTCACCAGAGCAAGTTGCCCAGAGCCACAGCCAGCCTGACCTTGAATGGCTCCAGGGATGGTGCCTGCACCCCCTCTCTGGGCTCCCCCACCCTCCGATTCAAGGACCTTTTCGCTGAGGTCTGCTGCAGTTATTTATTCATGGTTAGACAGACACAGAGAAGGACGTTTCTCTTCTACAAACGATGATGCCACAACAGGTCCGGGCTCTTCTGTCCCTGGGGATGACGTGCTGTCTCCTGCCCTCCCCGGCACCCAGACCCGACACGTTCTCCTCCTGAGCAGCAGCAGCATCGCGCCGGCTGAAGGATCAGAGTTTTCCACTGGCCCCTGCGCCAGCGATTCCTCCTCCTCCCCTGACTGCCAGGGAGCAGGAGCTCTGGCCGCTGTCCCAGCCCTGCCTTCACCCAACAAATTAATTGCTTGTTCCGCGGCCGGCGCAGTTGTTCCCGGCGACCTCCCGCTGCGAGCGGCAGCCGCCGGAGCAGCAGCTGAGGCGCCGCCGGAGCTCTCCCTCTCTGCAGGCCCATCGCTCTCCGTGGGCCTCCACCGGTGGGTGGCAACGTGGGGTTGTCTCCGCTCCGCCGGGCGCCCACGGCAGAGCATCGTGGACGGCAGATGCGGGTGAGACCCGCCGAGTGCCGGAGGCTGCAGCCGCGCTGCCGCGAGCGGCTGCTTTGCCAGCGGTGACCTGGCCGCAGCCCCGCTGACTGCACGGGGGACGTCGGGGCTGGAGCAGGATGTGAAGCTGGACGGGCCTCAGCACCGCCTGCTCCCGGACCAGCTCTCCTGGGAAGGATCAGCCTCCTGCTCTGGCTTCTTTGGGGTTTCCCGCGGGTTACTGTTGTGGCTTTGGTGGGGCTTCAGTTGCTTTATTTACCTCTCGACCTGTTTGTTTATTGGGGTGGTTGTTGGGGGCTCTGTGATTTTGCATTACTTTGGTGTGAATTGGGGTGCTAATTCTGTGCCATTTTTGTGGGGTTTGTGTTGATTTTCTGTTACTTTTTCTGCTCGTTTTGTGCTAATTTTCTGCAAATTTTGTGTTAATTTTGTAGGGATTTTTCTGCTTTTCCCCGGTACCTTCCTGTCACTGTGTTGGGTTTGCTGTTGTTACTCTGTTCTTGTTCTATCCTTTCTCCGTGCTTTCTGCATTAACTTCTCTGCTACTTTTGTGTTAGCTCTTCTGTTCTTTTCGTGTTAATTTTGGTGTTAATTCTTCTGTTGTCACAGAACCACTTTTCTGTTCTTTTTGCATTAACTCTTGTCCTGCTTTTTAGTTCATTTTTAAGCAACGTTTGTGTTCTTTTTCTGATTTTTTTAATTCATTTTTGTGCTCTTTTTCTGTTATTTTTCTGGGTGTCAGTAGGATGGAGCCAGGCTCTGCTCAGGGGCACCCAATGGTAGGAGCATCTCCCTGCTGAGGAAAGGCTGAGGGAGCTGGGGCTCTGGAGCTGGGAAAAAGGAGCCTGAGGGGTGACCTCATGGATGTGGATCAAGATGTGAAGGGTGGGTGTCAGGAGGATGGAGCCAGGCTCTGCTCAGGGCCACCCAGTGACAGGACAAGGGGCATCAGGTGTGAGCTGACACAGAGGAGGTTCCCCATCAGTGTGAGAAAGACCTTGTTCCCAGTGTGGGTGCCAGAGCCCTGGCTGAGGGCTGCTCAGAGGTGTTGTGAAGTCTCCTTCTCTGAAGACATTTCAAACCCTCCTGGGCATGTTCCTGTGTGACTGGATCTAGGGGATCCTGCTGTGGCAGGGGGGTGGGACTGGATGATCTTTCAAGGCCCCTCCCAACCCGCAATGTTTTGTGGTGCTGTGAGGGGCCAGCTCAGCTTTGAGGGGCAGAGATGTCACCTTTTCCTTAGGAGCTGCTTGATGAGTCCACTTGAGGATGCTGCTGTGGCCCTAAGGGAGGATGCTGCGGGTCCAGCAGGATACAGGCTGTGACGCAGGGGCAGTTTGCTCAGGGGGCTATTCAGCCAGCACTGCCTCCCCTCCAGGTAGCTGGAAATCCAGACCAAAACTAAAAGCTGCTTCAAGTGCGATGCAGCAGAGCCTGAAGATTTAGGTTCTTGTCTGGGAGGGCCAGCCTGGCTGTGGGCAATTGATGGCCTGTGGTGGATGGAGAGCAGGCACCGTGAAAGGGAGACTACTGGCTGTTCTGAGAGTGAAACTTATAAAAGCAGGAAGGTGAAAACTGCCCAAGAGGGGTGATGCCCGTTATCCTCTCCACCACCGGAGACCAAGTGCTCAGCAGGAGTGCGAGGGGCTGGGCTCTGTTGTGGACATCCAGGGTATCCAAAGTGACGACTAACGGTATCAGTGTCTGTAACAGAATCAGAAGGATTTTTCATGCTTCATCGCTTAAACCAATTTCAGTGCAGGAGAAACTGGGATGAGACTTATGGGAGGAGCAGATTAAAGGCATCTGCATGCTGCAGGGCTCTGGCCCTTCCTCTGCCACCACTGCTATTCCATGACAAGATACGGGACTGGGATGGATCCTGGGTCTGCCTTCATCAACTGCGTCATCTTCCAGCTTCCCTTTGGGAACCTGGGAATACACAGACTGAATCTTTGCTGTAGGGAGCAAGAAGGTCTCCTCTCAGCCTCCTCTTCTCTAGACTAAACAACCCCCTTTCCCTCAGCTCCATCTCAAAGCCCCTCTCGCATGTCTGCCAGACCAGTGCTGCTGCAGCATTTCGGTCTGCTGAGATAAAACTTGGCCAGGACCAAAGAGATGAGACTTTTATTTATTTATTTACTCATATTATTATTATTATTTCTGTGATTTTTTTATTATTTGTCAGTTTTCCGGTTTTTTATTATTTGTCAGCTTTGTCCTGATGTTTCTTACTGTTACTCCAGAAACTGTGACTTTCCTGAGGTGCAATGTGTTAGAAGCTCAGGCATCACTGCAGCTGCCTCGTGGAGAGCAGCGCTCTGGAGCACAGCTGGACTGCACAGGCTCCACGGGGCTCTGGGCAACCTGCTCTCACTGTTCACTGCAGAGAGTTGGGCTGGATGAGCCCCTCAACCCAAAGCATTCTGCGAGTCTTTCATTTTGTGGGCTAACAGGCATCACGCGCTCCTGGCCCAGAGTGTGTTGGGAGCCATGTGGCCTTTGTGACGGAGAGGGAAGTAGTGGCCAGGGGCAGCTTCCACATGACTGAGGAACGGGAACGTGACCGGGCAGGGATCTGCTGGTCAGCTGGGGGTGGCAACAGGTACCGTCCCTTTGGCTGTCGCCGCTTTGGGATGAAGGGAACGAAGCCAGGATGTTCCAGCACTCTCGAGATCTGGGTGTGCCGAACAAAAAGCGGGTCTGGAGAGCTTTAAATAGAACGAGATCAGCTGCATTCCTTCGGGTTCGGGAGTGTGGGGCTACAGCCAAACTCCACCTCCTCCTCCTCCTCCTCCTCCTCCTCCTCCTCCTCCTCACCGGCTCCAGCGGCATCCACCTCAGCGGGAGGCGGAGGAGGAGGATCTCTTTTCCGTGTCAAGTGAAAAACAAATAAAACCCGGATCGCTTGGTTTGGGTGCCATAAGCTCGCTGGGATCCTCCGGGCCCCACTGCCATCCCCTGCCTCCGCACCGCCAGGACCCGCTACCGGGGGCGGCCCGCAGCTCCTGGGAGGAGGAGGATGATGCTGATGCTGCTCCAGCGGGGCTGAACGGGGTTCCCCCCACCCCCACCCCACAATCGCCTTTCACGGGTGTTCCCGAGCCGCGGGCAGCCGCGCACCCCCCGCACCCAGAGCTATCACTGCTCGGCTGGCGAGGTGGGGGCCACCCTGCCTCTCCCCTTCCCCGGCGCCGTCGGGGTCCGGATGGTGTCCCCCACTATCGCGCCCAGAGCGGGGGCCGCTGCCCGGTCCCAGCCCCATCCCCATCCCCATCCCCGGGCGGGCTCTGTGCGGCCGCATCCTGCGCAGCGGTGGGCGGAGCGGGGCGGAGCGGGGCGGGGCGGGGAGGGCGGAGCGCTCCGGGTACCATTTAAAGCGGCCGCGGCGCCAGCGCGGCTCCCCAGTGCCCAGAAGCCGCGGAGCGCGGCGGAGCAGCCGCGGCCAGGGCGGGAGGGACCGGCCGTAGCCCCCTCCCCTCCCCGCCTCCCGGCCCCGCCCGCCCCGGGCCGGATGAAGGCGGCCGGGAGTGCGGGGTATCGCCCGGGGCAGCGGCCGGGCGGCGGCAGCGGCAGCGCCAGCACCATGGTCCGGCTGGGCAGGTTCCTGCGGCTCCTGGCTCTGCTCGAGTTGCCCTGCTGCCTGCTGGAGTTGCTGCTGTCGGAGGTGGCCCAGGGGCAGGAGATGTACGCGCCCCACTCCATCCGCCTGGAAGGGGACATCACGCTGGGCGGCCTCTTCCCTGTCCACTCCAAGGGGCCCCCGGGCGTGCCCTGCGGGGACATCAAGAAGGAGAACGGCATCCACAGGCTGGAGGCGATGCTCTACGCCCTGGACCAGATCAACAGCGACCCGGAGCTGCTGCCCAATGTCACGCTGGGCGCTCGCATCCTCGACACCTGCTCCCGGGACACCTACGCGCTGGAGCAGTCCCTCACCTTCGTGCAGGCTCTCATCCAGAAGGACACCTCCGACGTGAGGTGCACCAACGGCGAGCCGCCCGTCTTCGTCAAGCCGGAGAAAGTAGTTGGAGTGATCGGGGCGTCGGGGAGTTCCGTGTCCATTATGGTGGCCAATATCCTCCGGCTCTTCCAGGTAGGGCCGTTGCGGGGACGCGAACGGGCGGGTCGTGTGCGGGGTCGGGCTCTGGGGTCCCTGGATGCTCCGCTTGCCGCCGCCGGTTCCCTTCGTGCCCCTTTACGTGCCCGGTTTGCCTCCCCACCGGAGCATCTCTCGCTTCCCTGGCAGCCGCTCGGCTCCAGCCTTCTCCTCCCCCGTCTCCCCGCTCCACGGTGCGTGGCACTTTCTGGATTTATCGCCCCATTTGCAAGAAGCAATCCGTGAAGGGAAAGGGAAAGGGGCGGGGGGTGGGTATGGGGGTGGAAGAAGAGGAAGGAAAGGCGCTGATCGCGATGAGTTCGCGTTCAGAGAGAAATATGGCTCGGCAGGGGCTGCGGGAGCGGGGCTGCGGCGCACGGCCGGGGTGCGATGGCCGCGATGTGCGGGGCACGGGGGTCCGCGGGGGCTCTCCCAGGGCTGTGCTGAGCAGCTCCAGGTACCCACCCACCGGCTTTAGCCGCGGCTTCCTCTGCCTTCCCGGAGCTCTGGAGCCCCCGCGGTCGGCTGGAGGCGGCGGAGCCGGCGGGGAGCGCGGCCGTCCCGGAGGCTCCGGCTGCAGCTCCGGCGAGGGCTGAGCAGAGCCGGCGGATGGAAGACCCGTGTATGTGCGGGTGTGTGTGCGGGGGAGATTCACTGCGGCGCCTGCCCGTCCCTGCTCCCCCTTCCCGGGGCACGATCGCGCCCCCATCCTCTCCCCCGGAGCTCCGCCACTGCCCCTCGGAGCACAGAGACACGAATGTGTCCCCGAGGCTTTACCCTGCTGCCCTTCTCCGGCGACCCGAGTCCGAGCGAGGGCATCAGCGTCGGGCTGAGCCAGGGTTTGGTTCCGCCCGGTTTGTCAGTGGAAGGAGGACGCTGGGGATTCGGCTTGAGGGGTCTCTCCGGGGCGCTGGGAGAAGCCTCTGGCGCCCGGCAGCAGCAGCGGGTGCAGCGGCAGAACCACCACCAGATGCATCATCGTGAGCAGCGGAGTTTCTCGCTTCCTATCCTCCGCCTTCGCATGCGGAAGGTGCCAGTGGGGTTTATTTTTAATGTTTTTCATGCAGCGGGCGGAGAGATCCCCCGCTCTTCCCAGCTGGAAACTTGTGAGGTTTTCACGGCAAATCCCCTCTCCGCTGTCAGCAGCCGCCGTGACTCCCGATTCCCATCTGGCTGTCGGTGCCGTCGACGGTCGGAGCGACGAACCTTCTCCCATCGCGGCTCAGCCGGACTCGACCCTTCCCGTTTTCCTTCCAGAAGCACTGAGGATGTGGGTTTTTCCCCCTGTGCTCGCCTCCCCCTCTTGGCAGATTAAAATGCGGCTGGTGGGGCTGCCGGACTGATTCAGCGCGGTCAGCGTGTGCGGAATCTCGAGCCCTTCGTGCGGGGCTCGGCGGGGAGATGCTGCCTCGGAGAGCACAGCCCTGCTCGTGCACGCGGTGGCATCGCCGGCGCCGCCGCGCTTCTCCCCACTCGAGACTTCTTGCGTGGCTGACACCCCCCTTCCTGGGCTGCACAACAGATGAGCTCATGTTGTGCTTGAGCTGGAGCAGAGGGCTTTGGAGGGATTGCGAGCGATGCCCGAGCGCTGCTCGAGGACCGGTTCAGCAGGCGCCGGTCTGCCATCGGCTTCCAGCAGCCGGCAGATTGCGATGGAGCCAGATGTTCTCCGCTGAATCTCATTCAAGAGCGGGGCCCGGGCGCCGAGGGCTCGCCCAGAAAGAGACTCCGGGTGCCACACGATACCTGCGAAGTCCTCGCCGATGGTTACGTAAGGGGGGTGTGCAGGAAAGAAGGCGTTTGGGGCCGTTGGTGCCCCTAGAGATATTTACATAAATCCCGAGGTTTTAATGTGTTGTGACTAAGCATCTGCTCAGACCTGCTGCTCGAGCAGCTCATCCCGAAAGCAGCAACTGGTGCATACTGGGAGCCTCTGCTGAATACGTATTGTACAGCTCAGCTCTGCCTTCCTGAGCAGCTCGGGCACGCGGAGCGAGTGCTCCCTGGCGTGTTGGTGTGTCCGCTCCTCCCTCACAACACCCCTCAGAACGTGCCCCAGCCAGAGAGGGACAAGGAGGGAAGTGCTGCCTCAAGAGAGAGGAGGGGACCTGGACCTCTTAAGCGGCCACATACCGTTGCGAGGGGGCGGGTGGGAAGCTGAAACTTGCTGGGAATAAAGAACCCCGAGTACTCAAACGCAGAAAAGCTCAGTGATGACTGGTTCCGCACGAGCTGCTTCTGGTGGGGCTCGCTAGCTCTTCCTGAGCGTGGCAGTGTGGCGAGGGGTGGCTGAATGGCTCTTGGGGGATCATTGTCGTGCCCACGCTGGCTTTTTTCCCTAGTGCCTCTTAAGTGAAAGCTCTCCATCTGCGGAGGCCTCCGCGAGGAAGTCTTAGCAGTGCTCGCATTTCTCTGGTGGTGTCTCAGCGGTGTCTCTGCCTTAGTGTAGCGAGAAAATGTGGAGAGGGCGGGTGTCATGAGGATGGAGCCAGGCTCTGCTCAGGGGCACCCAGTGACAGGACAAGGGCCACCGGTTGTGAGCTGGAACAGAGGTGGTTCCACATCAGTGTGAGAAGGACCTTCTTCATGGTGAGGGTGCCAGAGCCCTGGCAGGGGCTGCCCAGGAGGGCTGAGTCTCCTCTGGAGATGTTTCAAACCCTCCTGGCCATGTTCCTGTATGACTGGATCTAGGGGATCCTGCTGTGGTGGGGGCATTGGACTGGATGATCTTTCCAGGTCCCTTCCAATCCCTTGGAAGCAGATGTAGCATCCATCCAGAGCACAGTGGGGTCTCCTCAGCCAGCTCCTGGTGGGATGGGAACCCCTCTGCAGGACAGCTGGTAAGGTTTAGGCTTTTCAAGCTTCCTCTTGGCTCATGAAGTTGCAGTGTCTCTCCATGGTGCTCCCAGTCTGGGACAGGGGTTTGGGAGCATCTTCAGGTGGAACTGCAGGGAGGTCCCCTGGTTTGAGCTCATCTCTGCAGTTGCCGTTTCACAGAAGTTTTCTCTTGGTAACAAGAAGAGTCACTTTGGTGATGGATCTGCCCCAGACTGGCAGATCTGCCTCAGACCTCTGCCTGTGTCAGAGCTGAAGTCCCACTGCCTCCTTCTAGACGACTTCCCCCACCTGTCCCCAAGTCCCGCCTTAGGCAAAAGACAAGGGGACTGGCCAGGGCCCGGGGATTTTCCTCGGGGCTGGGGGTGGCACCGATTCTCGGTCACACAGCGGAGCCGCTGGTGGGGCGAAGGGAGGCCGATCGGCCGGTGCTGCCTCTGGCTGCCGCGCTCCTGCTGACGGGCGAGGCCGTGGGGCTGCTGAGGCTGGCGGCGCTCGCAGCGGGTCATGGCTCTCTGAGTCATGCAGGATGTGTTGATGCGTCGGAGGTGGGTGCAGGAATTGCCAATGAGGGCAGCGTGTCTCCTGGGGCTGGCTACATGAGGATTGCTCCTCCGAAACCACAGCTCGTGAGATGGGCAACTGCCCGTGCGGGGCTCGGAGGCAGGGGGAGGCTCTGCACCCCGGTTCAGGGTTGTCACCGTGAGCTCCATGCGGGACCTCCTGCAGGAGTGTGCAGCCACGGTGCTCTTCAGCAAGGTCCCGTCTCTGGCAGCACGTTAGACCCTGCTCACCCGAGTTGTGCTGACGCACGGCCGGCTGTCTGACTTTTGAAGGCACCACAGGCAGCTCCTCCGCTTGGGCAGCAGCTCGTGGAAAGGCTGGAGCTGGGGCTGGGTGGTTTGTGTTTGCACCTCTCTGTTATTTACCTCCAAGGGTGCGAGGAGGCAGCCCTGGCTGACACATCCCTCGGTAGAGCAGGACCCCTGTTCTCCAGGGGTTGCCCCTTGTCCCTGTCTTGGAGTGTCAGGGGTTGCTGAGCCCTGACCCTTGGGAGCAGGGCTGCGTGGGGCGGTTCCATCGCCCAGGGCCAGGTGCCTGTGTCAGTACCGCAGGGCCTGGGCTCAGCGCGGCAGAAGGGCTAATGAGGAGTGTGCTGGAGCGTGGAGACAGGAAGGCACGAGTGTTCCGGCGCCGTCTCCACAACACAGCTCCGGCGGGGCGCGGCGGGATGCAACGTGCCGGCTGGAGATCAAATACCTGTCCCCCAGCGTGAGCCCGAGTGACTGGGAAAGGTGCCTCCCCACGCGTTGGGGAGCTTGAGGCGATGCGGGCTGGGGCTGCGGGAGGAAAACACTGGCCTCGTGGAGGAGTGTGTCCAGGTGGCCAAGAAGGCCAGTGGCATCCTGGCCTGGATTAGAAACTGGGTGTCCAGCAGGAGTAGGGAGCTGATTGCCCCCCTGGACTCGGCACTGGTGAGGCTGCACCTTGGTGCTGGGGCCAGTTCTGGGCACCTCAGTATCAGGGAGACATCGAGGGGCTGGAGCGAGGGCAGAGGAGGGCAACGGAGCTGGGGAAGGGCCTGGAGAATCAGTCTGATCAGGAGAGATGGAGAGAGCTGGGGCTGGTTAGTTTGAGGAAGAGGAGGCTGAGGGGAGACCTCATCGCTCTCTACAGCTCTCCGAAAGGACCCTGGAGCGATGCTGGTGCTGGGCTCTTGGGGTTTTCCTCGCTAACTTTTGGTCTCCCTCGGAAGCGCAGCCGCCTCGTTCCAGGCTCCAATGATCCAGTCGTTAGTGCTGCAGGTTTCAGTCCTCAGCAGATGTGGTTTGTGGTCACCAAGCCCCTTCAGGGAACTTCTGGGAAACCAGCTGCGGGATAAAGGAGCTCGGTGAGGCTGGGGGTGTGAATGGACGTGGCCTTTAGATCCCTCGGGGGGCTTCTGGCTCCGCTTTGTGCTCAGTGAGGACGAGGGAGGCTGCCACTGTGCCCTGGGCTCCAGGCACAAGGAAGCCAGGAGAAACACGATGTCTCGCAGGAGAGTGCGGTGCTGCAGTCTGGCTTCGAGCTCTGTGGGTTTTGTTCCCTTAGAAGGATGAGGTCCTCCAGGGCTGCCCTGGTGGCGATACCCTCCGGGCCAGGCTGGGGGTACCCACCTGCGTCGGCTGGCCGGGGGGTCGCTGGTGCTGAGGGACACGGTGCTTCTGTCTCAGCTTCTGGCTGGGGGAATCGGGGGCGGCTGCTGGCAGCACAGTCACGGGGAAGGAGGCTGAGGCTGTGGGGAGTGACTTTACAGACGCGTGATCCCCTGGTCTCAGGAGTGTTTGGGCTCCCGCGGCATCCCAGAGCGCTGGGGCTTGGAGGGACCTCGAAAGGCCAGCTGGCCCAATCTCGTTCATGTTGCGCCGCTCGTCTGACCGCATCCTCCAAGCTCCTTCCCTCTGCAGCACGAGCGTTGGCCAGCTGCTCCTTCCTCCCCTCGGCTGGCCCAGTGTCCAGCAGGAACTGGGCATCTAGGGCCGAAGGCTCCCATGTGCTGCGGGGGTTAAGGCAGAGCCAGGCCGAGCCCCCTCCTGCTCAGCTGGACTTAATGAGATGGTGGGGCAGGGCCCACGGAAGGGCGTTCAGAGGTCCTGCTGATGCTCAGGGAGAAGCCCGACAGCCTTCAGCCCTGGCTTTCTGTGGATGCTGATGCTCAGGGAGAAGCCCCACAGCCTTCAGCCCTGGCTTTCTGTGGATGCTGATGCCTTTTGAGCTCCTTTCCCCTCGACTGCCTGTTTCCTCCTCCAGCCTGTGAGCAGCGGGCGCTGGTTTAGGTGGCGGGGCGGCGATTTGTTTTCAGAGGAGATCTCGGGAACACGATGGGTTTTTGAGTTGGGTTCCTATGGAGAGTTTGACAAAGAGCTAAAAATAGGAAATCTCAGTTCTTTGCCTCCTCAAACAGCCCCCAAGGCTTTTGTGTTCCCCTGCTTTCATTTCCATCAGCCTCAAAGTGTTTGTCCCCTGATGCTCCGCGTACCCGTCAACGAGCCTGGTGCTTGGATCGGGGACCAGGCTGCGCTTGATGTCCAGGACTGCGGGTGGTAGATGTGGACTCCTGGTTCCTCTGCAGGACCCACAAGGAAAGGGCAAGCCCTCGCCTGGAGAATTCCCTGGTCTCCTGGGGGTATTGGCAGCACAGAACCGCAGAATCACAGAATGTTAGGGCCTGGAAGGGACCTCCAAAGACCATTCAGTCCAGTCCCCCTGGCAGAGCAGGACCCCCTAGACCAAGTTGCACAGGAGCATGGCCAGGCGGGTCTGAAACGTCTCCCTGAAGGCATTTTCCCTGGAACACTGTGTTTCAGAGGCAAAATTAATGTTCTTGATGAAGCAAAAGTCAATATCGACAATAATCTCAGCTCTGAGCCTGTTCAGAGTCTCTCTGTAGGTGCTGGGTGAAGAGTCTTGTGGGGGAAGGCTGGCCCTGCCACGAGAGCGACGGTGGAGGGTTAGCAGATAGCTGGGGCTGGCGCTGGGGGGACGCTGGAACGTCTCCGCCTCTGCGGGTAGAGCATCTTTTCCAGCAGGTCATGGAACATCACAGAAGCACAGGGATGGGAAGGGACCTCGGAAGATCATCCAGTCCTGCAGCAGGAGCCCCCAGATCCAGTCATTAGGGATCAGAAGGGACCTCCAGAGATCACCCAGTCCCATCCCCCTGCCGCAGCAGGGTCCCCCAGATCCAGTGGCGCAGGAGCACGTCCAGGCGGCTTTGGAGCGTCTCCAGAGAAGGCGCCTAGGCCCATCGGTGCAGTTCCCAGCCTGCTCCTTGCGAAGCAGCGAGGTGGCCTCTTTGGGCTGGTGGACGGCGGGATCCTCTCGGGGCATTAGCTCTTGGTGAAAGGGATGTTGATCGGGCTCTGTCTCCTCACGCCGATGCTGCAAGAGCTGCGCTCCGCGCCCGCTGCTTCATGCTGCTGGGATGAGTTTGGCTCGGAGGCGCCCGAACCATCCGCACAAGGCTCTGTATCAGATGCTGTCCTTGCTATTTATAGCGCTGTTCAAATTAATCTCCATGAGCGACGATGCCGGCTGGCCCGGGCGCGGGGCCGGGGGCGGTTTTGCCGCCACGTTTGGGAGATCCAGAGCCTGTGATGAAGGCTGTTGGGAGAGGAGCAATCCACCGCGGCCGGGCCGTTAGTGCGGGGCAGCGGGCAGCCCGGCAGAGAGATTTCGAAAGGCTTCCTCCTCGCTGAAGATGCATGAGGTCCGGTGGAGCCCTTCAGCAGAAGGCAGGGGAGGGATCCTGAACCGCCACTGATTTTGCTCAGAATGAAGCCCCGTCATGCTGTGGGCCACTGTGCCGTGGTGGTAGCCCAGCCCTGCCCCGGGTGCAGTCACCACATGTCGTACCTCGCTGGAGTAACCTGCTGCAGCTAGCAGAGGTCTTCCTGGAACCGTGAGGAGAAGGGGACCTCGGATGACAGCAGTTAAGATGTAGGAGTGGTCTGGTCTCTCTCACAGGTCATTAGTGACAGAAGCAGAGGGAAGGGCTTCCAGCTCCAACAGGGGAGGGTCAGACTGGCCATCAGGAAGAGATTCTTCTCAGAGAGAGTGGTCAGGCCCAGGGTGGGGGTTGAGTCCCCATCCCTGGATGAGTTATAAACTTACAAAGTCGCTGAGATGTGGTGTTGGGGGCTCTGGTTTGGGGGTGACCTTGTAGGGTAGGGTTGGTGGTTGGACTGGATGATCCTGGGGGTCTTTCCCAACTTGAATGGTTCTGTACAGTCTATAAAACCTCCCTAGCAGAGGTAATTCAGCAGTCACAGAACTGCAGGGTGCCAGCTTCGAAAGGACCTCGAGAGTCATCTGGTTCACCCTTCCTTGGCAAAGCCCCATCTACTCATGCTGACCCAGCCCCGCTCCAGCTGAACCTTAAACATGTCCAGTGCTGGGGTTTCCACATGCAATGCTGGGGACTCCACCACATCGCAGGGGAGATGATTCCATCAGCAGATGGTTCTTGTGGAAGGTGCTCCCTTGTGTCCAGCTGGGATTTCCCCAGGGGCCACTCGTACCCGTCACCCCTTGTCTTTTCCACGTGACTCCATGTGAGAAGGGAGCGTCCATCATCCCCCACGAGTGGGGGGACATCTCTGGGGGAGCTGTAACAGCAGGGTCTGCTCCACTTCCCTCTCGTGAGGCCTGTGTTGTGATGAGCGGGGTTTTGCTGGGTCTTGTGGGACGTTGGGAGAGGCATCAGGATGCTGCAGGGATGCCTGTGGGTTGCAGAGTGCAGGTCCTCCTCTTCCTTGGCTGCCCAAACCCTCCGGTGAGCGCCTGCTCGGGACTCTCCTTTCTGCGTGTGTGAAGCGCTCGGACCAGCTGGCCTCTGGCTGGGAGGGGAGAGCAGGCAGGCTGGGAGCCCTCCCCTGGCCGCTGCCCTGAGCACTTCTCTGCCCTCTGTGGAATCGCTGAACCTTTTAAGTTGGAAGAGACCTTTTTAGATCAAACAGCTCTGTTTCTGCTAAAAGGGTTTCCTGACCTGTGGGGGTGGGGAGGACAGTCAGGAACAGTCGTAGGTCGCAAAGAGGTCACCTTCTGATGGGGGTTCTGCTTAATGTCCGTGATCGCGGCGGTGGAAGAGGGTGTTTGTCTATAAATGGCTGCACAAGCTCCTCCGCGGTAGCTATTTGCGCTGCAAACAGAGGGGCCCCTCGTTGACCTCTTGCTCAGGGCCAGGGTGGGTGTGTGGAGCTGTGGTGGGTGAGGATGGATGGAGCAGTCTCGGCTTCCGTTGGGTGCTGCTGCTGTCAGTGTGGCCACAGTGATGCCACAGCATCATAGAACATCAGGGACTGGGAGAGACCTCGGAGGGCCACCCAGTCCAGTCCCCCTGCCACAGCAGGATCCCCTAGATCCAGTCACACAGGAACATGGCCAGGAGGGTTTGAAACTTCTCCAGAGAAGGAGACTCCACAATCCCCCTGGGAAGCCCCTCCCAGGGCTGTGGCACCCTCACTGGGAACAAGGTCCTTCTCACACTGATGGGGAACCTCCTCTGCTCCAGCTCACACCCGCTGCCCCTTGTCCTGTCACTGGGTGCCCCTGAGCAGAGCCTGGCTCCATCCTCCTGACACCTACCCTTCACATATTATAGTCCCTCTGCCTTTCCTCAGCAAGGAGATGCTCCCCTCCCTCCATCACCCCTATGTCTCTGCACTGGGCTCTCTCTAGCAGCTCTGTGTCCTTCTGGAGCTGAGGGTCCCACAGCTGGACACCAGATTCCAGCTGTGGTCTCAGCAGGGCAGAGCAGAGGGGCAAGAGAACCTCTCTCCATCTCCTGTCCACCCCGAGATGCCGTTGCCCTGCTTGTCTGGCTTTTTGACTCTCTCTCTGGGACCATGATGGTGCTGGGACTCAGAAGGATCGGTGCTGTGTGGTTAACAGATGTGTTTTGGTGGCACAGCACCACCTCAGAGCTGTTCAGTGACACAAAAGGTTTGTGTCTGGGTCGCTCCTACCCATGAACTGACTGAAGGGAGGACGGGCAGAAACTGATGGACAACAGGAGGAGGAAGGTTGCGGTGAGGTTGGCGTATGGCTGGTGCAGGCTGAGAAAGCGCTGGAAGGAGGATGCTCTGTGGGCCTTGCTCTCCCTCTCCTCCTGCCAACGGGAGCCTTGGGTCTTCCTGAGACCTTGGAACGGGCTGCCCAGGGAAGGGGTGGAGGCACCATCCCTAGAGGGGTTCAACAAAGGAGCAGGCAGGGTGTTTGAGGAGATGGGTCAGCGGGGCTCTAGGGTGGATGTTTGGACTTGATCATCTTACAGGTGTTTTCCAAGATCGATGAGTTTGTGATTCTTCCAGCAGCAGCTGGGGTGGCTATTTGGAGCTTGGCATGGGCACCTGGCTGTGGTGGCCTTTCCGTTTGTGTCTCAGCCACTTTGGCCTCTGTCTAGAGGCTGTTCTGGCAGACTGAAGGGGCTGAGAGTCGGGGCTGGAGGGGCTGAGAGAGGCCACTGTGCAGCGCGTTGCCTTGGTGGTTGAGGCTGGTGCCTGCGCAGCCCGGGTCAGAGCCAGGCAGTGACACAGGAGTCGCGGGGAGAGGACAGCCCTGTCCCTGCGTCGCGCAGCCTGGCCGCTCCGGTAGCCCGGGGGCAGCGCTTTGCTCCCGGCGGTTCAAAGGCGGCGGCCGCGTCGCTGACTGCGCAGCGGTCCCCGCGCTCCCTGCCTGCTGTAGCTGCGCCCTTAGATCTTGTTCTCTGCCTTTACATCTGTTCCTGGCTTTTCACTTGCGGGTGTGACAACTGCTGACAAAGCCAGGACCTCGAGCTGCGCTTGTCCTGAAAGCTGCCTCTGATCTGCGTTCTCCTCAGGTGGGTTCTTTCACACCCGAGTCTCCCTTCCCGTGGCTGATGGTGCTGACGGGGGCTTTCTAGGGCCACCTGGAGTTCGTAACCCAGAAGCCAGTTCTGGGAGGGGTGGGGAAGTGAAGGCGGTTCCCTGGGCGTGGTTTTCGTAGCAGCCCTTTACCCCTGTCCCACACGAAAGCCCTACTCTGACCTTCTCCTGCGGGAGTCCCCGTCCCTGGTGCAGGGCAGTCAATCCACAGGCATGGAGGATGGACCCACGGGCTCAGCACAGACTTCCAGCGTCTCCTCTGGGTGCTCCATCGCTGGCTGGAGTCGGTGGGAAGGCAGGAAGGTGGATGGGGATCGGGGTGGTTCAGTCTCGGGCGTCGCTTTGCCCTGGTACCACCCCCTCAGCCTCCCCGCTCCTGGGGCAGAGGCTACTCATGCGGCCCCTGTCTCCAAATCCTTCGGCCTTGGATCTCTTCCTCAAGGAGATCTGCAGGATCACAGAACATTAGAGACTGGGAAGGACCTCGAAAGGTCACCCAGTCCAGTCCCCCTGCTGCAGCAGGATCCCCAGATCTGACACGGCGCTGCACAGCCAGGCTGGTCCCACCAGACCCTTCTCTTGCTTCCATCAGCTTTGCAGAGCAGCATTCGGTGACCTCTGTGAAAGGCTCTTTTCCTCTCAGGAGGCTGCTTTTATCCTCTCTGCTGGAAATGCCCCTCGGTTTGGTTTGGCTGCACTTTCACAGCAGGCAGCGAGGCTTCAGTGCAACGCAGGGTGCAGCAGGTCTCTTCCTGAAGGTCTCCCCCAAAGGGCCTTCTGCTCTCCCTTCTGTGCTGCAAGTCGGGTACAAGAAGTAGAGGGTTTGGATGCTGCAGCAGGAGAGGTTTATCTGCAAGATGAGCAGTTCCAGAAGGACAGAGAGCTGCTGGAGAGAGTCCAGTGCAGAGCCACAGGGAGGATGAAGAGGAGCATCTCCCTGATGAGGGAAGGCTGAGGGAGCTGGGGCTCTTGAGCTGGGAGAGAAGGAGCCGGAGGGGTGACCTCCTTGATGTCTATAAACATGTGAAGGGTGGGTGTCAGGAGGATGGAGCCAGGCTCTGCTCAGGGGCACCCAGTGACAGGACAAGGGGCAGTGGGTGTGAGCTGGAGCAGAGGACGTTCCACATCAATGTGAGAAGGACCTTCTTCTGGGTGAGGTTGACAGAGCCCTGGCAGGGGCTGCCCAGGGGGGTTGTGGATTCTCCTTCTCTGGAGACATTTCAAACCTGCCTGGACTGTTCCTATGTGACTGGATGTAGGGGATCCTGCTGTGTCAGGGGTTGGACTGGGTGATCTTTGGAGGTCCCTTCCAATCCCTCATGACTGGATCTAGGGGATCCTGCTCTGGCAGGGGACTGGATGATCTTCCAAGGTCCCTTCTAATCCCTCATGTTCTGTGACTCTGTGATCCCCTGGCACCATCTCTCTGACTCAGGCTTGAGGTGCTCATGGTCTGGATGGATGCTGGTGGCCTTTTTCAGGTCTGTCTCATCCCAGGGACCCATTTCCATCCTGGACTAGCTGTGTTTAAAGAAGACAACCAAGAAGAACCCAAAGAGAAGTCCTGTTTGACAATTTTTTGTAGAATGAAGTGAAAAGTCAATCTCCAGTTCTCTCTATTCAGTGTCTTTGGTGGAGAGGACAAAGGGCTCAGGATCTTTGTGTCTGGGGTGGACACGCTCGGGGTCGGTGCCTTGCGGGTTTGTTCCCTCTTCTGCCCTCTTGGATCTGCGTAGAGGGAATCACAGGGTGACTTAGGTTGGGAGGGACTCAGAGGTGACGTAGAGCAGGCTGCCCATAGCCCCATCCGAGCTGGCCTCGCAGCCCTGCAGGGATGGAGCATCCCCGGCCTCCTGGGGCACTCCCTGAGCTCAGTTGCAGGAGGTTTTCTAGGAGATGTATTTTTTCCCCACAAATCTTTTAATAACAGTAATTACGGAGCCATCAGCCTGAGAGCTGCTTTGCTGGTGCTAATTCCAGCCTCAGCCATCACTGGCGTGGCGCTTCCCCCGCAGCCCTCGGCCACGCGGGAGGGACCGGCAGCTCTGCAGGGCTGTGCGGGCACAGCGGGGCATTCTCGTGTGGGAAGGGAGCCTCGGGGGCTGGAGAGCTGCACCAGGCTCCCATTTGCAGCGACAGCAGCCCAAGAGCTCCCTGCCACGAGACCACAGACAAAATGCTAGTTGCCAGATGCAGCAGTGCTGGTGGCCATGCGGCTGATGCAGCTTTGCTGGGACCCCAGTCCGAACCCACCACAGCGGCTGCCACTCGCTGGGCTGCCAGGACAGACACAAATGGACTTCAGAAATCAGCTTGTGAAGGGTTTTGGGGGGTAGGTCTGCTCCTGGTTTGAACACAGATCTATTTTTAGATGGATTGTTGGAAGTTCTGCCGTTGCCAAGGGAAGCTGGACTGGACCCAGTTCTGGTTGGAGGACTTTGGGAGGCTTTGACTGCCTTCATCCCAGGAGAGCGGTGGGTCCCAGAGTAGCTCTGCTGGCTGAGCACGGCTCGGTGCGCTCCAGGCATCCTTCTGGCTTTAACTGGTGATGCCAGGGGCCGCTAGTGTCTGATCCCAGTGGCACGGGAGTCCACGCACCCACCCTTCGTTTAAACGCTGAGGGTAGGTACGAGCACGTCCTCAGAGCTGGAGATTAAACCAGGATAACGGGATCCTCGGCTCAAGAGGGATGTGGAGCTGCTGGAGGGAGTCCAGCACAGAGCAAGGAGGATGATGAAGCCGGAACACGTGCTCCGGCTGTGCCACCGGAGTTGGAGCTTCCCGGTCTGCGGGCGCCGTGCTGCCTCCTCGCCTTCCTGCCCTCCTGTTGCACAGACAAGGGCCCCCGGGAGCATCACTCAGGGCCCCCTCCCTAGCCTGTCTTTCCTTCTTGCATTTCTCCCCATCCCTGTGGGGACAGCCCTTCCCACCCTGCCTGTCCCCCCGTGAGGGTGCGTTGGGACCCCCCCTCTATTCCTGGGTAGACAGGGCTGAGGGCACGGCTGGGTTTGTTCCGTTACAACGGTGATGCCCTGTGGCTGGGGAGGTGAGTTCACTGCTGCTGGGTGTGAGCGAGCTCTGGCCACTCAGCTCTGGCTCCGGGGCTGCATTTCCTTTGGAGACGGGTCTGTTCCCCAGATCCGAGGTCGCTGGGGTGTGCAGAGGTGCCCTTAGCGTGTGGCCGCTCCTCAAGCTCCTCTCATAACGAAGGGACAAGTGTGAAACGAGGTGGTTTGGGTGAATCTGAGGGATGGCTGGCAGCTAATAAACTCTCCTGCTGTGATGAGTCCAGTGACAGCTGCTAAGAACCAGGAGCATCACCAGCGGTGCCTTGCTGCTGGAGAGACAGGACCAAGCGCCCCCAGTCGCTTCCCGCGCTGATCCCATCAAGATGGAGCCCTAATAGGTAGGATCAAGGCCAAATCCCATTTAATGAAAAAATGGCAGGAATCAATCAAAACCTAAAAGGAAGCTGTCAGCTGAAATTGGGTGTTTTCATAGCGCTGATGCTCGAGTGCTTCTGGGAGGGGCGAGCTCTGTGCTGTTGCAGGGATGGCGATGGAAATAACAACTAATTAAACGACCTTCAGCGGTGGCTCTTCTCTCTGGCAGCAGAACAGCAACTCAGAGCATCAGCGATTGGAAGGGACCTGGAAAGATCAGCCAGTCCCATCCGCTCAGGGGCACCCAGTGACAGGACAAGGGGCAGCGGGTGCGAGCTGGAGCAGAGGAGGTTCCCCATCAGTGTGAGAAGGACCTTGTTCCCAGGGAGGGTGCCAGAGCCCTGGCAGGGGCTGCCCAGGGGGGTTGTGGAGTCTCCTTCTCTGGAGACATCTCAAACCCTCCTGTACTGCTCCTGTGTGACTGGATCTAGGGGATCCTGCTGTGGCAGGGGACTGGACTGGCTGATCTTTCCAGGTCCCTTTCCATCCCTAACGTTCAGTGATTCTGGCTGCAGCCAGGCAGCTGAGGGGTGTCACTCATGCTCTGAGCTGTGGGTCGAAGTCGTGGCAGCTTGTCACAGACACTAACTGTCCCGTGGGGTGAACTGGCTGTTCTGTGGTGCCTCTGTGCAGGAGGTCCCCCGCCCATCGTAGTGCAGAGGTCCGTTCACACCCGCTGCTCTGGTTTTCCCTTTCTTGCCTCTTTCTCTGTCCAGTGGGGTGTTTCAGCCATGGATGCAGGTGCTTCTCCTGCCTGCCTGCAGCTGCTGTTCCCCCCTCAGCTCCTGCGCAGCCTGCAAAATTGGCCTGGCAGTTGATCCTGATCTCCAGGGTGAATTTGAGATAAGATGCTGTTGGCTTCACGAAATGAAGGTGATTTTTTTGCCTTGCTCGTGCCGCCGCAGAGGCGCCACGGAGCCGGCAAAGCCAGCAGCCGCGTGGGTTCTCCGCCGTCCCCGCTGGCTGTGCAGGGCGGGTCGGACCTGCCGCTTCAGCCGCGGTGCGGACGGCGCCAGCCAAGTGACGGGGTAACGAGGCGGGGTCCAACCCCCGGCCAGGGGCAGACGCCACCTCGCTCGGCCGAGCTGTGCTGGTGCAGTCCGTGAGGCTCTTCGTCGTGATCGTGGCCGGGGATGGGTCTTCAATGACGTGAAGGCACCGCGAGGTCTGCGCTACTCTGCCTCTCGGGTTCGTGCTCCCCCTGTCCTGGGGGGGTTCTCGGTGGTTTGCTGGGAGGTGAGCGGGAGCCTGGGCTGTTTGTGGGGGTCGGGGTGGCCTTGGAAGGGTGGAATTAGAAGAGGCTGTGGTTAGCAGATGGAGAGAGGTTCTCCTGCCCCTCTGCTCTGCCCTACTGAGATCACAGCTGGAATGGCAGGTCCAGCTCTGGGCTCCTCAGCTCCAGAAGGACAGAGAGCTGCTGGAGAGAGCCCAGTGCAGAGCCACAGGGATGGTGGAGGGAGGGGAATGATGAGGGGCTGATGAGGAAAGGCTGAGGGAGCTGGGGCTCTTCAGCTGGGAAACAAGGAGCCTGAGGGGTGACCCCATGGATGTTGATCAATATGTGAAGGGTGGGTGTCAGGAGGATGGAGCCAGGCTCTGCTCAGGGGCACCCAGTGACAGGACAAGGGGCAGTGGGTGTGAGCTGGAGCAGAGGAGGTTCCACATGAATGTGAGAAGGACCTTGTTGGCAGTGAGGGTGCCAGACCCCTGTGGCTGAATGCATCTTTGGCTTTGTCTGGCCAGTCGTTGATGTTGTGATGCTCTGCCCGCCCTGTACTGGGGCTGTTTTCTTGTGATCCCTGGTGTCCCCTGGTGACACTGGGGCAGTAGATGGTTCTGGACCTGGTGGCCCCCTGGCTAACCCACAGCTGGCCTGACAGAGAGCCTTTACAGAAGGGTCCCCCTGTGCTGAGTGAATTACTGGGAAGGGGTGCACCCCGGCTAAATGACCGCTGTCGCTCCGCAGAGCAAAACACTCCTGTAGCTGCAGCAATTTGAAGGTAGAAGCCAGGGAGAAAATGGACTTGAAGACAGCCAGCACTCAGGCAGATGGCAATTGGCCCTAATGGGCCGGAGCTGTGCTGGGGATGGCAACCTGGGAGGGCAGCCAGCTGCAGGGGGGAGCAAGATCCTGCTCCCTCACGTCTCCCCTTCACCCGGTCATCTTGATTCCTAGTTTTGGGCAAAGAGCCCCCTCAGGCTTCACTTTCTCCCCTGTGAGGGGCTACTGGCGGCTGGGGATGTTCAGCAGCAAGCCCGTGGCTGCTCGGTAAGAGCTTGTGTGGTGCGATGGGCTTCGATCAGATGCGATCTGCTCTCGAAGTCATCCATGACCCGGGTCCCGAGTCCAGCAGAGGAGAGATCTGTGTGAGCCTGGGCGAGACGGGGGTGTGATTGGTACCTGCCCCTGCACGCTCTCGGCCCCATGAGCTTCCCCAGCGGCTTCCCAGCAGCACCACGGGCTCTGCTCATACCCAGGGACCAGCCAGAGGACTCTCCCATCACCCAGGGAGCCCCTGTGGGTGCTCACACTGCTCTTTCTCCTGCTTGCTGCAGCGGAGGATGAGCAGGACCTGTCTGCTCCTGGTGCTGGGCTGTGGAGGAACCATCCGGAGCCTCCAAACGTGGCGACGTTATCGTCAGGACAGCAAATAAAAGGGAAGAAAGCAGAGCCAGTGTTGTCCTTCTAGGTCGTCTTTCCCCCTCGACCTCTATCCCAGCTCTCACAGAAGTGAGGTGGAGTGCTGCGCGGTTTGGCTAGAGGCTCCGTGAATCCTCCACCCGTGGGCAGACGTGCAGCCCCGCAGCACTTGGACCTTCACTGCAGGCATCGCAGTGAAACATCTGGAAAACACCTGGAAGGTGTCGTCTGGGGTCCCCAGCCCTTCTGTGACTCTGTGATCTTTAACTCCTGCGTGGGAAACCTCATCCCTGGGGTGTCATCCTGAGATGTGCACGCGGTTGCTGCTGGAGCCCTGCTGCCACCAGCTCACTGCCGTCGGTTTGAACTGCAGACTGTGAGGCTCCGTGAGGATCCAGCCCATGGATGTTCTGGGAACTGCTGGGATGGATCCTAAGAGGAGGCAAATGGACCTTTCAATTCTTGGTGCTCAGATGAGATCCTCAGGTTGATTAGCTGAGGTTTTCCCTCCCCCCTCTGCACATGGTTTTGCATCTCCAAATGAGTTTGCACGTTCACACCTTGCTGACAAGAACATCATCCTGGGGAGCAGCGAGCGCTCTGCTGGTGCCGTGTCCAGCCGGCAGCATCCACGGGGGCCTGAGGAGACGGGAGCCGCGCACCGGGGAAAGCGACCAGTGGAGCTGTGGGGTGGAAGGAGAGCTGTGCTCGTTCGCAGCTAAGAGGGGAGCCGTGCTCAGGGGCTGTATGTAACGTGTGGTGCCACTCTTCAGATTTCACAGGGTCACAGAACATGAGGGATTGGAGGGGACCTCGAAAGATCGAGTCCAGTCCCCCTGCCACAGCAGGGTCCCCTAGATCCAGTCGCACAGGAACATGCCCATGGGGGTTTGAAATGTTCATCATCCCTATTTATCCCATTTCTACCACAGAACATCAGGGATTGGGAAGGGACCTGGAAAGATCAGCCAGTCTGACCCCCATGACACAGCAGGGTCCCCTAGACCCAGTCGCACAGGAACATGGCCAGGAGGGTTTGAAACTTCTCCAGAGAAGGAGACTCCACAATCCCTCCTGGGCAGCCTGGTCCAGTGCCCAACCACTCTCTCAGCACAGAACTTCTTCTGAAGATCCCATCTAAACCTCCCCTGGTGTAACTGGAGGCCGTTTCCCCATATCCTATCATTAGGAATTTGGGAGAAGAGACCAGCACCAGCCTGGCTACAACCTCCCTTGAGGGAGCTGTAGGGAGCAAGGTCTCTTCTCAGCCTCCTCTTCTCCAGACTCGATAACCCCGGTTCCCTCAGCTCCAGCCCTCGGTGATGTTGACGGGCTGGCACTTTCCAACTTTCTTGTCCTTCATTCACTAATCTAACCAGTGTTTTGGCTTCCTCAGTGCTTGATCCTCTCCAAAGAGCCGACATCCTCTCGCTGCATTAATTGCTCCCTGGCACTTGATGAGCAGGTACCGCTGAGAAAACGTGGCAGGTAAAGGCTGGAGGAGGAGCGGGACGAGCCTCGGCGAGCGCGTGTTCCTGCTGCCGGCGTGGCGGGGCGTGTGCTCCTCGCTGATGTTCTAAGACCTTTACAGCTCCCTGAGCCCAGGCTGGGGCTGAGTCCCCATCCCTGGGTGTGTTGAAAAGCCGCTGAGATGTGGTGTTGGATCTGGTTTAGGGGTGACCTTGTAGAGCAGGGCTGATGGTTGGACTCGCTGATCCCAGGGGTCTTTTCCAACCTGGATGATTCCCTGATTACAGACTCTTGTAGGAAAGCGATGAGCTGGTGAGTGGCTGTCACCCTCCAACAGCGGGTGTCCTTAGCTGGCCGGAGGAGGACAGCAGTTGCCAGCGTGGCTAAGTCATCCGCGCCCCAGGAGGTGGAAGCCCTGGCTGCAGTTGACCTCTTTGTCGCTGCATGACATGGAAATTGAACCGAGCAGCCTCGTGCATCTCCCCGAGTTTTGCTGGTCGCTAGTGACTCCTGCAGTTGCCCTAACGAGAGGCTGCCGTGCGGTCGCCTGGTCTCTCCCACCCACGGGGGTTCTTCTCTCTGGCCTCCCCGAAGGTCTGTTTCTCGCACGGGCTGCTCTCCCACCCGTTCTGTTGCGCTGGCCGGGCCAAACCGGCGGCTCCTCCGCGGATCCTGGTTTAGAGCGTTCCGGGGGGAGCTGTGCTTCACGCAGGGAAGTGCTTCGTCTCGCTGTCAGGAAGGGCTCGGGCTGCAGCAGAGCCCTTTGTTCGCGCTGTCACGGAGCCTTCGCGTTATTGCTGCTAAATTGGATAATGGGAAGGAGCCTGCTCTCAGCTCTTCACGCGGCGACGGGCGCTTGGATCCAGATGAGCCGCCTCTGTCTGCGCAGGGGCTGCCTCGGGTTGGCTGCAGCGAGCGGCAGCCGAGGCAAGTCCTTGCTTTCTCTGCGGCAGCTGGCAAGGAGCAAGGGCAGATTGGACCCAGCCTTCCGACGGAGGTGGAGTAGCTGGGAGGTGTTCCTCAGGGACTGTTCTTGCTCATCGGAGGAAACCCCCACCACCTTAATCTCTAGGACCCTAGCAGGGATGAAGTCTTCTGGACTGCCAAAGGCATGGAAAGAGATGCTTCCAGAAGACCTGGAGGTAGATTTTCTTCATAGGAATCCCAAACACTTTGACTTGGGTGGAGCAAGTAGGGCTAGGACTAGTCACAGCATCACAGAACATTAGGGATGAGAGGAGACCTCGAGAGATGATCCAGTCCAGTGTCTCTGCCACTAACAGGTTCCCCTAGATCCAGTCGCACAGGAACATGGCCATGTGGGTTTGAAACGTCTCCAGAGAATCTCTCACAGAACATTAGGGATGGGAGGGGACCTCAAGCATCCTCAGCTGTGCTGGAGCATCCTCACCCGTGGTCACTGGTGCTGTCCCCAGTCAGCAGCAGCTCGGCTGGGGCACCGCGCGGCTGGTTAAAAGTCACTCTGGTGGAGGCGGGCCGCTGATTGTTATTCTGCACGAGCTGGCTGCTGTTCGTAGCCATCACACATCCCCGGGACGGCAGCGGCGCGGTTCCTTGGGGCCGGGATGGATCTGAATAAGCAATAGGGAGATTAAAGCTTGGATCCGAGTGAGCTCCTGCAGCGGGAGTCCCCGCAGTGAGAAAAGCAGAGGCAGCGGAGTGTAGCCTCTGTGAAATGTGGGTCAGATCCAGCAAGGAGCCTTGGAGAAGCTCTGTCTCAAAAAGAAAACCAACACTAGGAAGTGGAGCAAAGGCTTCAGATGTTGGGGGGAAAGTCCTTGCAGCACCTCCAGGCTGCCCCAGGCTGTCGGGAGCCCCCGGCTCGGAGCCAGGGTGCTGTGGCCATCGCAGTCGTCCCGCTGCGAGACTCTGCCTCTTCTTTCCTCCGGGTGCTGGTGTTGGTGTCTGGGTGACAAGCAGGAGGGAGGAGAGTCCCCCCGGACGGCTGCGGCGTCGGGCCGTGGGGGCTCTCCTCGCAGTTACCGCCGGCAGGCAAAGTGCAGCAGGCGCTGCCGAGCGCCCGGTGCAGGCGGGGACCTTCGGCGAAGGCTCTGATGCGAGAACTGGGCTTCGTTGTCGTTCTTCTGGTTTCCTGATGTTCAAACTGGGAAGGCTTCCTCCGAGTGCCTCTTCTCACCTGGCTGTGCTCCGGTGTCCCAGTTTACCAAAGGTCCCTGGGCTCTCCGTGTGCTGGTGACCTTCACACACACACACGGACCACTAGGGCTTGGAAGGGACCTCCAGGGGTCATCAGGTCCAACCACCCTGCTCAAGCAGGACCATAGAACCTGACAGGTCACATAGAAACACAACCAAAGGGTCTTGAAAGTCTCCAGAGAAGGAGACTCCACACCCTCCCTGGGCAGCCCCTTCCAGGGCTCTGTCACCCTCACAGTAAAGAAGTTCTTCCTCACGTTGAGGTGGAACCTCATGTGCTCCAGCTGGCACCTGCTGCCCCTTGTCCTATCACGGGGCACAAGTGGAAAGAGATTGTCTCTTTCTTCTTGAGACCCAGCCCGCAGGGATTAATAGACAGTGACTAAGCCCCCTCGTAAACTTCTCCTCTACAAGCTGAACGGTCCCAGGTCTCTCAATCTCTCCTTAGAAGGCAGCGGCTCCAGTCCCCTCATCATCTTTGTGACTCTCCATCAGAGCTCTGTCCCTCTTGAACTGGGGAGCCCAGAACTGGATGCACTACTGCAGATGTGGCCTCACTAGGGCAGAGCAGAGAAGGAGAAGAACCTGTCTTGATCTGCTGGACATACTCTTCTTGATCCATCCTAGGATTCTATTGGCCTTCTTGGCCACCAGAGCACAGTGCTGTCCACAGGAACTCCAAGCTCCCTCTCCGTGGAGGTGCTCTCCAGTAGATCGTCCCCCAACCTGTACTGGTGCTGATACCCACTCCCCAGTGGGAAGAGGCTTCTCTCTGTGTTCGTTGCTGTTCTCCAGGTCACCACGGCGCTGGAAGTGCCTGAAGGGGGGAGCCTGGTCTCAAGGTGCCTCAAACACACTTAGGTAGCCTCAGAAATCTCTTACAATGGGCCGGTTAAACTACCTGCCCGAGTGCCCTAAGAGCCCTGTGGGGCTCCAGGACACACGGAGAAGCTGGAAAGGAGACAGCCCCTCTGCAGGCCTCACAGCTGGGAGGCTGTTCTGGTTTGGATTTCGTTGGCAGCGCAAAGCAAACCCTTGCAGCCGCTCCCGAGAGCGCGGCGAGGGCGGGCGAGAGCGGCTGGGTGCTGTTTGCTCTGGGGGGAACACGCCGAGAGGCCGGGGTGCTGGTGGGGTTGGCACCCCCTGGGAAGCCCCGGACCAAAGGCGCTCTTCCAGGCGGTGTTGAAGGACACAGCGCGGCAGCCCCTGCTCTGAAGGGTTCCCGTCGAAGCACACAGGAGCCCAAGGGGACCGGAGGCGCTGTCTGCCTCCCGCGGACGGGGACCGAGAGGCAGAGCAGATCGGGCGAGCTGCCTGCGATCGCTGACCACGATCGGTCCCCGCGAGCCAGCCCTGGCCCCAAGTCGCCCCTGGCCACCCACGCGATGCGGGAGAAGGGGGCGGTCCCCAGCGGGACACATGCCCCTGTCCTGCCCTCTGTCTGCAGCTGCCTGGCGGGAGGGTGCAGAGACCTGGGGCTCGGTCTCTTCTCACAGGGGACAGGAGGAGAGGAGATGGCCTTAGGCTGCTCCAGGGGAAGTTTGGGTTGGCCCTGAGGAGAAGCTTCCTGATGGACGATGGAGCCGGGCTCTTCTCAGTGTCATCTCGTGACAGGACAAGGGGCAGCAGGTGGGAGCTGGAACAGAGGAGGTTCCATATAAATATCAGAAGGACCTTGTTCCCAGTGAGGGTGCCAGAGCCCTGGCAGGGGCTGCCCAGGGGGTTGTGGAGTCTCCTTCTGTGGAGACTTTTCAAACCCACCTGGCCATGTTCCTGTGTGACTGGATCTAGGGGATCCTGCTGTGGCGGGGGATGGGACTGGATGATCTTTCAAGGTCACTTCCCATCCCTTTTGATTCTATGAAAGAGCTGTCATCCCTTGGCACAGGCTTGGCCATCCCTGGCCGTGTTTCCCAGTCAGGGAGACCTGGAACTCAAGGACGGGGTTTAGGGTGGGTTGGGACAGCTGGGTTAAGGACTGGACTTGATGACCCTGAAGATCTTTTCCAGCCCAGACAGTTCTGTGAGTCAGTCTTCAAGCCCTGTTTCCCTTGACATCCTCCACGCTGCTCCAGCACCCCTAAGAAAAAGTGGTCTCGATGGTGGGTGGTGACACTTGGGGTTTGTTTTCCCAGCATGTGGAGCCATCTCACGTTCAGGTGGAAGTGCTGAGAGGTCATAAAGGTTAACAAGGAGTGAAGAGGGTTGTTGTTCAGCACCTGCTGCTGTTTACTGGTCAAACTGGGTCTAAACTGAAAGGACCAACGTAGGAGGGTTTTCCTGCCAGTCACAGAATCACAGAACCATCAGAGATTGGAAGGGACCTCACAAGATCATCTAGTCCAACCCCCTGCCAGAGCAGGACCACCTCTAGAAAGGTAAAAGGGAAGGAAACGAAGACGAGTGTCCCGGTGAAGCAGTATCATGTGCAGGGGAGGAGCAGGGCTAAAGCAGGTGGAGATGATTTAAGGAGACAGAGACACAGGTGGGATCAGTTGGGGGGCAAGTGAGCAGGGTGATAAAGGAGAGCGTGGCTGGCCGCCCTGGGAAGGGCGAGTGGCAGAAGAGCTGTGGAGAGAGAGCAGCAGCAGCAGCAGCAGCAGCAGCAGCAGCAATGGATCACTTCCCTGAGTTTCCTGAGGGATCACTTTCCTGAGAGGTGAGTGACCGTCCACACTGGCTTGGGGTCGTTGCTGCTGTTGCTAGGTGGCTGTTGGGACACTGGAACATGCTGTGCTGGTAGGATAGGGTCTGTGAAAGGAGCGTTGGGGATGCTCTCGGTGAAAAAGGCCTGTTGGTTTTCCTCTCCTCCCCAGAGGTGCTCCCCCCAAGAGGTGGGAAGTTCCTAGAGAAAGTTCCTCTCTGGCCATGAGGTATCTGAGAGCCAAACTTCTCCTGAGTAATTCTTGTTTGTTGTCTTCTACCTATTGAGACCCTAAAATGTGTTTGTTGAACAGCCCCTTGGACAGGCTGGGGAACCCTCTAGTTGATGCAGTAGATGTCTTCTTGCACATGGCTGTGGAGCTGTGCTAGGGCTTGGTCTGGCACCTTGGGAGCTGAGTTGTGGCTTCACTGAACCCAAGGTGGCAGGGCAGGAGCAACAGAAGCTTGGGAGCTGGTGGTTGTTGGAGTGGAGCAAGGGGTGTTTTGGGCAGGAGCAACAGAAGCTTGGGAGCTGGTTGTTGTTGGAGTGGAGCAAGGGGTGTTTCCCACATGCCTTGGAGAAAGCTTCCTCTCAAGAGGAGGAGGAGGAGCACTCTGGGGCTTGTGCTGTGTCTGGTACTGAGACTGCCTTCGTGTGGCTTTCTCGTGGCCCATGGCTCTGCCTCACAGGAGGCCAAGTGAGGACGTTTGGGGCTGTCTGTGGGAACCCACGTGAAGTGTTTTGCCAGCTCCAGTGTCTTCTCAGCCTCTGTAAATGAGGAAGTGACTCCCAGGTGGGGCTGATTGGGGTGATGCAGCCAGCTCTGCCCTACAAGGGGCTGTTGAGCTAGGAGCTGGGTCAGGCCATGAGTTGCTCACTCGCCCTCAGGAAGCCTCCCTGCATGTCAGACTAGTCTTTTTGTTTTCTGCAAGTGATGCAGCAACTCTGAGGAACCTCTGCTCGCTGAGTGTGGACAGAGGAGGGATTGTGTGACGCAGCGTCGTGCCTTTCCAGCCTGCTCCCAGCACAGAGCCAAGCAGGTCTGGCAGCTGGCTTCTGCTTTGCTCCCGGATGAAGGAGGGTCTGTGCAGGGGGTGCAGAGCTGGGCAGATGCAAAACAAAACCCTTCTGAGCCCATGGGAAATGAGTGCAGGTCATCCTGGAGAAGGGCATCTCGGGTGGCTATGTCCTGTGTGCCAGCTCTTCTCTTTGAGCCACCTGGACGGTTAGGCTGATGGTTGCACTTGATGATCCCAGAAGCCCTGCCCAACTGGAAGGGTTCTCTGGTCGCGTGTGGCGCTGCGCATCGCGGCCGGGCTGGTGGCCAGAGTATTGTTTCCCGGAACGTTCTCGTTGTTGTGGAGGCTGTTGAGCCAGATGCGTGGGGAACGTGCCTGGCACTGCCTGCGTCGGCCAGCAGGGTTGAGTTGGCAGCTTTCAAAGGCTGAAGGTGCCCATGGAACACCCTGGGCTTCTGCCAGCTGTGTGTTTTTGTCTGTTCTGCCCCAAGAAAGCCCTTGGAGATCCCAGTAGACCAGGTTGGAAGGGATCTCGAGGACCCTTTAGCCCAACCCTTTATCTGCTGCCTTCAGCAGGAAATTATCTCCATGGTCTTGCAGAACTCTTTTTTGTATGGAAAGGATGGATTTTGGATGGGATGTTGGGGCGTCTGGTTTAGGGGTGACCCTGTAAAGCAGGGTAGATGGTTGGACTCAATGGTCCCTGGGGTCTTTTCCAGGCAGAGTGATTCTGTGAGTCTGGTTTGCAGACTGACCTGAACCAGCTGCAGCTCCAGTGCTGCTGAAGCAGCCCATGGCTGTGCTGCCTGTCTGAGCTGTCTCCTCCTTTGGCTGGAGTGCTGGAGGCCTGGGGTGAGGAGCATCAGGAGAACCGTGGTGGGATCAGCGATGCGGTTACAAGCAGGTTATGAGGCCTTGGCTGTAAAGCTGACGTGTAGTAAATGGGTCGGGCTTGTGCCGGGGAGCTGATGGGAGCTGGGCACCCAGTGCTGGCGCCACTTCCCCCGGTGGTCCTGGTGTCAGGACAGAGGCACCGACGTTCGCTTGATCTGCCTGACCCACGGCGGGTGGAAGCAGCAAGAAATAAACAAGATGAGGCTGCATTAGAGTGACTCCTGTTCTGGTCCTGCCTCCCCCCACCTCGTGAATGTGCAAATCAAAGGGAGAGACTTAAAAGTGTTTGAAATAACCGTCCTCATGAGAGGCTGCTGGGGAGGGACGGCCCTGTCGCGACGCAGTGCAGAAGGTGCAGGTGATCTCCACATGCAGCAGGGGAAACGAGGAGCAAAAATCCAACAGCCAGCTCCTTGGCTGGAGGGAGGAATCGGCCCTTCTGGTGGCTGTTTCAGACCCGGAGCCAGCACAGACCTGCCCAGCAGGCAGCTGTCCCTCCAGTGGGCTTGCTCAGCTCTGGCAGGTGTGGTTGCCCGACCCAGAGCGGTTTTGAGACAGAGTGAAGTAGAAATTGCTGTCCAGGCAGTGGGGGTTTGGACTGGATGATCTTTGGAGGGCACTTCCAATCCCTAGTGACTGGATCTAGGGGATCCTGCTGTGGCAGGGGGGCTGGACTGGGGGATCTTTGGAGGTCCCGTCCCATCCCTAATGACTGGATCTAGGAGATCCTGCTGTGGCAGGGGGGCTGGACTGCATGATCTTTCGAGGTCCCTGATGTCCTGTGGTTCTGTGGCACTTGGTGATTTGGTAAAGTTCCAAGTCAGCAGGTGGCTGGAGCAGTGAGTTTCCAGTAGGAAGGGGTGTAGAAGGTCATTCCTTTTAGTAGCTGCCATAGTGCTGTCCCCGAGTGACAAACTAGAAGTCAGCACCCAGCTTGTATCGGCGTCTGCCCAGACAGCACAGAATTACTGGTGTCTCGTCCCCAGGACACCGCACCGTGGGGCTACCAGGTATGTGGCTAGGCACTGGGGCAGGGGCTGAGCCCGGCAGCGAGCTCCGGCTCCCTGGTAGCTCGAAGCTCCTCACGCGCTGGGTTTGCTCTGTTTGGCCAACAAGTGCCCGGGGATGCAGATGCTGCGGTGAGGGAGCCGGCGCAGCATCTGCTGCCTTGGCAGCGGTGTCGGTGGCCGCGGCGCGGGCTGCGTTCACAGAGGCTGCTTTCATCTCCCGGGCACTGTTTTCCTTTCTGACTCATCTTGGAGCAGCTTCGTGCCAGTCGGGGTGATGGCGAGCCCTGGCACAGCCCGTCCGAGCAAGTCTGCGCTCGGAGGGAAGCAGGGCATCGGCCGAAGCGGTACGGGTGGTGCTCGTGCCCCACGACCGCGGGCTCTGCGGCTCCTTGATCCCTCCTTGCCCAGCCCAGAGAAAGTCATTTTGGGGAAGAACATTGGTCAGTGATTAGAAAGCAACAGCACACAATCTGCTCTGTCTCTGTGAGACCCACACGTTCTCTTCTGTTGCTGATGTGCTGGTGATGTGAGGCCGCGTGGTGTTCAGGTTCAGTAGCCTTCAGCTATAGGTGGGGTCCAGGTTCAGGCTTCAAAACAAAGGGTGCTGGACCTCCTTGGCTTGACTTTGGCTCTGCTGGTTGAGTTTTATGGTCTCAACTTGGCACTAGTAGCTCAGAGAGGTTCTGCACCAGAGCTGCTTAGGACAGATCCGTCCTCAGGAACAAGAGGTCAGATGTTCCTCAGCTTGGTCCCAGCCACTGCTGCAGTCTGAAGCAGACACTGAAACAGGTGGAAGGGGTAGAGACTTGATGCCTCAACCTGAGGGTTGTGTTTGTACTCAGCTGGTGTCAGTTACTTTACACTGGGCTGAAGAATCTGGTGCTGCTGCTGCTTTTGGCCAGGCACTGGGCTGGGCTGCCCCATTCCAGTTGACTGCCTGTCCCTGGATGAGTTTAACAGTCACTCGGATGTAGAGTTGGGGGATCTGGTTTAGGGGTGAACTTGTAGAGCAGAGTTGATGGTTGGACTCGGTGATCCCAGGGGTCTTTTCCAACCTGAATGGTTCTGTGATACTGAAGCCAGCCCACGTTGGGTTGCTCCCCAGGCTTTGGGTTGTGCAGGTGCCTGTGCTGTTCCAAGGGCAGAGCTGCACTTCTAAGGTTAAACTCCGGCTCTCTGGGGTGACCCCAGCTGGCTGGTGTGGAGTCACAGAACATGAGGGATTGGAAGGGACCTCCAAAGATCATCCAGTCCAACCCCCCTGCCAGAGCGGGATCCTGCGTGCATTTTGTACAACCCTTTTGAGAGTCGCAGGCAACTGGGAAGGGAAAGGTGGCGGAGAGTCCTCCAGACAAACCAGCTGAGTGAAAGGAGTAGGACACGTTTGGAAGCGTTCTCTTCATCTCGGACCTCCTACTGGTGTGAGCAAGTCTGAAGTGAGAAAGCCCCTTTCATCTCTCCCAGTCCTGTAGTGATTAATTCACTGATCAATCATCCCGGTATCTCATCTTCTGGAGGTGATAATTCAGGCAAAGAAAGTGAATCCTTGATCCCAGGATGGCACCGTTTTGGGCTTGGAGAGCTCCAGCCCAGAGCTGGGGGATTTGTGAATGGATCTCTGTTCTCTTTGAGCCTTGATGGGTGCTGGGGCTTCCTCTGCATCCATGGGAGCGTGGATGGCCTCTGAGTTGTGAATAGACTTAGCAGCCATCACTTGGGTGTTTTGGGGATCAACGGAGGCTCTACCTGCCCTGGAAGGTGGTGGTGTGGGTGTTGGCAAGTCCAGGCAGACAGGAAGACGTCTGGTGTGGTGAAACCAGTCCTCTGAGGAGCACCAGTTGGCTGAAACATGCCAGTCCAGGCAGAGCATTTGTCCTGCCGGTGTCCTGGAAAACCATGGTGCTGTGGTTTCTCCAGGGCAGGATGTCCCACACTGCTTCTGCTCAGATCACTCCATGCCCAGGGATCCCTTCTGAAGAAGCTGTAACTTAGGAACTTCTTTGGGTGATGGAGAGTAGCTCCTGTGTGTCTTGGTCTGGGGGATCCTGCCCTGGCAGGGGGATGGGACTGGCTGATCTGTGAGGTCCCTTCCCATCCCTAATGACTGGATCTAGGGGATCCTGCTGTGGCATTGGGATGGGACTGGCTGATCTTTGAGGTCCCTTCCCATCCCTAACATCCTGTGGTTCTGTGATGTGTTGTCTCCCAAGTGTTCTGCGGCTCTGTGAGTACCTGGGCTCAGTTGCCTTCTTTCCCAAGTGCCGTGGGGAAGCAGAGCTCAGCTGTTCCCTTGACTCCACCCCAGTTCTTTTTCCCCATCCCGTGAGGTTCACGTCGGAGGACTTTCCGCGGTGACTCCTTTCGGGTTCTGGGCCTTCCACTGCTCACCAGGTCCGGCCAGAGGAGTGTGACGCGTCCCCAGACTCTCCCTTCTCCCCTTAATCGCTGCAGCCCTGTCTCTCAGGCAGCCTGACGTCTCCGGGCGGCCGAATCCCTTCCCGGCAGCTAATGCCCTTGTTTCACGCGTCAGGGTGCGGATTGTCTCGGGGAGCCCAACGGGCTGCCTCTAGGGGCTCATTGAACCCCCGTCCCGGGAGGGTCTGGTTCCACCCGAGATAAGCGGCGTCTCGCGGAGACCCCGTAATTGCTCCTGGCGATCGGGCTCCCGCTGCCGGTGTCGTGCGGATGCCGACTCGTCTGCAGCGCTGTCTGAAGGGGGATGAGTGCAGGAGGAGGCTCCGCGGCGTGTGCGCTCCGGTTTCGCTGCCTCTTCCCGTTCTGGGGCGGCATTAGGAGCAGCATTAGAAAGGGAATCAAACGAGGGCACGCGTCTTCCTTGCTGGAGATGGCAGTCCTCATCAGCCACGGCGTAATCCGGCCCTGATCTCTCTCCCGGCTTGAAACAAAGAATAAATGGGGTGAACAGAGCCGGGGATTGATGGTGTCATCCTTGCAGGCAGCTTCTGTGTGGAAGAGTTTTATGTCTTGGCTATGCAAATCAGCGCTGAGACAACACCAGAAGGCAGCCCCAGATAAAAGAGCTGTTAAACCTTCCTGTGAGTACTTGCAAAGCAGCTCCCTGAGGCTGCAAGCAGCTCCCTCCTGCTTTCCTGGGTCCCCCCCTCACCCCAGACAGCTGAGCGTTTGCTCAGGTGGTTGGTGAAGGCTGAGGACCTCCCCGAGGCAACTCCAGGTGTGTGGGTCTGTTGTGTCCTTCATGTGATGCTTATTTATCCCTGGCATCCTGAGAGGCTCAGGACCTCCCAGAAGCAGCTCCAGCACCAGGTGTGTGGGTCTGTTGTGTCCTACATGTGATGCTTATTTATCCCTGGCATCCTGAGAGGCCTTCCTGGCTTGTAGCAACAAGCATGGGCTAAAGGGAGCAGCCTCTGTGCACAGCTGCTGCTCCAGGATAGCAGTTGCTGAGCAGCCACGTTCAGCCTGGTGGATCCGTGTGGTCTTCCCTGATCTCCAGCACATGGCAGCCATCAGCCTTCCCCCTGCCCCAGGAAGTACATCTGCTTTGGGCAGTTTCACTCTGATCTCCCCTAGGAACCAGGGCTCCAGAGAGGAGACCCGAGTCCTGGGCTGGTTTTCTGATGCAAGAGCTGAATCTTTCTCTGTGTCTACAGGAGTAATTGGTGCAGCCTTCATCACAGAACAGTAGGGATTGGAAGGGACATTGAAAGATCAGCCAGTCCAGTCCCTCTGCCACAGCAGGATCCCCCAGATCCTGTTGCACAGGAGCATGTCTCCACAGAATTAGACTCCCAACAGCTCCCTTGGGCAGCCACAGCCAAGGCTCCCTCACTGGGAAGAAGTTGCTTCTCAGACTGATGTGGAACCTCCTCTGTTACAGCTGACACCCAGTGCCCCTGAGCAGAGCCTGGACAGGCTCTCCTGATACCTGCCCTTTCATATTGATCAACTTTCGTGGGGTCACCCTTCAGGCTCCTTTTTTCCAGCTCCAGAGCCTCAGCTCCCTCAGCCTTTCCTCAGCAGGGAGATGCTCCCCTCCCTCCACCATCCCTGTGGCTCTGTGCTGGGCTCTCTCCAGCAGCTCTGTGTCCTTCTGGAGCTAGGGGGCCCACAACTGGACACAAGATNGCATGTCTCCACAGAATTAGACTCCCAACAGCTCCCTTGGGCAGCCACAGCCAAGGCTCCCTCACTGGGAAGAAGTTGCTTCTCAGACTGATGTGGAACCTCCTGTGTTCCAGCTGACACCCAGTGCCCCTGAGCAGAGCCTGGCTCCATCCTCCTGATACCTGCCCTTTCATATTGATCAACTTTCGTGGGGTCACCCTTCAGGCTCCTTTTTTCCAGCTCCAGAGCCTCAGCTCCCTCAGCCTTTCCTCAGCAGGGAGATGCTCCCCTCCCTCCACCATCCCTGTGGCTCTGTGCTGGGCTCTCTCCAGCAGCTCTGTGTCCTTCTGGAGCTAGGGGGCCCACAACTGGACACAAGATTCCAGATGCATTATCAACAGGGCAGAGTAGAGGGTGAGGAGAACCTCTCTCGATCTACTAACCCACCCTGCTTCTGACCCACCCCAGGTTGCCATTGGCCTCCTTCAGCTTCTTGCAGATCTGCAGCTGACTTGGGGTCCAACCCTCACCCCCTCAGCTCTGTATAAATCACTTGGTTTTGTTTAAAATCTTNACAGCTGACACCCAGTGCCCCTGAGCAGAGCCTGGACAGGCTCTGTATAAATCACTTGGTTTTGTTTAAAATCTTCCTCGTGGCTCAAAAGCAGAGGCTGCAGCATCAGAGGCTCCCATGAGCTGGTCCCCTGATGATCCTTCAAGTAAATTAATCTGAAAAATAATGAAAAATACTTGAAAGAGCCCCCAAACACCCACCTCCCTCAGCACATCCTGGGGAGGCTTTCTTGAGCATCAGGGACAAACCTGAGCTCCACCCTCCCCTCTCTTTGCAGGAGAAGCAGCATCAAAGAGGAGGGGAACTGTCCTGTAATTACAGGCAGCAGTGGTGACGCTGGGCCCCTTGAGGAGCTTTGGGGCTGCAGCAGCGCGGAGCGGGGTCCCCGCTGGGGGTGATGGGTGCCCCACGAGCTGGGTTTTTGCGGCCAGGAGCGGTCCTCCTGGTGCTGGAAGGGTCCCGGCTGCACCTGACCTGAATCCGCTGTGTCCCCCGAGCAGCGCAGGGAGAGGAGCAGTTATTTTGGGCAGGAGCAGGGAGCTGCAAGTGAAATCAAAGGGAGCGCCGCACATGAAGGCTCTCCCGAGAGCTGGAATCTGGGTTACTCTGTGCTCCCACATCAGAGCCGTCCTCTTCGTGGCTGGGAAGGTTTTTGCTTGCCATGGTGCTGCATCAGGGGACCTCTGGGCTGTTGGCAGTCAGAGGATGGAGTCTGGGGCGTTTAGTAGAAGACCCACCAGTAAAACTGGAGTAGGACACAGAGCTGCTGGAGAGACCCCAGTGTGGAGCCACAGAGATGATGGAGGGAGGGGAGCATCTTCCTGCTGAGGAAAGGCTGAGGGAGCTGGGAAAAAGGAGCCTGAGGGGTGACCCCATGGATGTTGATCAATATGTGAAGGGTGGGTGTGAGGAGGATGGAGCCAGGCTCTGCTCAGGGGCACCCAGTGACAGGACAAGGGGCAGCGGGTGTGAGCTGGAGCAGAGGAGGTTCCCCATCAGTGTGAGAAGGACCTTCTTCCCAATGAGGGTGATGGAGCCCTGGCAGGGGCTGCCCATGGGGGTTGTGGAGTCTCCTTCTCCAGAGATGTTTCAAACCCTCCTGGCCGTGTTCCTGTGCAACTGGATGTAGGGGATCCTGCTGTGTTCTGGGGTTGGGACTGGCTGATCTCTGGAGGTCCTGTCTAATCCCTAATGACTGTATCTAGGTGATCCTCCTGTGGTGGGTGGATTGAGCTGGGTGATGTTTCAAGGTCCCTTCCAATCCCTGATGATTCTGTGGTGTGTTGTTTCCTATGTGCTTTCTGTGGTCCTGGGTTCAGCAGACCGGTGCCTCGTGCTCAGCTGAGGATGTACTCGGTGCCGGGGACCCTCGAGCAGCATCTGCCTTCTGGGCTCGCTCTAACCCTGTTTGAGAAAGGGCTGACAGTAGGGAAGGGATGGGGCATCCTCAGGGTGTGGTGCCAGCACATCAAAGAGAGATGGTCTCAACAGAGAGCCCTTGGGTTCCTGCTGGTGTGGAGATAACAGTAGAAGACCCCCAAACTGGGGTTGAGGGTAGCTGAGCTGGTGGATTGCAGGTGAAAAACTGGGGGTGCTGGTGGGGATGATGGCAGCTGACTGCTGCCCGTCAGCATGGATGTTGGTGGCAGCCCTGTGGCGTTTCCAGGTTATTCTCAGAGGTGTGTGCTACCCCACCTTGTGTTTCTCCATCTCTGCCATGTGAGGGTCATGAGATGGGTTGGGCAAGTGTCAGACCAGTGAGGCCCAGCAGAGGGGTGTGGGGGACGTGACCAGGCTCCCCTACATGCTCCGAGGAGCCTTTGGCAGGTTAGCTTGTCCCAGAGTGCCCACCCTACAGGTACAATCGCCCAAGGTGACGCTCTTCTCTTTGGGGAGCTTTAGGGATTCAGCACCTCGCCTCCCTCAGCAGAGGAAAGCCTCTGGTGAGCTGGATAAACTGTACCTGGTAGCCAGCCTCCAGCACCTCGGGGCTCCGCTCTGCCGCCCGTGCTGCGCCTGGCTGTGCTGTGCCAGTAAATCTCCCTGCAGTCGGTGGGATTACTGGTGGAGTGAGCTGCTGCTCAGGGTAAATAAGTGATGAAATCTGGGCTGATGTGATCCAGGAGGATATTTCAAAGTCGTATTTATAGATGCACAAGTATTATCCCTGCATCCCACTCGTGCCATGAGCCTCGGCCGCTGCGGCGCCGGACACAGGGCAGGGAAGGCGCTGGGCTCGCGATCTGCGGGTGAAGGATGAGTCCTTCATCCATGTGGGGTTCTCTGTCTTCTCATCAGAGCTTTGTGTGCTGGAAGTGTGCTGCTAGTGCTGCGGCTGAGGTGTCCCCTGAGGAAGGAGGAAAAGGGACCCTAAGGGACTGAACCGACGTGGGGAAGCCTTCATCTGGGGGACTGGGCTGGATGGTCTCTCGAGGTCCCTTCCAATCCCTCGCTTCTCGCCCTGTTCTGGACACGGCTCCGCCAGTGAAGCGCTTAACAAGGCAGTGACTCTAAGTGAGGATGTCACCCCAGACAACTCAGGCTTGTGCCCTGCTCCCCTTCTCCCTGCAAAGTACCGGTGCTCGAGCATCCGTCGGCTGCCAGCGCCTGGTGCGTGGAGTCGGTGATGATTCCACACCAGGCACCACTTGTGTTTCCTCAGTGGCTGCACTGGGAGCCTCTGGCGTCTTTCCATCGCTCCCCCTCTGCCTTCCTCCCTCCATTTCCCCATCAGAAGGATGTTGAGTCTCGCTGGAGTGCATAAACTACCTTGAAGTGGATGTTATGTGAGGCACAGCATGTGCTGGCGCTTGGGAAACGTGAGGCGAGTGGAGCTGCAAAGGGGAGCAGCTGTAATCCCAGAGTAACTCAAGTGGAGAACCTTGAGACATCTCTGGTCCAGCCTCAGCTCCCGGATGCTCAGGGATTCATCCAGCCTGGTGCCAAGAGCCTCTAAGGGTGGGGCCTGCACAGGGGCTCCGAGCAGCCTATTCACAGAACATAGGGGATTGGAAGGGACCTTGAAAGACCATCCAGTTCAGTCCCCCTGCCACTGCAGGACCCCCTAGATCCAGTCATTAGCAGTTGGAAGGGACCTCAAAAGATCATCCAGTCCAATCCCCCTGCCACAGCAGGATCCCCTAGATCCAGTTGCACATGGCCAGGAGGGTTTGAAATGTCTCCAGAAAAGGAGAGTCCACAGCCCCCTGGGCAGCCCCTGCCAGGGCTCTGGCACCCTCGCTGGGAAGAAGGTCCTTCTTCGTGGCTTGTTCTTCAAGAAGTTCCTTCTTGATGGCTTCTCTCTGGGGTTGTCTTCCATGAGAGAAGGTTTTACTCGGTGGCTTTCCGTAGGTTCATCGGTGCCTGCACCTACCTCAAGCCTTCTCACGGTGTGGCCTGATGCACTGCTTCTCCCTTCCAGCCTGCAAGAGCTGATGGGAGGGTTATTTTTAGTCCAAGGTGGATTTTGCATCGAGCCTGTAGGCATGAGGCAGTTTTTCCTCTGCCTGACTGTGTGCCAGCCTACAGAGGACACACGGGGTTGTGGGGCCACCAGACCACCCCGAGATAGCTGGAAGGAGGATGGTCGGCAATTAAAACACTTACTGGCAGAGGGCTGAAGTACAAGGGGAAGGCTGAATGGCTGTGGGAAAAATAAAAGTTAATGGAAAGTAATTTGGCAACTTAATCTGGAGGTTGGAAGGGATCCAAGTGGATAATAATTTGATTCCAGCTACTTTGGTGCACTTAGTCATTCAGATCCCCTGCAGAAAGTCACTCCGAGCTCAGCTGGCTCAGGATGGAACGAGCAGCCCACGTCTCGAGCTGGTTATGGGGCGTCTGAAGGGCCACTGCAGCTCCTTGAGGGACAAACCAAGGTTTGGGGGACCTCACCCTGGTGCGTTGCTGGAAGACCTGGCTTTGCAGGGGCATCAGGCAGTTTTCTTCTCCCATCAGCATCTTGTTGGGGCAGCTCCCAGCTGAGGCAGTGCGAGCGTGTCTCTCTGTGTCCAGGTTGCGGTGAGGCTGCTGCTGGTCCCTGCTCCCAAATTCCTGATCATTGGATGAGGGGGAGTGGCCTCCAGTTGTGTCAGGGGAGGTTTAGATTGGATCTTTGGAAGAAACTCTTTGCTGAGAGAGTGGTTGGGCACTGGAAGAGGCTGCCCAGGGTTGTGCTGGAGTCCCCATCCCTGGAGGGGTTTAAAGCCCAAGTAGCTGGAGCATTTGAGGCTGTGGTCTGGGCGTTAGGGAGCTGCTGGGCTGGATGCTCCTCAAGGTCCTTTCCAGCTGGATGGTTCCATGATTCCACTGCAGCAGAGGCTCTTGCCGTGTCGTTTCCAGAGCCTTTCCCACGTGTGGGCAGGCTGGAGCTGGACTCGTGTTCGTTGCACAATCGTTCGTCATAACGAGCCTTGCAGCCACGGACCGTGGAGTGTTCTGCTTTGAAAAGCAAAGCTCTGCCCGGCCCCTGGGAGCCGCCGATCGCCCGCCGTCCGTGTGCGGGGTCGCTCGGGCCGTGGAGGGAGACGCCGGCTCCCAGCAGCAGCGGAGGGTGGGCGAGCCCCTCGTTCCGTGCGTGAGCAGCCCGTGGCAGGTCGGGGTGTCTGGGCACGGAGAGCAGGACTCTGGGCATGTGGCTGAGGAGAGTCTTCGGGGCTGCTGATCGTTCATTAAGTGCTTTATGGATCCCGGGGCCGGCCGGTCTGTCCAATCTAATGTCATTAGCGAGATAAGGAGGGGATTGAACGGAATCATCTTTCCCTTCTCCTAATGCAGCTCCTCGTGCTTTATAGTCCTCTCTCTCATTTCTGATTCCCTTGGCATCAAATTGCCCTTCACCGCAGTGAGTGATGTTGGGTGCCGAGGGAGCTGCGGCTGTTGATAGCTGAAAATAAAGTGTCAGCAGTGAAATATCGGCCCCCCCGTAATGGATTGTCTAATTAGCGGGGCTTGCTGCAGCCGTAGCCGGCTCCGACGCGCCGCTCGCAAGCGAGCCCCGGATCAGCGCTCATCTCGGCAGCGAGCTGCTTCAGCACAAACATGTGGCCCCTCGGGCTAGCTCCCAGCGGCTCGCCCTGCCCTCTGCTCGGGGTGTGGAGCACCGGCCGCTGCGCGTCCTGGCTTCGGCCGCGCTCCCGGGGCTGCTCGAGGGGGCGAGCCTTCAGGTGTTGGCGGCTAATGACGCTGGGGCGTTGGAATGAGCAGGGGGAAGTCTGCCCCGGTGGCGGCAGCGGTGAGGGTGAATGACCTGCAGAAGGCCCTTCCCGGCGAGCTCGGGGTGGTGCCTGTGCGGCTCAGGACAGTCGCTGTTCTCCGGGGTTCCACCCCCAAAGCAGGGGAGAGCAAAAGTGTGGGTGCCTTCCTTAGGGGTCGAGAGATGAAGCCTTTCTTGAGGACCTGAGGCAGCTCTTGGCAAGGCAGGGCGGTGGAAAAGCTCCCTGTAAGTGGCTTAGCCCTGGATGGGAGGGCCATGAGGAGCCGGTGAGCAGAGCGGCTCCCAGGGCTCTGTTTAGCAGCCGGTCCTCAGCTTCCCGTCCGTCCTCTGCGTGGAGAAGCTGGGAACAGGGCTTGGGCTGCTCCGATGGCAGCGGTTATTGGTAACAGATTGATCACAGGCAGCTCCAGATTTCTGTGCACAGCAGCTGGGCATCGCACAGGCTGTCTGGGGACAGGGCTGAGGTGTTGAAGGGGCGATGAGATGTGGGGTTCAGTGACACAGAGCTGCTGGAGAGAGCCCAGCACAGCAGAGCCACAGAGGTGATGGAGGGGAGCATCTCCCTGCTGAGGGAGCTGGGAAAAAGGAGCCTGAGGGGTGACCCCATGGATGTTGATCAGTGTGTGAAGGGTGGGTGTCAGGAGGATGGAGCCAGGCTCTGCTCAGGGCACCCAGTGACAGGACAAGGGGCAGCGGGTGTGAGCTGGAGCAGAGGAGGTTCCCCATCAGTGTGAGAAGGACCTTCTTCCCAGTGAGGGTGCCAGAGCCCTGGCAAGGGCTTCTGTGGAGACATTTCAAACCCACCTGAGCCATGTTCCTGTGTGACTGGATCAAGGGTGTCCTGCTGTGTCAGGAGGACTGGACTGGGTGATCTTTTGAGGTCCCTCCAACCCCTGATGTTCTGGGGTGCTGTGATCTGTCTTTGTGGTGAGCTTGATAGAGTGGGGTTAACTGTTGGGCCTGATGAATTCGAGGGTCTTTCCCAACCTGGATGGTTCTAGGTTTCTATAAAGATGGAGTTCTAATGCCCCCACACCCAGCGGTCGAACCTGGAATGCTGTGAAGCTGATTCTTGTGCCCTGGCTGGGGAATGCTCCAGGCAGAAGGGTTTTTTTGAACAACTGGTGCTGGAGCGAGGGCAGAGGAGGGCAACGAAGCTGGGGAAGGGCCTGGAGAATCAATCTGATGGGGAGAGATGGAGAGAGTTGGAGCTGGTTAGTCTGAGGGGAGACCTCATGGCTCTCTACAACTATCTGAGAGGATCCTGCAGAGATGCTGATGCTGGGTTCTCTCACAGGTCATTAGTGACAGAAGCAGAGGGAAGGGCTTCCAGGTCCAACAAGGGAGGGTTAGACTGGCCATCAGCAAAGAATTCTTGATAGAGAGAGTGGTCAGGCCCTGGACTGGGCTGTCCAGGGTGGGGATTGAGTTCCCATCCCTGGGTGTGTTGAAAAGTTGTTCAGATGTGGTGTTGGGGGATCTGGTTTAGGGGTGAATGTGGGTTTGCTGGTTGGACTCATGACCCTGGAGGTCTCTTCCAACCTAAGCAGTTCCCTGATTTTAAAGGACATTGGAGGGTTCTGGGCAGTGAGATGTTCTAGGTGAGGAGTTGTACGTGAGCAAAGGTCAGTCATTTCCCCGTCCTGACCCCTGGCTGTGGCAGAAGTTGCTGTGCTGGGACCGCTCTGTCTCCATTGGTCTTTGAGCTGGAAGGCTCCAAGATTGCCTCTGTTTTCACAGCTCCAGAAGCTTGGTGTTCAGATCTCGGTGAGGACAGGAGCAGCACTACCAGTTCATCCCTGGGGCGTTTGCCGCTCAGAACTGTTGTGCAGTCGCATCGGTACTGTGTGACTCTAGGTCAGGTGAAGCAGAAGATGCAGCTCTTACAGGAGGAGTTTGGGAGTCAGGATGTTTCTGATCCAGAAATGAAGACGACTGAGACTGTCCTCCCCTCTGAGTGCAGAGCTGCGCGGGAGTGGAGGAGCACCACAACTCACCGTGCTCCTCCTGGCTGGCTCCGGCAGCACTCGCTGATGAATTGGAGATTATTTTGTGACCTCCCTGAATCTCTGGCGCTGCAGACGTCCCCCCCCGGTGATGAACTGCCCCATAATTCTTTCCCAGTTGTCAAGTGCTTGAGGCAACAGTCGTAGATCCATCCAATAGATCTTCCTGCGTAACCTGCGACTCCAGAGCTGCGCAGCCAGGTCGGCAGCACCTGGCAGGTCGAATGGCCTCTTCTCTCCCGCGTTTTGTGGACCAGGTTTGCATCCAGCACCTTGTCAGGTGCATGTGTAGGCTTTCTGCTTGAGGGAAGCCTGGCTGGAAGCTCCTTGCTCTGAAACCCCTTGATTTAGTGAACCCCAGTAAGGATGTGGTTTAATAGCTGCTCCAGGGGGCTGCGTGTGTCTGCACCTGGTGCGTGGTTCAGGTGCTTTGGATCTGGCAGCACTGACGTGATCTGTGCAGGAAGAGGGGGGTTCTGAGGGGATGCAGCTTTTACTCTGACTCACAGAACACGAGGGATGAGAGGGGACCTCGAGAGATCATCCAGTCCAATCCCTCAGCCTTTCCTCAACTGGGAGATGCTCCCCTCCCTCCATCATCTCTGTGTCTCTGTGCTGGGCTGTCTCCAGCAGCTCCATGTCCTCCTGGCACCGAGGGGCAGGTGAGATGCTGCTGGCTCTGCTAAGCCCACATCTCCACCTTTGCACGCAGTGCCCAGACACTGACCAGTTCAGCAACACGTTGTTTTGGACTCTGCATGTCTGCTGCTGACTTGGACACGACCTCAGCAGTGGTTCGAGGCTCCATGGCTGCTCTCTGAACAGATGTATTTGCTGGGGAGTGTCCCGAGTCCCAGCTCTGAGGAGCTGTCTTCTGCAGAGCTTCCCCTCTGAATCATGCACTGCTCTCTCTCTGTGGTATAAGGTGGGTGCTGCGAGTTGTTCTCCCTTAGACTTGGGTACGGGGGTACTTGGGTTTAATGTGGGGGACGCGACCCTGCCTTTGCATTTCCTTCTCTTGCATTGCAAAGCACTGTGAGGCCCCTCGGCTGGAGAGGCTGTTAGATCTCGAGCACATGACTGCTCGCTGGTGCACAGGACAGAAGTGTGGAGTGCTGCCTTGGCAGGAGGAGCTCTTGGAAGGGTTAGATTTATTGGAAGTACTCGCGTGTCCTGCTAGTGCTCACAGCCAGCGGCTCGGGGCTGAGCGCGTCCGTGCTGCCTGTGACAGCGCCAGCCGGGCAGTGAGATTCGCCGTCCGGCCTCTGCGGCTGGACCTCTCTGGCAGAGAGGTTTTGCTGTTGTCGGTACCAATCATTCATCCAAACGTGGACATCTGTGTCGTGTCCATCTGCCCTGAGCTCTGCTCACTCTGCAGGCCAGGGGAGGTGGTGGTGAGGAGCCCAGTGCAGAGCCACAGAGGTGATGGAGGGAGGGGAGCATCTTCCTGCTGGGGAAAGACATAAAACTAGGGATGATCCTCTTGTGGAACCAGAATGTTGCTGATGATGGTTACAGGCTCTACGTGCAGCTGACAGGAGTTGGAGCTGGGTTTCCACAATTGGGGAATCATTCAGATTTGGAAAGACCCCTGAGGTCATAGAGTTCAACCACCAACCCTACTCCGCAAGGTCACCCCCAAACCAGATCCCCCAGCACCACATCTCAACCGCTTTTAAACTCATCCAGGGTTGGTGATTAGACCCCCACCCTGGGCAGCCCAGTCCACGGCCTGACCACTCTCTCCATCAAGAATCCCTTGCTGATGGCCAGTCTGACCCTCCCCTGTTGGAGCTGGAAGCCCTTCCCTCTGCTTCTGTCACTACTGACCTGTGAGCAGAGCCCAGCATCTCCACAGTGTCCTTTCAGAGCTGTAGAGAGCGATGAGGTCCTGTAGGCTCAAGACAAGGGTTTGTACACTCAGGGCAAGACCCCCCGGTGAATACCAGCTCCTTGAGTGCTCCAAGAGTTGGGCTGGGTTTTGACCAGGCACTAGATGTGGTCACTGCGCCGAGGTGTTGGGAGTGTCTTTGTCCCTCCTGGACACTACGGGGAGCAGCCAGGTGCGTAGTGCAGAGAAGGTGCTTTGCTGGGTCTGGGTCCTGCAGGTTTTGCAGCAGATGCAGCCCAGGAGCCTGTGCTGCAGACACCACCAGCAGCCCGAAGCAGAGTCAGCTGTTGTTTACAAAGATGTTCATGTCAGTGCTCGGAGCACGGAGGCAACAGCTGGAAGAGCTGCGTCGGGGGTGTGAGTTATGGGTCCCCCTGCACAGCCGTGTCAACTGCTTCGTGCTCTCTTTTCTCTTGTGTGAAATGATCTGATGCCTTCAGAGCAGCCTCTCTACTGCTTCCTCCCTGCCCCCCAGACTTCACCTGGTGTCTGGAGCAGCTGGATCACAGGGCCTGGGCGATGCCCAGTGTGTGGACCAGTTCAGCAGTCAGTGGGCGAGTTGATAGAAAGGATGTGGGGGCTGCTCGGGGTCTAATAACGCCTGTGATGCGTGATGAGGGAGATGCAGCTGGTTCCCCACCAGGTGCTAAGGGGGAGTGGGACAGTGGGGAGCCCAGAAAGCAACTGGGCTTTGGTGCTGCTTCTCTGTCTGCTCCCAGTCCTCTCCTCTCCCTCAGAACTCCCTCAGGACTGACCATCTTTCAGTTGAGGTTGGTCCAGGTCTGGACTCAGTCTCCCTGGAATGAGCCCTTGGTGTTGCGTTGTTCTCCTTAGATGGACAAGAGGCTTTTCTGTTGCTGATGCTCCAACACAAGAGCCTACACTCTGCAGGGAGAAGACAGTCCCCTGGGCACTCTTCACTTATTAAAAAACCCAATAGCAGGGAAGGAGAGGCAGTGGAAACAGCAATCAGCCCTTGCTGTGACAGGGCTGCCTGTGCTCAGGAGCTGCTGCTTCATCCCACAACCAAAGGCATCAGCATAAAGGGGCTTTCTGACCCCCAGAACAGAGGCAGTTACTGCAGAGCAGATGCTGCAGACACTTGGGCAGCCTGGATGCTCTTCCCGGGTGCAGCGAGTGCTGCAGAAGCTCAGCAGGGGCATGGTCTCTGTACACATGTCTTGCCCTCAGGGCTGGGAATGGCCTGAGGTGGGACTGGGCACAGCTAGGCAGACATCTCTGGGGCTATGAGGATGCAGTGGGATGTCCACGTGTGTCTGTGTGTGGAAGGGAAGGGGATCTGTGCTGATGGGGTGCATGGGGCTGCCCCCAGATTGCTGCCTCCTGCATCTAAGGAGCCACTCTGGCTTCCTCTCTGGGCTTAAAAGCTCTTCCAGCCTTGTTGTGCCTCTTTAATATTGAGGAGCTGGGGCTTCTTTCCCAGGCTGGGTCAGCGTGGAAATGAGGTTCCTAGACGATTCCTTAAAGCACGAGTGGCAGGCTCTGGCTGAGGATGCGGTGCTGCCGACTTCCTTGGGCAGGACCCTTTGTGATTGAGAAGGGTCTCAACGTGACCCTTCACAGAAATATCTCTTGTGATGTGGATCTGCAGGAAGGAGGCTCCAGTTCGCAAGGGGTTAGGTTTTGGTGTCTGGAAGATCTTGAGGTGTGTGCTGAGGTGGTGCTGGGGGTAGCTGTGCTCTGTGTGTGCCTCAGCTTTGCTGTGTGAGACAAGGAAAGTCTTGATGTCAGCCTCTCCAGAATGTGAACCCGCCCCAGGACATCCTTTCCCACTCATTCCCTGGTGTCTGAGGGCTTAGAAACATAGAACGAGCCTGCTCTGGCAGGGGGTTGGACTGGATGATCTTTTGAGGTCCCTTCCAAACCCTGATGTCCTGGGTTTGAAGGGACCTCCAAAGGGGATCCAGTCCAAACCCCGTGTAACAAGCAGGGCCATCAGTCCCCAGCCCAGGTTGCCCAGAGCCCCAGCCAGCCTGACCCTGAATGGCTCCAGGGATGAGGCATCCACCCCCTCTCTGAGCAGCCTGTTCCAGAGATCTCCCACCCTCAAATTCCAGCCCTTTCTCCTCCTGTCCAGCCTCACTCTGCCCTTTCCCAGCTTTAGACCATGACTGCCCATCCTGTTGTTCCCCTGCCTTTGGGAAGAGCCTTCCCCACCCTCTGACAGCCCCTTGCAGGGGTTGGAAGGTCGCTGTGAGGTCTCCTTGGAGCCGCCTTCTCTCCAGGCTGAACAGCCTCAGCTTCCTCAGCCTGTCCCCAGAGCAGAGGGGCTCCAGCCAGCCCTCTCTTAGGAGGAGAAGGTGCCACCCACATCCTTCCTCTGCAGATAACGGAGCAAACTGTCTTCCCCACCGCTGCCCCGGAGGTTTTCCCTGTTATTAACAAAAGCAGAGCGAACGCACATCTGAAACAATAACACGAATGATTTCCAGCCTTGAATTGAATTACGGGTATGAAAGCGCCCTCGTTTCGGGCGAGAACGCGGAGGTAATTACATCCTGTCACGCAGGCAGAGCGCCCGTCGCTTCCCCGCGCCCCCGTCCCCGCCGCAGCGCCCCCGGGGGAGGCCAGTGCCCTGAGGGGACTGGCCGGGGGAACTTCGCTGGGGTGACCACGATGCTCCGGCGGAGCAGCTCAGCCTCTCCCGCACCCACCCCAGCCCCGACCAATTCAAATCGGTGCTGGGAAGGGATCCTGAGGTTCCTCTTCTGAGTAATTGTCTCCAGCCGGCGGCTGCTGGTTACCCAGATACAGGCTGCTGTTTCCTCGGCTCCGATTGCTCTGCGCAGTAATTGCCTGGCACCGCGCTGCCGGCGGTGATGGAAGGAGCCAGGTGCTGCGAGCACCGCGGGCAGCTCGGGAAAGGGCAGGGCTTGTGGCTCAGCTCGGGAGAGGGCAGGGTTTCTGCTGCTCTTACTGAATTACCTGAAACCCTGTGGCCAGTTCTGGGCCCTTCAGTCCCAGAAGGACACGGAGCTGCTGCAGAGAGCCCAGCGCAGAGCCACAGAGATGATGGAGGGAGGGGAGCATCTCTCTGCGGAGGAAAGGCTGAGGGAGCTGGAGCTCTGGAGCTGGGAAAAAGGAGCCTGAGGGGTGACCCCATGAGTGTTGATCAATATGTGAGAGGTGGGTGTAAGGAGGATGGAGCCAGGCTCTGCTCAGGGGCACCCAGTGACAGGACAAGGGGCAGTGGGTGTGAGCTGGAGCAGAGGAGGTTCCCCATCAGTGTGACAAGGACCTTGTTCCCAGTGAGGGTGCCAGAGCCCTGGCAGGGGCTGCCCATGGGGGTTGTGGAGTCTCCTTCTCTGGAGACATTTCAAACCCTCCTGGACATGTTCCTGTGCGACTGGATCTGGGGGATCCTGCTGTGGCTGGATGATCTCTGGAGATCCCTTCCAATCCCTGTTGCTCTCTGATGCTGTGACTGCAGATGCAGGACTGGCCGCACGCTCATGTCCAAGGCCTCGTGGTGCAGGGTTTGCTCCAAACCCTTCCCGTGCAGTGGTCAGAACTTGCAGGAGATGAGTGTCCCACACGCAGGGGCCTCGAACCCCATGTTTTCTTTAGCTTGCAGGCTTTCAGGGGCTGCACTTATCTTGTGCTGCTTCTGGCCGGTGTCTCCTCAGGGCTGCGAAGGGCATCCTTGCTCGTGCATGGGAATTGAGTGCTCTGCTCATGTCTGTGATGGTGCCAGCGTGAGACCTCTGCCAGACGAGACTGGGGGCACTGGAGAGACACTTTAATGGAGAAATACAAACACTGATGTGTTCTTCCTCTTGGCTTCCCTTACTGCACGGGCTGCGAGTCCGCTCTCCTCAGCAGAGGGTGGTAACTTCATGTCGTTCTGACAATGCAATTTGTTTTGAGCATCCTTGTTCCGTGAGAGAAGATTTTCCAGGCTTAGCCGGTAGCTCTGCATCATCTCTTCTGAAATTCAGATCCTCTGGGCTCGCAAGACAAGGGACAGAGTAATTATGATCAAGTCGGGGGGTTACTTCAGTTCATCCTTGTGGGGATTGTATCAGACTAATCTCTCTCCTGAGGCAGCAGACCAGCGATAACCCCCAGCAGGTTCAACAGCTCTCCGCTGGTTTTGTCAGGAGCTGGCAAGTGCTTGGCTGCTGTGGCTACCGCTGAGCCCTCTCTCTGGCCTGAGGCTGGCTCTGAGCTCAGTGGCTGCACCCCTGGGTCATGCTGTGTGCAGCTGTGTGCTGCCACTGTGTCCTGTTACCTGCTGCAGGTGACTTCCCCACTGTGGGGGGGATGTTGTAGGTGCTCAGAGCCCTGGGATTGTCACTAGTTGAGGCAGGGGCTGTGGGGCTCAAGATGAGGCCTCTGGTCTTGTTGCTGTTGCTCAAGAGCATAGAATCATAGAATGGCCAAGGCTGGAAGGGACCTTAAAGATCACCCAGCCCCCCTGCACAGGGACACTTGGGGCCCAGGCAACCTGCCCTTCAACCCTGCCAGGGATGGGGCAGCCACAGCTCCCCTGGGCAACCTGTTCCAGCATTTCCCATCATCTCAGCAAAGAATTGGCTCCTCATGGCCAACCTCAGTCTTCCCTTTTCTAGTCTGGATCCCTTTTTCCTTGTCCTCTCACTACCACCCCTGTCAAAAGCCTTCCCCCAGCTTTCTTGTAGCCCCATTCTTTCAGAGACTAGGAAGCTGCTGGAAGGTCACCTGGGACCCTCCTCTTCTCCAGGCTGGCCAACCCCACCTTGCTCAGCCTCTCCTGAGAAGGGAGGTGCTCCAGCCCTCTGAGCATTGGAGCTGCTCTCCTCTGGACCCCTCTAGGAGCTCTGTGTCCTTCTGATGCCAGGGACTTCAGAGCTGGACCCAGTGCTCCAGGTGGGGTCTCACTGGGACAGAGCAGAGGAGGAGGATCCCCATCACTGTCAGATGATTCAGTCTCCAACCTCTGACTCTGTCTCTTCCATCTGAGAAATGGGGGAGGAGAAAGAGCATTGGAGCCAGCTGGGCTTCCTTAAACCCCACTTGCCGCTCCAGCCCCGGAGCGGTGCCTGTAGGAAGCCCTCCGCCGCGGCGAGTGCCGGCAGGTCTGTCGGAGGCAGCGCCTGGAGCTTGGCAAATTCACCCCAATCTCGCCCAGTGATTCATCGATTTAAGTCACTCTTCCCAGGAACATCTGCAAGAATTAAAGGCTTATAAAAATGAATGAGGAATCTTTCTGAAGCCATTGTTGGTCCGACTGGAGAAGGGGAGGATGATTTACTCCCTGACAATCTGTAATGCTCCTCGTTAACAGGCTGGTGAGATCCTTCATGTTTATGACGGGGGATTACGGGACTCTCTGGTGAACAGAGAGGAGCTCCAAGTGACTCTTATTGCAAGGGGCAGTGTGGATGAGGATTTATGAGGAGCTGATCAAGGAATTTTCTGGAAGGGCTTGTAGTGAGGTGGTGAGGGTGATGGAGCCCTGGCAGGGGCTGCCTGGGGGCTGTGGAGTCTCCTTGTCTGGAGACGTTTCAAATCTGCCTGGACTGTTCCTGTGCGACTGGATCTAGGGGATCCTGCTGTGGCTGGGGGATGGGACTGGATGGTCTTTCGAGGTCCCTTCCAATGATCCCTTCCAATCCCTGATGTTCTGGGAGTCTGTGATCTGCGGGCGCAGAGTCTCCCGAACGCACCCTGCTCTCCCAGCACCGCTGGAACACGGGTGCTCGTGTGGCTGATGAGAGAAGCTGCTTCATTGCTGCTTCCCTGCCATCAGAGCTGTCTTTGTTGTGGCCTGATTTGCCTGTCAGCCTGTTAGGACTGGGGCAGTGCAGCCCCTTACAAGGGTTTTATCTGCAGTGCCAGGCACTTCACAACCTTGGGAGCCTCCAAAGCTGACAGAGCATCGCTTCACATCCTGACGAGCGTCCCCTCGGTGCTCAGACACGATGCTTTCAGCACGGCTGGGAGACATGCTGGCCCTTTATGGGGGAGAGGCATCAGCGCTGGTGGAGTAGTCAGAACATTCTAGCAGCACAGACAGTGCCAGCAGTGAACAGGAACCAGCTTGTGCACATCTCCTGTGGGGCTGCCATCCATCCAGCGCAGCAGGCAGCGCAGCGCCGATGGCAGTCACCACCTGCAAACCCCGGCCCCGCTCCTGTGCGAGAGGGGCGGTGGTGGCAGCGGCGCCTCCCCTGCCCCCTGCCTTGGCAGGGGTAGCATGAAGATAACGGCCGTGTTCCTCATTGCAAAGTCTATTATCTCCTGAAAGGAGCAGTTAATGAACCTCATAAAACCATTAGGAGATGAGTCTGGCTATTATGAGGGATATCTGGGTTCTGGGAGGGATGCTTCTGCCCGGCAGAAGCTGGCAAGGTTGGCTGCAGGTTGCTCAGGAGAAGTGGCTTGGGATGGGCAGAGAGTAAATGATGGAGTAAATGATGTGTTTGACAGTCAGTGCTGGGCCAGGAGGAGATCACGGCCTGAAGTCTCCAGCAGTGAAAAGCAGGGTTCTCACAGGATCACTCAAGCTGGAAAAGACTCCTGGGATCGTAGAGTCCAACCGCCAACCCGACTCTATGAGGTCACCCCCAGCACTCACCCAGTGGTGGGGACTTGAGCAGCACCCTGGGCAGCCCATCCCAGAGCCTGGTCCTGAGTACAGCCCCCTCGCATCCCTGCTGCCGCGGCTGTAACATCGGGAGCTTTGGTGCGAGCAGTCCCCCTGCAGAGTAACCTTCCTCTGTGGGAGAGCATCTTGGAGTCAATGCAAAGAGGAGGGAGCTCTGCAGAGCTGCTCTGTTGTGGCCGTGAGGAGCGTGAAGGCTCCTTGCATGTCCTCACTCAAAGGAGCCTCTTTTATTTGTGTAGCGTTAGTTTTCCGTCCCGAGATGCCCCGTCTGTCTGAAGGGTGCCCTGGCATCAGGAGCAGCGCTTCGTGGTCATTTCTGTTGGCAGTAAGACAGCCCAAAGCAGAGAGCAGCAGGCTGTGAGAACACTCTGGGCTGGCTGGGAGCATCTCCCTGCTGAGGAGAGGCTGGGTGAGCTGGGGCTCTGGAGTTGGGAAAAAGGAGCCTGAGGGGTGACCCCATGGATGTTGATAAATCTGGAAAGGGTGGGTGTCAGGGGGATGGAGCCAGGCTCTGCTCAGGGGCACCCAGTGACAGGACAAGGGGCAGCAGGTGTGAGCTGGAGCAGAGGAGGTTCCACCCCAGTGTGAGAAGGACCTTGTTCATGGTGAGGGTGCCAGAGCCCTGGCAGGGGCTGCCCGGGGGGATTGTGGAGTCTCCTTCTCTGGAGACATTTCAAACCCTCCTGGGCTGTTCCTCTGTGACTGGATCTGGGGGATCCTGCTGTGGCAGAGGGACTGGGCTGGATGGTCCCTTCCCATCCCTAGTGACTGGATCTAGGGGATCCTGCTGTGGCAGGGGGTTGGACTGGATGACCTTTCAAGGTCCCTTCCAACCCCTCAGGTTCTGCGGTTTGAGAAGTAAAGCAGAGGTGGGGATGCCACGTATTTCTCCAAGGTTCTTCCAAACAGCAAGTGAGAAACTGCTTTTGGCTCAGGGCGCTGCAGTGCTGGTACGTTGCCCAGGAAGGTGCTGCCTCCCCCTCCCAGTGAGCCCAGTTCCCCCAGAGCAGCCAGCACTGTGTCCCCTAGCTCTGCTTCCTCCCAGCCTCGGTGCTCTGCTGCTGTTTTCCTCCTGCACGGGATGCAGGGCCTCCCAGCCATCGATTCCAACTGATCTTTTCCTCTTTTGTTTTCTCTCTGTGAAGCTGCCATCACCTGCTTCTCAATGATTACATAGATGCTGGAGGAAATTAATCTGCTAACCAGATAAAGGCAGTAATATGGGGCTCACTTACCTCTCTCTTCTCCTGGCCGTCTCCAAAATCAATCGGGCTCTGCCCGCCGATGCCGGCCGAGTTCCCAGCCGGTCCCGAGTGGATCAGATATGTCACTCACGAGTTATTACAGCCCATCCGAGAAGAAAGATGCTGTTTCTCAAGGTTAGTGATCATTAAGGCCCTGGCTTGGCGTCAGCAGTTTGTAGCAGAAAATGGTCTTTCTGTTCTTGTTTTATTTTTTGAAGGGATTTTGGAATTTACTGAAGGGATTTTGGATCAGTGCTCTGGATGCAGTGGAGGGAATCACTCCAAGAGATGTGAGGGGCTGGAGCGGGTCCAGAGGAGTGACGAGGCTCAGGAAGGGAATGGATGGTCTGATGAGGAGAGGCTGAGGGAGCTGGGGCTGTTGAGCCTGGAGAAGAGACTCAGGGGGGATCTTCTCCCTCTCTCCAACTCCCTGAAGGGACGTTGTAGTCAGGTAGGGGTCAGGTTCTTCTCCCAGACAATGAGAGGGCAGAGCCTGAGGCTGCCAGGGGAGGGTTAGGTTGGATGTCAGGAAGCCCTTCCTCATGGAAAGGTTTATCAGAGCCTGGACTGGACTGCCCAGGGCAGTGGTGGAATCCCCATCCCTGGAGGTGTTGAAGGACAGCCTGGCTGTGGCCCTTAGTGCCCTGGTGTGGCCACTGGGATGCTGTGAGGTGCTGGTCTGGGCTGGATGGGCTCAGAGGGCTTCTCCAGCCTTCTGTGATGGCTCTTCTGTTCAGCTGAACAGAGCTCTAAAATCACGACGTGGATCTTCAAGGTGGTGCTCAGTGCCTGCTCTCTCTGAAGGTTATGGACATGTGGGTTTTGAGGATGACACTTAGAACAGCAGCTTCTATCAGCTGTGTCCCTTTCAGTTTGTCAGGTTTGTGCTTGATGCTGATGGTCCTCCTTCCCTTTGAGTCCCTGTGCCCATCGCTGCAGCTCTGCCCTTCGGCCGCTCCTGGGTTAGTATTTCTGGATGTCACTGGGTGACATCCAGCAAGTTTTAGTGGCGTCTTCTTGGGGAGCGGGGTCCCCACTGCTTGTTCAGCCTTGGCCTCGCTGGGCACAGTCAGTCTTTGCTCTTCGTCTGCCCCATCAGCTTTTGTTCGTGAGGAATCTGCCAGATCTCTCAGAGAAAGAACTAAATGTCCCAAACCAGTTGCTCTGGCAAACGCAGCCATCTGTCCCCTGCTCAGAGCCATCCTGTGACCTTTATTTGTTTCATAGATTGTCTTGGTGCTGGCTTTTGCCTTCGAGGTACTTCTGGGTTTCGCTGCAGCCTGCTCTCGGCTCCTCTCCACGTTGGGAGGGACTTTGAAGGACCATCTAGAGTCACAGGACATCAAGGACTGGAAGGGACCTTGAAAGATCATCCAGTCCCCCTGCCAGAGCAGGATCACCTAGACCAAGTTGTACTGGAACATGGAACAGAGGAGGTTCCATATAAATATCAGAAGGACCTTCTTCCTGGTGAGGGTGCCAGAGGCCTGGCAGGAGCTGCCCAGGGGGTTGTGGAGTCTCCTTCTCTGGAGGTGTTTCAAACCCTCTTGGCCATGTTCCTGTGTGACTGGTTGTAGGGGATCCTGCTGTGGCAGGGGGATGGGACTGGGTGATCTTTGGAGGTCCCTTCCCATCCCTAATGCTTCTGTGAGTCTGTGTTGGTCACAAGATGATGTCTATGATGAGAGAGGCTGATCGAGTGACTTAGCAACTGGCAGCAAAATGATGAGAGAGCTCCTACAGAGTCCCAGCATGACTGAGGCTGGAAAAGCCCTCTGAGCTCTGAGGACCCTACATCAGCCAGACCAGGGCACTAAGGGCCACAGCCACTCCTCTCTTAAACACCTCCAAGCTAAACATCCCTCAGCCTCTCCCCACCAGCCTTTCCCTCCAGTCCCTTCCCCAGCCTCGTTGCTCCTCTGGACCCACCTGAGCCCCTTCGAGGTCCCTTCCAATCCCCAATGTTCTGTGATTTGGGCTCGAACTGGAGATGGGCTGAGGGTCAGCCCACGGCCACTGCAGTGAGCCTGACAGCTGGAGTGAGTTTTATCTAAACCCAGCCCCAGAGCGGTTAAAGCTGCCCGGTTTCCTGTTGTCAGCCCTGGAGATCCCCCCTGCCCGCCCTGCTGCGAGAGCGCTTTGATTGGAGCTGGCAAGGCTGTCTGTCGGCCCTGATGGGACTTGGCACCGGTCGCAGCCCAGGCTGGGGGTTGCTCTGGCGCTAACGAGGCGTGAGCGGGATCTACCAGCAGCCCTGTCAGCACAGGGGTCCTTCTCGGGAAGATGTCTCCTGTCTCCCGGTGGGTGCCTCTGGGAAAGGCTCGGGCGTTAAAGCCGTGAGAGTCAGAGCACTGGGGGGCCCGAGCGAGGGCAGGTTTGGGCAGGAATCGCCGCGATTAGCGAGTTCTGTGTCCAGAAGGAATCTCCTCCTCTCCGCAGGCAGACCCTGGCTGTCCAAAGTGGCTTCGTGCGGGTGGAGGGTGGATGATGGAGTGAGCGATGTGCTTGGGGGTCGGCTCTGGGAGGGAGCAGCAGACTGTGAGGACACCCTGGGCTGGGTTGAGAAGTGAAACAGAAGGTCAAGGACCACTTGGCTGGTGCTGGGTCAGCAAAAGCTTCCTCGCAGGGCTGCAGTTGAACATTGTCCTGCAGGGTCTGCAGAGAATCCTCCCCCGGTGTGAGCTGTCTCAAGCTGTGGAACAGTGCTGGAGCCATCCCAGCCTGGGTTGGGTTGGAAGGGAGCTCACAGCTCACCCAGTGTTGCTCAAAGCCCAGTGATGCCCCAGTTCAGTGCAGGACTGTGTTCCCAGAGAGGCTGGCAGTGCCCAACCCTTTTGGAGCCGATAAGGAGCAGCAGCTGTTTTAATTGAGAATCTTTCTGTGTTTGGGCGACCTGAACCCACCTTCCTTTTTATTTTTAAGCGACTGACTCCCGACAATTAAAGAAATAACTGCCCTGGGTGCAGGTTTGTCAGTCTGTACCGGGAGGCCATTAGGCAGCGTCGCTTCAGCAGCAGCCACCTTCCTGATTAGAGCTTCAGCTCCCCGAACCCCCGCCCTGCTCTTCAATGACTCGTTGACACCTGATCCGCGGGGTTTTATGGCCACCGGCAGCGCTTTGTGGGCTTTCCCCCTGCTCCCATTAAACTGCCCGAGCAAGTCGCTTCTCCTTCAGAAGCCGTCGATGTTCTGGCCTCCTGGAGCGGCTGCAGAGCAGGGTCTGGCTGCACTTGGGCTTGGGAGGGACCCTTGGATCTCGTGCGCGGGTCTCCTCCAGCCGCCGAGTCTCAGGAGCTTTGTTCTGCTGGAGTTGGAGTTGGTTTGGGCGGCTCTGCTCGAGGAAGCTGCTGTTGGTCTTCCTCCATCAGGAGGCAGGGAGCTGCTCCTGGGCTGCCTCTGCCCACGGGTGCTGGTAGCAGGTGTCCAGGTTGACAGGTGGTGACAAAGAGCTGATGGTGACCATAGTCCTGCCCTGGGGAGCTCCAGTTTCTTCACAGCAGGAAAAGATGTGGTTCCCTGGTGCCTCCAGCACATAAAGCTCTTGTGGCTCTTTGTGGTGGGCTCTGGCTCGGCGGGAGGTCATGCTGGCCGCAGTCCATCAGGACACTCGGCACAAGCACCTGACCAGGGGAGGGCTTGGGCACCTCTGAACTGAGCGACGCTGAGCCCCGTGGTGCCCCTGTGGGCAGTCGGGGCTGGAGGGCAGGAGGGGGTGCGCTCGTCTGCTGGCTGGGGTCACCCAGGGCTGGTCTCCAGGTCCATCAGAGATGTAGACCTTGCGACCTAAATACCTTGGGGGGTGGGGGGGGTGTTAGGGTTTTCAGGGGATTTGTTGTTGTTCTCAAAGTAGTTGCTGAGCTCCAGCTGGATTCCAGGACCGGGGAGGTCCTGGTGGCCAGCAGGATGGCCAGGAGCCAGCAGTGTGCTCTTGTGGCCAACAGGGCCAGCAGCATCCTGGGGTGGATCAGAAGAGGGGTGGTTAACAGATCGAGAGGTTCTTCTCCCCCTGTACTCTGCCTTGGTGAGACCACATCTGGAGTGTTGTGTCCAGTTCTGGGCTCCTCAAGAGGGATGTGGAGCTTCTGGAGGGAGTCCAGCATAGGGCAACAAGGATGATGGAGGTGGAGCCACCTTCCTTAGGAGGAGAGGCTGAGGGAGCTGGGTCCCTTTAGCTTGGAGAGGGGGAGACTGAGGGGGGTGACCTCATTAATGTCTACAAATATTTGAGGGGTGGGTGTCAGGAGGATGGAGCCAGGCTCTGCTCAGGGGCACCCAGTGACAGGACAGGGGGCAGCGGGTGTGAGCTGGAGCAGAGGAGGTTCCACATCAATGTGAGAAGAACCTTCTTCCCAATGAGGGTGATGAAGCACTGGCAGGGGCTGCCCATGGGGGTTGTGGAGTCTCCTTCTCTGGAGACATTTCAAACCCACCTGGACATGTTCCTGTGTGACTGGATGGAGGGGATCCTGCCGTGGCAGAGGGATGGGACTGGCCGATCCCTAATGTCTGTGATTCCATGACTCTAAGAGCTCACTGCTGTCAGGGAGGTACCTGTGAGTTCCCAGTTACAGGTTTCTCCTGCATCCCCAGTCAGACGGTTCACCTGCCCTTCCCTCTCACTTTAGCCAGCCAGCAGCGTTAGCTTCATCAGGACAGGTCCTGCTCGGCAGAGCCAGCGTTTCTCGACCCACGAGGTGCGTTATCTGTGAGATCAGCGTGAGGAAGGGGTGGGACTTCAGTCAGGGAGAGAGTTCCTTGCCCCGGTGGATGCGGCTGGTTTCGGCAGCCCAGTTCCCCACTGTTTTGTCACTGGCTTGATTCAAAGGCACCGAGACGTTGCAGGGAGCGTTTCTGCTTGTGTGGGCTTAATATAGCCCCTGTGCGGTGGGGCGGCGCGGGGGAGCCTCCAAGTAGGGCAGCATCAAACGCGGAGAGAGCGCGGAGCTCGCGGCACGCAGCGTCCTGTCAGGGCTGCTCTGCAAACACAAAGTCAGCCCTTCTCGGGGCGGGGGGGAGGAAAGCTGACAGTTCCCAAAGGACAGCAGGGAGGCAGAGAAAAGTTGAATTAAGAGCACGGTGGCTGCTTGGAAGTGTCTGCCACCAAAGAAGGGAGACTCGCAGGATCACAGAACGCTAGGGATGGGAAGGGACCTGGAAAGATCAGCCAGCCTGGTCCCCCTGCTACAGCAGGATCCCCTCAACCAAGTCCCACAGAAACAGTCCAGGCAGGTTTTCAATCTCAGTCCCTTCCAATCCCTTCTGACTGGATCTAGGGGATCCCACTGTGTCCTGGGGATTAGCCTGGATGATCTTTGGAGGTCCCTTCAATCCCCAGTGTTCTGTGATGCTGTGAAAGACAAGAGGCAGGTTTTATTGAAAACAGCCAAAAGCAGCTGGAGGAAGGTGATTTCTGAGGGGCTGGGTGCGAGGGGACAGCACCCTGCTGGGAAGGAGGGACGTGCCCAGCCTCACTCTCCTCCTGTTCTGCTCTGCCCGTGCCTGTCTCAGTTTTCCAGGCTGAAAATGACACCCGTGATCCTTCCTCACAGCTCTGAAAGGTTTGATTAGGGAAGGGGAGGTCAGAAACGCTGGAGTTCTTAGACCTCATAACTTTTCTGCTGGGGAAGTGTCTCAATTGCTTTCTGTTATCATAGAATCATTAGGGGTTGGAAGGGCCCTCGAGAGATCATCTAGTCCAATCCCTCCTGCCAGGCCAGGAGGAGCAGAGCTCCCCAGCACAGCTAAGGGGGCATATGATAAAAGCTCTGCCCCAGGTTCATCGGTTCCAGTCTGCTCCGACTCGCTGGGCAGCCCTTGCCAGGGAGGGGAGGGCAGCTAAGTGGGTGGAATGTCCTGCCCCCACCCGCAGTGCTCCCGCAGGGGCATCGCTGCCTCGGCGCCGTCGGAGGCGCTGGAGCCGGGTCGAGCTGCAGAGCCGCGACTCCGTTCGCTTTGTCCTCGACGGCGGCGACGAGGGTCTGGTCTTTAAACGAGGGTTGCACTTGCTGTCCCCACGGCCGCGTCTTCGCCTCCCTCTTGTGCCGCCGGCTCCCAGCAGCCTGTAGGGACCGTGGGATTCACCCACCTCTTGCTGAGGAGGGCTGGTCCTCCCGCTGCGCTCAGGCTGGCAGCGCCGCTCCCCTTCCAGGATCAGTCCCGGGAAGCAGCGGCGCCCCAGGCTGTGGTTTCCTCGGCGACCTGCTCGCTGCTGCGGGGTCACAACGTGTGTGAGAGAGCGTGGGCGAGCGGCGGCGAGCGGCAGCCCGGGGAAAATCCCCCCCGAGCCCGCTGCAGCGGAGCGGTCTGCTCGCTTGGCTCTGGGCTGAGGGCTCTCGTCAGGGCGGAAGGTGCCACCCATCGTGGGCTTGACTCTTGCCGTTCCAGTTAGGCGTTCTTGAGCATCTCCCAGTAGCCCGATGTGACTCATTGGCCACGGGACTGGCTAAAGCTGTGGGGAGGGAAATCCCGAGCCCGGTGCTTGCAGAGGACGGGTTCGACGGTGGGTTCTTCAGGGCGTCGTTCTCCTGTCAGGGCTCTGCCGCGCGTGGAACTGGGTGACCTCTGAGCTCCCTTCCAGCCCGAACCCCTCTGGTTAGTCAAAGCCTCTGTGAAAACCTCACGAGAGCAGGCGCAGGACCCGGCACCCGAGCTGGTGGCTGCGATCTGTCTGAGCGTGGCTGTGGGTGCTCACGGGGCTGGTGTGCCCTCTGCTCCTCCTCCTCCTCTCATTCGCCGTCTCCTCTGGCGCTGGGGGGCTTGGGAGCGGCAGCGCATCCCTTCCTGCGCTCGGAAGGCATCGAGGTGTCCTCCCGGAGCTCAGGGTAGCGTTCGCCCGCAGCTCAAAGCTGCCGTTCGGGAAGCGCTTCGTATCTGTCTGCTTTTCCTTTTCATTGATTTCGGAGCAAACAATATTTTCAGAGAGGATTCTAGGGGGATAATCGAGCGGGAAGGAGCTGCGCTGTCATCTATCATCCTGTAATCTGCAAATCAATGGGAAAACTTCATTTAATGGTTAGAAAGCGGAATGGATTCGATCTAATTAACTCTGCGAGCTGTAAAAGATATTTATGAGAATTAAACTTTAATATGCATTTCCTGAGGGTGAGATAAAGCTGCCCCTGGCTCGAGCAAAGATTGCGCTGCCCCTTTGTTTGCCCCTCAGCTCAGGAATCGTGGCTCTGGGGGGAAGGCTGGGAACCCCTTCCACCTGGAGATGGAGTGGTCAGGCCCTGGCATGGGCTGCCCGGGGTGGGCGTTGAGTCCCCATCCCTGGATGAGTTTAAAAGTGGCTGAGATGTGGTGTTGGGGGATCTGGTTTAGGGGTGACCTTGTAGAGTCGGGTTGCTGGTTGGACTTATCCAGATTCAGAGGTCTTTTCCAACTTGAATGATTCCATAATTCCATGAGAGAATCACTGTGGTGGGGTTAGACCAGAGTCTGCCACCGTTGTGGGTTGAGACTAGAAGGAGGCATCCATCACCTCAGGTCTGTTGATTTTCCCTCCTCAAATCTGTTGGTTTTCTCTCCTTGTGCACCAAGTCCTGCTCCCCTTGTTTTGCCTTTTGGGGACCGTATTCCAAGCACTTGTTGAATGATGCTTTGAGGAATTTTTCCACCGCTTGGAGATCACAGACTCACAGAACATCAGGGATTGGAAGGGACCTGGAAAGATCATCTAGTGCAGTCAGACTAGAGTCACCTGGACCAACTTGCACAGGAACAAGCCTTGAGCTGTTCTGGGTCCCTGCGCTCAGCACTTGGCACCTCTCAGGTTGTCTGTCCACTGGGGAGCCCAGCTGGGCCAGGAGGGATGGGATGAACCTCTGGGCAGAGGAGAAGACAAGAGAGGTTGGGTTTTGACTCAACACAGAGACCAGCTGCTTCTGGAACGGGGAGGTGACATGGAAACTGGTGAGCAGGGGCAGGAGATGCTGCTCACCTGCCCTTCCCCATTTTCAGAGCAAGTGGCTCACAGTGCTGTTGCTCGGTTTCTCTGTCTCCCACCCAGCTGGTAGGAGTGAGGGGTGAGAGGATGTGTGAGGACAGGTGGGCAGCTTGCAGACACCAGTGTGCCAGGGGATCACTGCCTGTGGCTGTGTGTGGGGATCTCTGCGCGTGGTGTCTTTCAGAGTGATTTAAAAAACCTGCTGAAGGACAAGATATGGCCCCATCCTCATCCCCATCCATCTTTTCATGCAGTCTGGACATGTTCCTGTGCAACTGGATCTAGGGGATCCTGCCCTGGCAGGGGGATGGGACTGGGTGATCTTCCGAGGTCCCTTCCAATCCCTAATGAGTGGACCTAGGGGATCCTGCCCTGGCAGGGGGATTGGACAGGATGGTCTTCCAAGGTCCCTTCCTATCCCTCACCTCCTGTGAGACCATCCAGCCCATTCACTGGTGCCAGCAGTCTGTAGCACAGTTTTTGTTTGGCAGTCCCTTGGCTTAACCACAGCACCTGGCCGTGGGAGGCTGGGAGTGACGTGGCATGAACTCGCAGCACCCTCACGGTGAGACCTGGGAAGGGCTTAGCTGAGCCTCTCTTGGGTTTTTCATCTCCATCTGCTCTGAAAGCGTCCGTGGTCATCCCTCCCCGCTGGCAGGACATGGCCTTTCCCCACTGCAGCCCTCGCCCAGGGCTGTCGGGGTGCTGAGCAGCCTCTTCCAGGGTTCAGTCCCCTGTTTGAAGTGTTGGCTGAAGGATCCAGCTGGGCGGCAGAGCGCAGCCCTTTGCATTTCCCTGAGCTCTCCCGGCTGAGCCTCTCATCTCGGTCAGTCGCCCCGGGTTGCTCTTGGCTTTGCTGTGAGATTTGCAATTAAATATATATCAAAAGCCTCTCCTCACCCAGAGCGCCTGGGAGCGAGGGTGCTCGAGTGTCCCCGCTCCCCGGGCTGAGCCAGGCTGGGCTCTGCACCGCTGGAGCCCTCGGCTCTGCATGTGCTGCATTATGGATGTGCCGCAGCCAGAGCGGCTTCTGCGGGTCCCAGCACCCAGCTCTGCACCGCATGGGTGAGGAGGTGCTGCCGCTCCGGTGCGCTGAGCAGGGTCTGTCTCTGCAGATCCTGGCCACTGCCAGCCCAGGGCAACAGGCTGCCCGGGGGGGTTGTGGAGCCTCCTTCTCTGGAGACATTTCAAACCCACCTGGGCCTGTTCCTGTGTGACTTGGTCTCGGTGATTCTGCTGTGGGTAGGGGTTGGACTGGGTGATCTTTCAAGGTCCCTTCCCATCCCTGATGTCCTGGGATCCTGTGATTGTGACCCTCGTACCTCACAGAGACTTGAGGGACATTGCGGGGTGAGGTTGTAATAGAGGGGGTTTACTGGCCAGTGTGACCTGCAGGCTGGGGGAGGATCCAAGGATGGGGCTCGATGGCTGCGTCAGCCCTCCAGGCTGCAGGGGTCAGGGTGCCGCTGCATCAACACCCTGCTGAGTGCTGTGGGGTCCTGTGGTTGCTGAGAACGACGACAAACACCATTTGCTTGATGAGAATTTCTCTGGTGGCTGAGATGAGCTTGTGCTCAGGAGCGAGGGGGGGTTCAGCTCTGGGTGGGTGCTGAAGGGTCTGAATTCCCAGTGCTCCGGAGCATCTCGCTGGGGGCACCCAGCTCCCGCACCCATGCAGGTGACTGGGCCGGGCCGGGCCTGGCTGCAGCAGCACAGCACTGGCAGAGGAAAGGGATGGTCCTCTGTTTTCAGGCTGCTTTTGCTCCCCTGCTTGCTTTGTGCTCTTAGCTTTTCTCTGTGATCCCTCATCAAAAAGAGCAGGTGCTGTTAATGCTTCGGCAGTTGAAACCCTTTCATTAGCCGCAGAGAAAGCAATCCCAGACAGCCCATGTTCTCAGGCAGTGTCAGCTGGAGGGGCTGGTTGCCATAGGAGTCCTCCCAGAGTAGAGTGTTTAGGGAGGACTGTGCAGGGCCCCTAACTGCCTGCGGCACCTCGCCCAGCCCGGCCTTTGCACAGCAGCCTGTCCCAGTCTGCAGCAGACCCTTCCCACCCAGGGTGCCCCACGCTCCTCAGCAGCCTCGAGCCAGCCACAGATGAAGTTCAGCTCGTATCTGGTCGTGGTGGGTAAAGAACTAGTCCCTGCATGAGCTTGGAAAACCTTAGAGCAGGGTTGGCTCTCTGCTGGTAGGTTTCCAGTTGGAAGTGGGAAGGGTGGTGGTTTGATTCGCATGCAGGACGCTGGATCAATGCAGCAGCGTCAGACGCGGCTGGAGAGCTGTAAAGCCGAGCTCCTCGGGGCGAAAGAGCCTCTCTGAGAAGGGCTGGGACAGGACTGGAGGCAGAAGGGTCCCCAGCCCTGACTGCAGCACTGGGGAGGCTACCTGCCTGGTGGCACCTGGGGCTTGTGGCGATGGATGTGGGGAAGGAGGAGAGTCTATAGCTGTGGACAGCTGACAGAGGAGGAGACCTGGTGGGGAGTGAGTGGGATTTGGTCTGCAGGGGAGTGAGAGCATGGCAGAGAGAGCAGATGGAGGGACCCAAGAGCTGCCCAGGACCTGTGGGGCTCCCTTGGTGCCTGTGCCCAGAGCCCCCTTGTTCCTGCAGTGGTCTTGGTGAATGTTGTGGAGCCGTGAGCCATTTGTGGAGGAGAGGGCCCGGAGGTCTGACAGCTCCCCCCTCCTCCTCCATCCCTACAAAAGGTGGCAGAGACGTTGCTGAAAGCATCTGCTTCGGTGTTTGTGATGCTGTGGCTGGACTCGGTCCAGGTGAGCCTCCATGGGAAGGTGCTTCGAGTGCCAGATGGAGCTCGCTGAGCAGCAGAGGGGTGCGGGAGGCTCCGAAGCACCGGCCATGTCCTGAGGATAAACCCAGAGCAAGAGAAGCTTGAGGGCCTTGAGGGGGTGACACCAAAGTCCTGGTCCTTGCTGGGAAAGGGGGACGTGTGAGAGGAGCCCTGGCAGAGGATGCAGTCGGCCCTAAAGCAGGGCAGAGCACTTCCAGCACCATTTTCTGGCCCAAGTCTGGCTGGTCTAGTGCTGCTGAGCACTTCTGTTCCATCCTGATCGAGGTGCTGCAGCTTTGGTGAATGAGGACAGGGAGGAACAAATTCAGTTGTCTGCCCTGGCCCCGGCCAGGGAGGCTCTGCTCCTCGTCCTCTCCCCTCCGTGCGCCATGAGCTGCTCCTCCTCCCTCCTCCTGCAGACAGCTGCAGGGTTTGAGCATCTCCCCAGTGCTGCCTCTCCTGCTCCAGATGCTGGGCTGGCAGTTCCACTAGAGGACTGACGGGTGGGTGTAGTCCTTATCACACAGAATCCCAGAACATCAGGGATTGGAAGGGACCTCAAAAGACCATCCAGTCCAATCCCCCTGCTCGAGCAAAGTCACAAGTGAATCGAGCCCAGGAAGCAAGGAGAGCGGGAGGAAGGTGCTTCAGGGAGCAAACCAGGGTATTTTATTGTTGATGATGTCTTTATGGACAGCTGCTTCTCAGAGCCCTGCTTGTGTGGAGAAGCTCCAGACCCATCTCGTTCTCCTCACTGGGCTGAACTCGCCCTTCAGCCAGAGGCATCAGCCACACACAGCTGCTGGGGAGAGCCCAGCACAGAGCCACAGGGGTGATGGAGGGAGGGGAGCATCTCCCTGCTGGGGAAAGGCTGAGGGAGCTGGGGCTCTGGAGCTGGGAAAAAGGAGCCTGAGGGGTGACCCCATGGATGTTGATCAGAATGGGAAGGGTGGGTGTCAGGAGGATGGAGCCAGGCTCTGCTCAGGGGCACCCAGTGACAGGACAAGGGGCAGCGGGTGTGAGCTGGAGCAGAGGAGGTTCCCCATCAGTGTGAGAAGGACCTTCTTCCCAGTGAAGGTGCCAGAGCCCTGGCAGGGGCTGCCCAGGGGGGTTGTGGAGTCTCCTTCTCTGGAGATGTTTCAAACCCACCTGGCCATGTTCCTGTGCGACTGGAGCCAGGGTATCCTGTTGTGGCAGGGGGGGGGAACTGGATGATCTTTCGAGGGCCCTTCCCATCCCCAGTGTTCTGGGAGCCTGTGACCCTTGCGTGTTCCCAGGAGTTTTTGGGCTCCATCGGCTCTGCTCTTCTTGGCTGGAGATGACGATGGTCTGACCAGCAGGTGGAAGCAGAGAAAGAACCTGTCAGCAGCTCTCGCCTCACACGGAGGATGTTTTCTGTAGTCAGTTGCAAACCATTAGAGGTGATAAAATACCGTGTAATTTGGGTGAGGCTTCTGCCTGGTTTGTGACAGCCTGAGCTGGGTCCTTTTGAGAGAGGATCTCCTCCCTCTCTGTTCTGCTCTGCTCTGCCCTGGGGAGATCCCAGCTGGGATCGGGTGTCCAGCTCTGGGCCCCTCAGCTCCAGAAGGACACGGAGCTGCTGGAGAGAGCCCAGTGCAGAGACACAGGGATGGTGGAGGGAGGGGAGCCTCTGTTCTGGTCGAGGGCTGCAAAAGCAGCTCTGAGAGCTGGGGGCGAGGATGGTTTTTGCTCAGCAAACGCCAAAGACTTATTTATTTTCCAAAACTGTCTAGATCTTTATTTTATATGGGAAAAGGAGCTTCGTGGCCTCACCAGTGTCATCCAGGGCAAGGCAGAGCCCCCCAGCTCTGCTAGGAAGAGCCATCTCCCCGTCAGTCCTCAGCCTGTGAATAGTAACCGAGCTGCTGTAACGGGAGTAATTGGGGAAATTAGCCTGGCTGGTGGCATTAATATTCATGCGGCCCCGGACGGCCCCGCGCTAATTGCTGCTCTTCCTCCTCCTGCCAGGGAGGCACCACGGGGCAGAATGAACCTCGGAGGTTCAACTCTGCGCTGGCTGGGGCTGCCGGGCTGGGACGCTGCGGTGCAGAGCTCTGGTCAGCCTGTGCTGCAGCCCTGCTGTCACTGGTGAGGAGAGATGGAGGCGCTGGGGCTGGTTAGTCTGAGGAGGAGGAGGCTGAGGGGAGACCTCACAGCTCTCTGAGAGGACCCTGCAGAGGCGCTGGTGCTGGGCTCTGCTCACAGGTCATTAGTGACCAAAGCAGAGGGAGGGGCTTCAAGCTCCAACAGGGAGGGTTAGACTGGACCTCAGGAAGAGATTCTTCCCAGAGAGAGTGGTCAGGCCCTGGGATGGGCTGCCCAGGGTGGAGGTTGAGTCCCCATCCCTGGATGAGTCTAAAAGCTGCTCGGATGTGGTGCTGGGGGGTCTGGTTTAGGGGTGACCTTGCAGAGTGGGGTTGCTGGTTGGACTCGATGACCCCGGGGGTCTTTTCCAACAGGAATGGCTCTCTGGACTCGAGGCCTGGGAGGGAGGTCTGAGGGAGCCCCTGGATCTGTGGATCGGAGAAGGATGCGGAGCTGAGCTCCGGGGGAACGTGCAGTCACGTTGCTGGTGGTAATTATTCCACAGCAAGCAAGAGAGCGGCCGGGGCTCTGCGGGGAATTCTCCTCCGCATTGGCCTAGATATGGGATAGGTGGTCTGAAAGACACTTAGTTCTTGATCCAGCTCTGATTTGCATAGTCCTGGAAGCTGCCGACGTGAGGCCTGAGATTTCGCTGCCTTAATGAGTTCTGCTGTGCTGCTGCTCTAGGTTTTGTCCTCGATGAGAGCTGTGGAGGGAGCAGCGCGAGCTGCTTCTGCCAGGGGACAGCAGGAAGGGGGCAGAGCCCTCCCTCGCTGCATTACTTGGTGTCTTCTGGCCTTGCTCTGCTCTGCCGTGAGCTGAGGCTGGAGGTGAGGGGCTCTGGAGCAGAGGCTTTAGGGGCAGGAGCTGGGAACCAGTGGCACCTTGTGCACAGACCCTGTAGGGGAGCTGTGGGAGGTCCCCTCTCTGCAGGACCCTGTGTGTCCCCTCCTCACAGGAGCCATGAGGAGGGTCTCCTTCCTACTGCTAAGCCCCAAAGTCCTCCTGACTTCTTCCCCCAGGCAGGAGGGACCCGCAAGGCCAGGACAGCCCCACCATGTCCTCAGCACAGGTCAGGAGATGCTCCTGTCTGTCACATCTGGGTCTGTGATGGTTGGGGTTGTGTCAGAGGGAGCTTCAGGGGGATGTGAGGACAAAGTGAAAGGTATCTTGTGAAGGCAAGAGGCTCACAAATCACAGGACATTAGGGGTTGGAAGAACCTCGAGAGATCAGCCAGTCCAATGATTGCTGAGGGGCAGAAGAGCAGACACAGGCAACAGCCTGTTGAATCTCTCGTGCCTGGGGAGAAAACAGGTGGTAGCAGAGCAGGGATGGGGATGATCCCAAACCCTGCCCCTCTTCCCTGTGACAGCCAACCCCCCATCCTGTGCCAGGCACCTTCCTTTGGAGTGTGTCATCGATTTGCCATTCCCCAGTGGTCTGGGTGCTGGGGGGAGCTGAAAGGCTTCTGCCTTGTCCCAGGGGCAGCAGCAGATGCTGTCCTGAGCTCCCAGGGCATCAGGAAGGGGCAGTTCCAGAGCTGCAGTGGCTGCTGCCTTGAGCGTGGATCCCTGCACTAATTAATCTGAGCTCTGTGCGGGTTGCTCTCAGTGTCTCTGCATCTTGCTCTCAGCCACGCCGTGCCGCTTCCTCCCTCGTCCTGTCCCACCCCACTGGGGGTAGGGAGCAGCAGCCGGAGCTGGGAGGGTGATGGGGAAACTGTCCCTGGGGGTGTGTGAGCACCCGCAGGTGCTGGGACTTGTAGGAGCAGATGATTCCCTTTGTTTTAGTGCATCCTCTGCTTTCTCTCTGCGTTCCTTGGTATCATGGGACAGGTTGTGCTTCGCTCAACCTCTTCCACAAACACACCTGGGAAGGACGAAGCGGGGCCGTGATGAGCCGGGTGCTCAGGAAGGAAGGAGGAGGGAGAACACGCTACCAGCTCTATTTCTAAAGGGCTGCGAGCTGCTCGGATGCCATGGTGATGGGATCGGTGTGAGCACCCCGATGGAGACAGATCTGCTGCGTGTCTGGGGTAACGCAAATGGACCGGGACAGTCTGCGAGCAGGAAGGGTTCCTGTTCCTCTCGTTTCCCTGCAGCTTTCTGTTGTTAAACGTGGTGGTTTCCAAGCTGTCACCGTGGATGTTGAAATCTTCTGGCATTCCTGCCTAGATGAGGAGTTCCTGGGGAGAAGCAGAGCCTGCACACGAGGCAGCTCCCTGCGTCTGTTTCCAGCACTGCACCCACACCAGCTGCGGGGGTGTCCCTGCCCCACACGTGCAGCAACCAGAGCATCTCTGTAGTAGCTTTGCAGCTCCCAACACGAGGAGGATGAGGAGCTCTTGGAGAGGGTCTGGAGGAGGCCACGGAGATGCTCAGAGGGCTGGAGCCCCTCTGCTCTGGGGACAGGCTGAGGGAGTTGGGGTAGTTCAGCCTGGAGAGGAGAAGGCTCCAGGGAGACCTTACAGGGACCTTCCACCCCTCAGAGGGGCAGTCAGAGGGCTGGGGAAGTCTGTTCCCAAGGGCAGGGAATGACAGGATGAGGGGTCCTGGTCTGAAGCTGGGAAAGGGCAGAGTGAGGCTGGACAGGAGGAGAAAGCTCTGGAATCTGAGGATGGGGGATCCCCGAACAGGTGGAGAGGGCATGGAGGCCCCATCCCTGGAGCCATTCAAGATCAGGCTGGCTGGGACTGTGGGCAGCTGGTTTGGTGAGTGCTGGCCCTGCTGGGTGTAGGGGGCTTGGACTGGGTGCCATTTGGAGGTCCCTTCCAGCCCTATGATTCTGTGTTTTCTTGCTGGAGGGTGGCTGCTGGCATTTCTGAGTAGCTTCTCAGCAGCTCCAGAGAAGCCCAGATAATCCCAGTGAGCAGCGTGGAGGGGAGATTCCAAGCTCGAGGAGATGACCAGCATCCTCAGCAAGGTGGGGGCAAGGCTGCAGAGACAGGCTGGCTGGGGGTCCCTGAGCCGCTGTGTCCCCCCACCCTCCCCGGCTGACAGCTGCCTCTCCCCAGCCGGAGCAGCAAGGCTGCTGCCGGGGCGCCGCTCCCCGAGCACCCTTCTTTGGGGTGGGGGGGAGCCGAAGGGAGGCAGGAATCGCTGGGCTGTGACCAGATGATGACTGGCTACGAACGAGATGGCTGCTCGCAGAGCTGCTCTGAGCGAGGGGCCGTTTTACGGGGTTGATGGTGCCGCCGGTTGCCCGTGAGACCCGAACGCGGCGTTTCCAGCGGACAGACAGACATTTAAACCAGACCCCCTGTTCCTGTCGCTGTCCCCGTGCTGCCTGCGAGCCGGAGATCGCGGTGCCCGAGCGCAGCGCTAGCACAACCTGCCGAGCCCCCGCTCCCCGCGGGGCTGGAGCTGTGTGAGCGCCGGGGTGGGCAGCGGCCCCACGGGTCTCGAGGGGGGGGCTGGCGCCTCTGTGCTGCTCTCGCACCCTCCAGAGGGACAAACTGGAGGGAGTTGGGGGGAAGTTAAACAGGCAGTGACGGAGGGAATAAACCCTTCCCCGGCGGGGAGCTGCTGCCCGGGGGTGCGTGTGATCGACACTTGTCGGATCGGGGTGGGAAGAGGCGGCGCTGGAGGAGCTGCCGGTGTCCTGGTGAAGGTGCTGCTGTGCCACGGAGCCAGGGCAGGCGGTGCAGCAAAGGCGACAGGAACCACATGTGAGGAGGAGTGTGGAAACAACAGCTGGGTTTTCATTTGTCGCTCAGGTTATCGCACAGGGAGAGGGGTCCCTGTTTGGGGGGGCACTGTCAGTGTTTGTGTAGCCGCGGCTGTCATTCAAAACCTCAACATGCTTTCAAGCAGACAGTAAAGACCCCCCTCCCATCCTCTTCCTTCTCCCTCTCCCCTGTGGCTCTGTGATGTTAATGTACTAAGCACAGAGGCACAGCCTCCTGCAGAGCCCTGTGCACTGCAGGGTTAACTTGGAGCAGCAGTTCACAGAACATCAGGGGTTGGAAGGCACCTCCAAAGATCACCCAGTCCAACCCCCATGCCACAGCAGGGTCCCCTAGATCCAGTCCAGAGGGGTTTGAAACGTCTCCAGAGAAGGAGACTCCAGAGCCCCGCTGGGTTTTCAAGCCGTGCAGCGTGCAGGAGCTCTGCTGAAGGTGATGGCAGTTGGCACCAGCTGAGGCTGTGATGCTCTACAGGCAATTTCTATTTCCTATGAGGGGAAATACGTGGCATCGTCTGGTTCCTTCTTGCCTGCAGCTTTCCCCCAGCTCTGGCTCCGTCGTTCCCTTGGTTCACGTGATCTCTCAGAGCAGGGCAGTTTCAGTGCTCTGCTGGCTTGGTGCTTCTGCACCATCATAGAACCATCCTGGCTGGAAAGGACCTGCAGGAGCATCAAGCCCAGCCCTCATCTCAACAGCTCCTTAACCCCCAGACCATGGCCTCAAGCGCTCCAGCTACTTGGTTTCTAAAGCCCTCCAGGGACGGTGACTCCACCACCTCCCTGGGCAGCCTGTTTGATCCTTGCAGGATCAAACCCTGGATAGTGATGAGCAGGAGGACTTGCAGCATTACCAGCCTGTTACAGAGGGCAGGGAAATATTCAGGGCTCTGCAGGAACGGGCTCTGTACCTTTTATCCTGGGAGCTTTGCGGGGTCAGCGCGATCCCTTTCATCTTCAGGAAGCTCCTTGCCCTGAGCTTGGATCAGCTAAAAGTCTTATGCAAAACTTCGAGCCGTAACTGCTGGCCAAAGCCCCGCAGCGGAGCCGGAGCCAGAGGTGCAGAGGAAGGTTACAGACACATGAGACTGCCCAGGGAGGCTGAAGGTTTCATCTCTGGAGCTTAAAGTGAGCTCGCAGACCCAGCCGTGAACCGGCCGAGGAGCCCGTCGGTGTCACACAGAGCCCCGGGGTCAGTTTGCTGAAGACAGAGAAGTTCCCAGCTTTGATATCTGGGTCCTGCAGGTCTTGTTTGAGTTTCCAGTCTCTCCCCTGCTGAAGGAATTGCAAGAAAACCCCAACAACCCCAACCCTACAAAGATTGGTTGGCAGTAACTAGAGTCTGGGGGTACAAGTGGCTTCATTTGTAGACAGTCTGGAGCGTGGCCAGAGGAGGCCACTGCAGTGATCAGGGGATGGAGGGTCTCTCGTGTGAGGACAGGCTGAGAGAGTTGGGGCTGTTCAGCCTGGAGAGGAGAAGGCTCCGGGGGGACCTTCTTTTGACCTTCCAGTACCTGAGCGGGGCCTCCTTGAAGGCAGGGGAAGGTCTTTCCAAGAGGGTTTGTAGGGACAGGACAAGGAGCAGGGGGTTCCAGCTGGGAAAGGAGAGACTGAGGCTGGATGTTAGAAACAAGCTCTTCACTGTGAGGGTGGGTGACGGCTGGAAGGGGCTGCCTGGGGAGGTGCTGGGGGCCCCATCCCTGGAGTCATTTCAGGTCAGGCTTGAGGAGGCTCTGAGCAGCCTGACCTGGGTCTAGTTGTCCCTGTGTAGGCAGGTTGGACTAGATGGTGGCTTGGTCTAGGGGATCCTGCTGTGGCAGGGGGATTGGACTGGCTGGTCTTTCAAGGTCCCCTCCAATCCCCAGTGCTCTGTGGCTCTGTGCCCTCTAGAGGTCCCTTCCAGTCTAGAACGTTCTATGATCCTATTTGCACTTGGTTTTCCTCTGTCGTTTCTAAGTAGGAAGGAGCCCAGCTATGGGCAACTAGGATGGGTTAGAAGCGGTCACGTTGGAGAAAACAGCCCAGCCCAGACTGGCTGAAGGCTGTTCTTCGCAGGGGCAAGTAGTGTCCCCCGTCCTGGGCACCAGCAGCTCTGCCCACTGTGTCCCTCTGGAACTGAGGGGCCCGCAGCTGGACACAAGATTCCAGCAGGGCAGAGTGGGGGGGAGGAGAACCTCTCTCCATCTGCTAACCAGCCCCCTGGTGACCCACCTCAGGATGCCGTTGGCCTTGGCCACGAGGGCACGGTGCCGGCTCGCCTGACCCCTGCATGGACACCACTGGGTTACTGCAGGACAAGCACTGGGCAGCCACGCTGGTGCCTCCCCGCCTTCCCCACCGCCCCATTAAGCTCAATAATTACATTTCTTCTTATCTAGCTTGTGGGAAAACAAATTTAATAACAGCAATCTGGCTGGAAAGACAAACACTTGGGGGAGAATGATTTTCAGAGTTGAAACTTCACAAGCCGGACGCGGGCTGATTGCCCCGGCATGTCTTCATCGCCAGGGTGCCCAGACGTCCTCATCAACCCAGACTGCTGGCCCGGGCCTCCTTGTCTTCAGAAGGGCTCCAGCAGCTCAGCCCTTCGGCATCCCAGAGAGGCCACCACCTCCTTCCCTGGCGCTGCAGCAGAGCGCTTCTCAGAGCTCATCAAGGGAACTGGGGGTCCTGCTGGCCAGCAGGATGGCCAGGAGCCAGCAATGGGCCCTGGTGGCCAAGAAGGCCACTGGCAAAGGACTGGTGTGCTCAGGGACTGGGGCGTAGCCAGCTCTGCTGCAGATGGCACCCGGAGTCCTGGGGGAGCAGGTCTGGGGATGTTTCCACAGAAGGTCAGAGTGAAGTTCTTGGGGCTGGGGAGCAGGGAAGGCAGGTGGGACCAGACTGGATCTGATCCCCGTTGCTGAGAGATGCCGAGGGTAGGCTGATGGTCCTGTTGTCATAGCCAGTTCCAGCGGGTGCTGGAAGCGGCGCCTCGCCAGGAGGGCACCCAGCCCAGCTGCAGTGATTTTGGGTGATGGGAAGCTCCTTGGCCAGAGTTTGTCAGCAGTTAGCGCTTCCCCCCCTTTGCTGTTTGGGTCACGGAGCAGCGGGGATGCAGCTGCCTACGGAGCCGGGAAGGAGGTGGGGTCAAAGCAGAGCATCACCCAAATGCCCTGAGGCTGCCTGGGAGCCTGGCATGGACCTCCCTGGGCTGGTGGAACCAGGGCCATCCTGCTTCCCAGCCACCTGCCCCTCCCAGCCTGCTCAGGCTGTTTGCTCTGAGCCACCCTACAGGTGTGAAAGATGAGAAGGGAAGGCGAGTGCAGGCTGGCCTGGCAGCGCTGGGATTGACTCTGCAGAGCTCTGCAGCAGTCACCTTCCAGCGAGGGGTCAGGGAGCCAGCATCATGCTGGTCCTCGTGCAGGTCTCACAGAACATGAGGGAGTGGAAGGACCTCGAAAGATCAGCGTAGCTCGAGGTTGGTCCTGGCTGTGGTTTGTGTAGCCCATCTGTTGGCAGCAAAACTTCCTGCACTGGATCGGTCTGGCTGTGGGTTAGGGCAAGGTTCCTCCTCTAGCAGAGCTGTTGTGGCTGCAGCAGGTGATGGATCGCAGTTCCTGCTCATAGGAGACACAGTGCCTGTCCCTGGCAGCACGTCGCAGGTCCTTAGGACAGAGCAGAGGGAAGGGCTTCCAGCTCCAACACGGGACGGTCAGACTGGTCATCAGGGAGAAATTCTTCCCAGAGACAGTGGTCAGGCCCTGGACTGGGCTGCCCAGGGTGGGGGTTGAGTCCCCATCCCTGGATGAGTTTAAAAGTCACTCGGATCTGGTGCTGGGGGATCTGGTTTAGGGGTGACCTTGCAGAGTGGAGTTGATGGTTGGACTCTATGATCCCGGGAGTCTTTTCCAACCTGAGCGATTCTATGAGATGTGGTGCTGGGGGATCTGGTTTAGGGGTGAACTTGTAGAGCGGGGCTGCTGGTTGGACTCGATGAGGGCTGTTGGCTTCACGCTGTGCCGTGGGGCTGTGCGTGTCTGGCTCGGGTACCGCTCCCAGCAACTGCGACGCCATCGAGCTGGAGAGGCTCCGCTGCCGTTGTCTTGATCAGGCTACTTCCAGCGTCGCTGAGATTTATACTTGCAGATTAAAACCCCCTTAAAATATGCAGAGACAATATAAGGTTCAATTATACGTTTGCGATGAATGAAGCAGTGTGTACACATAAATAAAACATAAAAGCTGCTTGGCTGTGTTTATCCTCTGCTTCTGATTTATTTTGGAAAATAATTAGGATTTGTGAGTCCGTGTTTGGATGTGGGAGCTCCAGTGGCTGCAGGCTCAGCACCGGGGAGGCCACACCTTGAGGACTGGGCCCGCTTTGGGGCACCTCAGCACAAGGTGAGGTACTGGAGTGAGGGCAGAGGAGGGCAACCAAGCTGGGGAAGGGTCTGGAGAATCAATCTGATGGGGAGAGTTGGGGCTGGTTAGTTTGGGGAAGGGGAGGCTGAGGGGAGACCTCATGGCTCTCTACAGCTCTCTGAAAGGACACTGTGGAGATGCTGATGCTGGGCTCTCTCACGGGTCATTAGCCATAGAAAATGAGGGAAGAGTTTCAAGCTCCACCAGGGGAGGGTCAGACTGGCCATCAGGGAGCAATTCTTCCTGGAGAGAGTGGTCAGGCCCTGGGATGGGCTGCCCAGAGTGGGGGTTGAGTCTCCATTCCTGGATGTGTTGAAAAGTCACTGAGATGTGGTGTTGGGGGATGTGGTTTAGGAGTGAACTTGCAGAGTTGAGTTGCTGGTTGGACTGGATGATTTCGGGGGTCTTTTCCAACCTGAATGGTTCTGTGGATCTGTGATAAATTTGTGTTTACGTGATGATGACGATCACTTCTAAATTAGTCACTGTTTATAGTACTCACACCCTAATTTATCTTGGTTTGTCATCTGTATTTAATGCGTGAGTCAGAGACGTGTTCACACATCCCCTGATGCAAGAAGCTCAGGGGATGGGTCCATCCTCCCTGAGACAGAGACAGAAGCCAAAATTCCTCCCGGCTGACACAGAATCACAGGGCATTAGGGACTGGAAGGGACCTTGAGAGATGGCTCGGTCCAGTCCCCTTGCCACAGGAGGACCATCTAGATCAAGACACAGAATCACAGAACCAGAGAGCATTAGGGATTGGAAGGCACCTCGAAAGATGCTCCAGTCCCATCCTCCTGCCACAGCAGGATCCCCTAGATCCAGTCATTAGTGATTGGAAGGCACCTTCAAAGATGCTCCAGTCCAGTCCCCCTGCTGCAGCAGGATCCCCTAGACCATCAGTATCATCATCATCAGTATCATCAGTATCATCATCAAGGTTGGAAGAGACCTCATAGATCATCAAGTCCAACCTGTCACCACAGAGCTCAAGGCTAGACCATGGCACCAAGTGCCACATCCAATCCTGCCTTGAACAGCTCCAGAGTTGGCGACTCCACCACCTCCCTGGGCAGGCCATTCCAGTGGCCAATGACTCTCTCGGTGAAGAACTTTCTCCTCACCTCAAGCCTAAATTTCCCCTGGTGCAGCTTGAGGCTGTGTCCTCTTGTTCTGGTGCTGGCTGCCTGAGAGAAGAGAGCAACCTCCTCCTGGCCACAACCACCCCTCAGGTAGTTGTAGACGGCAATAAGGGTCACAGGATTCAAAGGACACCAGATCACACAGGAACACAGCCGGGCGGGTGCTCAGCCCCTCCCGGCAGAGGGACCCTCCCGCAGCCCCCACCAGTCCTCTCTCTGCAGCACTGGAGAGCCCATCCCCAGCAAAGCCGAAGGAGCGCGGGTGGGTGATGGAGCTCCAGCACCCGAGCGTCTCTGAGCGAAGTCGTTCAGGACTCTAGCTGCCGTGCTCCTCAGCTGGGGGGGCTGAAGCGCTCGTGGCTTGCAGACGCGGTGCCCGCGCCCGGCGCAGCACGTCTCCGTGTGCTCGTGCATATCCTTTGCTTTTCCGGCAGTGCCTGGAATGTTCCCCCCAGGATCCATCAGGTAAAACATCAGTGGTGATGGCCCATCCGCTGCAGCGCAGGAACGCGCAGCTCTTCATCTCTTCGCTCGGGCCCTGATGGAATGAAGGCTGGAGAGCAGCATTACAATAATAGATGGCCATTATTAGATAGGAGGGTCATTAGGGACAGTCAGCATGGCTTNGAAGCATCAAAGGAGCGGCTCCATTATGAGCTGATCCTTCACGGCAGGTTTTAGCTGAGCTCACGTAAGGGGATGGGAGCGTGGGGACCCTGCAGCCTTCTAACGGCCCCGGTTCTGCCGTGACCTGGTACCACAAAGCTGCTTAGGCAGCAGCCGCCCGCTCAGCATCGTGCTGGGACTCGCCTGCAGCCTGCAAGTAGCAGACGTGGCTCTTGTGCCACGCTCTTGGCCCGTGACACTTGGGCCTGTAGTGGCCAAGAGACTGAAAGGGAAGGAACCAGAGCCTGCGTCGTGTCCCTTGGACAGTGGGGCTGTGCTGCACGGCCTTTGAAGGTCCCTTCTGACCCAAAGCAGCCCCTGGCTCTGTGATTCTTTGTTACAGGGCGATAAGGTGTCTGGTTTTCTTCTCAGGCTAATTGGCTTGACAGCTGTGGGTCCTGGATGCAAGTCATCCACCCAAGGACCTTTTAGGACTGGGTGATCTTTCGAGGTCCCTTCCAACCCCCAGTGTTCTGTGATTCTGCGAATAAGGACGAGGTCACCCCCTGCTTTGCAGCTGGGAAGTCCCAGGCTGTGCCTTGAGCTTGTTGCTGTCACCGCTGGCCCCAGTCCTGGGCACAGGATGAAACGCAGGCTGCCTCGTGTTTATGGCCACCTCTCGTTTCGCTCTGCGTTCATCATCTCTTTGCCTTCCTGCTTTCTGTCTGAGCTGATAAAGCGCTTCCGTGAGCCACGGGGCCAGTGCTAACTGCTGTGATTATTCATACTCATAGAATGGCCAGAGGTTGGAAGGGTCCTTGGAGATCACCCAGTTCCAGCCCTCTGCGCAGGCAGGGACCCCTGGTCTCCTCTCACTGTCGCTCCTGCGTTACCTGGTCCTGAGAGGTCCTCGCAGCAGCAACCTCGTCTGCTTGCCCATCGCCAAGGTGTTGGTAGCCCCTAGAGCTCTCCTTACGGGTGGGATTTTGCCAGCCCACTCGGCACCTCCCGCGAAAGCAAAGCAGGACTGGCGTGAGGCTTGGGAGGCTGAGCCAGGTCCGAGGGCTGTGCAAAGCGTTAACAGTCCTTGTGGGCCACGAGGTCAGGGCGAGAGCCGCTCCGTTCACCCCCAGCTGAAGTCGTGGTGCTGATGAGCCGGGTGAGGTGGAGCTCAGCAGCCCTGGGAGGGCTGGTGCAAGGGGCCAGTGGGGACGCAGGCAGAGCTCGTGGCCGTGAATCATTAATTGGGTTGATTGCCTTTGGGTTTCTGCTGTTGCTCTTGAAGGTGTTTGTGCTGTACGAGAGCTCCACTGCTCTGTGGCTCTGTGCTGGGCTCCCTCCAGCAGCTCTGTCCCCTTCTGGAGCTGAGGACTGGAGCAGAGAGCTTTGGCTTCAGTGCTCAGAGCAGTTTGCTGTGGTGGTGCAGGTCTGCCGTGTGTGAGCACTCTGTGGATCCCGGCAGAGCTGGATGGAACTGCTGCCTCCAGCCCTGAGAACTTTCTCTGTGTTAATTGTGTCTCTTCATCTTCTCGTTGTCAACACTGGATCCTGGTGGCCAGAAGGCTTCTGAAATTGCATCATAAAACATAACAAGGAGGGGGATCATCAAAGCCCTTCGGGAAGACTTGCTCTCCAAAACTGTTTGGGAACGGGATCCCTCGAGTGAGCAGAGCCCCGGCGCAGGAGCCGCAGCCCTGTTTGTTTTCTCTGGGCACCTGCTGCTCCGCTGGCTCCTCGGGGGCTCTGCCCAAGGGTCCCGGTTTAGCTCTCTGGTGTTTGGAAGGGCTGGTGGGGAGGAGAAACAACAGGCAGGGGACGATCGATTCGGTGACCCCCGTGCAGATGAGCTGGCCAGTGTGCCACCAGCCCGCTGCAGGGCAAGTGAGACCTGGGGCCGGCTCGCACCCCCCTGTGGCCAGCAGCATCCTGGGCAAGGGATGAACTTGGATTCCCCCTCCAGCCGAGAGGGAATCAGCGGGAAGATTCGTTCCTATTATCCTCGACAAGCTCTGAGTCGTGATCTCGTTTGGTGTCTGGGGTGAGATGTTCCTCCTGCCTGGAACAAAGTGAAAATGAAGACGAGTGTCGGGGAGGTTTTGCCCAGAGAAACCAGCTAGTTAGAAGCTTCAAACAGGTTCAATTGGAGGCAACAGGAACAATTACGTGGGGCTCACGGGGTGCTGGAGCGGCTTGGTACGCAACTGGAGATGTAAATGGTGGCCTGAGCCCTGCTAGCTGGCGACTACATCCTGACACAACACAGGAGTGAAGTCCGGCAGCAGATCAGGGCTGAGGTTGTTAGTCACCCACCAGTCCACAGCACAGAGCTCTGTGGCCGGGCCAGAGGGGCTGTGCAGAGTGAATTGAGGCTCCTCGAGTGGCTGGGGCTGGGAGGGACCTCCAAGATCATCCAGCCCCAATCCCCTGCACAGGCAGGGACCCCTTCCCTGGAGCAGGTCACTCAGGGCCCCAGCCAAGCAGGGGTCTTGGCTGCCCCTGTCTGTGGGGGTCTTGCTGCCCCTATCCGTGGGGGTCTTGGCTGCACCAGGGGGTTGTGGGTAGGAGTGAAGGGGCAGCTCTGGGTTGAGAGCTGGTTCATGTCTTGGCACTGGGGCTCTGGTGTGGTTCCAGGTGGGACCCCTGGGGGCTAGCAAGGGCCATGATGCTGTTTTGCTTGAGCAGAAGGGTCTGTTCAGCAGTGACAGGAGGAGGAGATGCGATGGGGGGGGGTAAAATAAGTCTGTCGTGAAGAACCGCAACAGGTTTGTCTTTCAGTTCCTGTTGGCTCTGAAATAGGCTGCTCCCAGCCTGGTGTTGGGAGGTGTTTGGTGCTGCTGGCTTAGGAGTCCATCAGAGGGGTGTGCTGGCCCCCGGGGTGTTTCTGCTGTGGCTAGTGGTGCGGCTGCTCCCAAGCAGGCTCTGCTGGCCTGGTGAAGACACCCAAGTGCGCTGCAGGGAGAGCTCGTCCTTAAGGGAAGCGAATGAAACAGATGAAGACTAATGCTCGGTGTTAGACATCAATTAACACGAATTAATCGCTGACGGTCGCGGTGTTGCCAGCGTTAATCACTCACCCTCTCGCTCCAGCCGGGTGGGCGACACGTGGGGCTCCTGGAGTGATGTGTGCCCGAGCCCCGGGAGCGCAGGGGGTGCCTTCGGGACGAGTGCCCCCCGCACCCGGGAGCTGTGCTGCGCGCTCCAGGCAGCCCAGCTGCAGGCACTGGATGCTCTGCGGGATGTGGAGGAGGAGTCGGGCTCCTCTGGCCGCCCTGCAGGGCTGGGGGCAGTCCTGCCCCGGAGCTTCTCCTGCCGGGCTGCTGGAGCCGTCTGGAGAGCAGCTGCCGTTCCCCAGAGCTTTGTGGGCTTCCCGAGCGGAAAACAGGGAGGATGGGATGGGAGAGAGAGCTTCCTCCTCTACGGGCGGGTCTTGAGTGCAAGCTAGTGACGGCAGGCAGCGGGTGCCACCAGGATGAGAGGAAAAGGAATCGCTCAGAGGCGGAAAATGTCCTCCTCTCCTCCTCCTCTCCTCTGCAGGGAGATGCTCCCCTCCCTCCATCATCCCTGTGGCTCTGTGCTGGGCTCTCTCCAGCAGCTCTGTGTCCTTCTGGAACTGAGGGGCCCGGAGCTGGACACCAGATTCCAGCTGTGGTCTCAGTAGGGCAGAGGAGACCCTCTCTCCACCTCCTAACCACCCCACTTCTGTTCCACCCCAGGGTGCCGTTGGCCTTCTGACCCACCAGGGCCCATTGCTGGCTGCTGGCCATCCTGCTGGCCACCAGGCAACCCCGGGTCCCTTTCTCCTTCACTGCTCTCCAGCAGGTCAGTCCCCCCCATGCAGGTCCCTAGGGCTGTTGGTGCCCAGAGTCCGCAGTGCCCTGGTGCTTGTTCGGGACAGTGCTGGCTGCAGCAGGGGCTGGTGCTCTGGGCAAAGCTGAGCTCTAGCAGCTGCCGCCGGCGTTGCTCCCATTTCAGGGCCTTTCTCCCCACAATCAGACAGAACTTTGTGAATTCCAGTCCTCCTACATGAAACTTTATGCTGCTTTTAGCTATCCTGTAGGAAACGAGGCTGAAGAAACCCCGGCGTGTTCTCTTTTATATTCCGAGCGATCAGAAGAGCCAGCAGCCAGTTAATATTTTATAGACAGAGGAAAGAGGCTAAAACCCCCCGAAGCCTCCTGAGGGAGCCGCCGGCTAATCCCCTGAAAGCTTTGCTTTGTGTGGAAGTGCAGAGTCCGCAGGTTTAGCTTGTGCTTGAGAAAGCAGCTGTTGTTGGGTTGGAACACGGGCGCTGCCGGGGTGTCAGTGCCGATTCGTCCTTCCTTTTCTTTAGGATTAAAGCAGCTCAGTCCCTGTCTCTCGGCGCAGCCCGCGTGGGGGCCGCTGGGTCGTGCACGGGCTGCCTGGCTAATTACTCAGGGGTAGGCTGCTCCCTGGAGCCAGCCTCCTCCGCTCAGTGTCATCTCTGCATCCTGGGGCTGGGGGATGATGCTGCTCAGCAGCCGAACCGGCTCCATCAGCTGCTCAGGACGAACGAGGGGATAACGGTCCTGCAGTGTCCCCGATCGGTGGTCCCACAGTCTGTCCCCCAGCCCATCTGCAGGCACAGGCAAAGCAGGGGGTGAATTTGTTCTGGGTGTTTTCTGCAGCCAGCTGGCTGGCCAGGAGCCAGCTGTGGGCCCTCGTAGCCGAGAAGGCCAACAGCACCCTGGGGTGGATCTCGAGTGGGAGTTCCCGCAGGTTCCTTCGTTCCGGGAGCAGTCCGGACGGTTCCTCCAGCAGCGGCCTGACGGGGCTGTCAGCGTGGTGGCTGCTCGGGGACCGTCGTGATCCAGGGCAGAAGGGCCCTCAACAACACGCTGCTCTCTGTCGTAAGAAGGAGCTGTGGGTCTCCTTCGCGCTCTGCTGTGGGCAGGAAAATCGATGGCTGCTGTGCCCTGGGCAGGCTGAGGTGCAGGGCAGATTGATGGTGGCCGGGCTGGCTCTGTGGGACCGAGATGTCCCCGCTCAGCAGGATTTGTGGCGGCTCTTCATCAGAGCAGATCACAGATAAACACCCTCCTGCCTGAATCTGGAGCTGCAGTTGCTTGTCTGAGCGCTGCTCCTCTCAAACCTGTGGAAGGCTCCTGCTGGCTTTCGGCCAGGGATGGCAGATACCGGCTCCCTTCGCTTGCAGACAGGATCCCAGACCGCTGGGTGCCTGCAAACCCCCAGCGCCAGGGAACAGGACGTGGTGAGGAACAGGCTGTGTGCTGTGGTGGGTTACGATGGCCTGGAAGGGAAAACTGATCACAGACCAGGTGGATGTCCCAAATTCTACCTCAACCCAGTTATTCCTTGTCCTGTTGCTGGGCACCACCACCAAGAGACTGGCCCCTTCCTCTTGACACCCACCCCTCAGATGTTTATCAGCAATGACATCCTGCTCAGCCTTCCCTTCTCCACACTGAACAGGCCCAGCTCTCTCAGCCTTTCCTCATAGCAGAGATGTCCAAGTGCCTTCACAGAGTCACCCTGGCTGGAAAGGACCTCCAGAATCAAGTCCAGCCCTCACCCCAACAGCCCCTAACCCCCAGACCCTGACCTCAAGTGCTTCAGCTACTCGGTTTTAAACCCCTCCAGGGATGGGGACCCCACCCACCCCCCTGGGCAGCCTGTTCCAGTGTCCAGCCTCTCTCTGAGGGAAAGAGCTTCCTCCTAAGATCCAATCTAAACCTCCCCTGATGAACTTGAGGCCATTTCTGTCCCCATGACCTGTCGTTAGGAATTTGGGAGAAGAGAGCAGCAGCAGCCTGGTTACAGCCTCCTTTGAGGGAGCTGGAGAGAGCACGAAGGTCTCCTCTCAGCCTCCTCTTCCCTCTGTGGGTTCCCAGTTGTTTCCAGTTGATTAATGGCTGCCTCGTTGTTTTTGTCTGGATGAAAAGACCGTTTCTGTGCTGCGAAGGAGCGAGGCGGGGGCGTGCAGCTGGACGCGACGCGCGGGCTCAGCCGAGGGCGCTGGGTCCCTGACCCCCCGCGCTTACCAGACGCCCTTCTTTCCGCAGATCCCCCAGATCAGTTACGCCTCGACCGCGCCCGAGCTCAGCGATGACAGGCGCTACGATTTCTTCTCCCGTGTGGTTCCTCCGGATTCCTTCCAAGCGCAGGCGATGGTGGACATAGTGAAAGCTCTGGGCTGGAATTACGTCTCCACTTTGGCATCTGAAGGGAACTACGGAGAAAAAGGAGTGGAGTCCTTCATGCAGATTTCCAGAGAGGCAGGTAGGTGACGCCCGTCCTCGCTGCGGACGCGCCGAGTGTCCTGCTCTACCTGGTGGTTTTCTGAATGCTTATGTGATGCTCAAGCTGCTGCAGCTGGTTGCGACGGTCCCGAGTCAGTCTGGTCCCTAAATTGCCCGTTGAGTTTCAGAGAGTTTTGGAACCTTGGTGGTTTTCAGCTGTTTCTGGAGAAGGTGGGAAGCCCTGAGAGCTACCGAGCTCCTGCTGCTCCACAGGAGACGGTGCCGCGTGTTGGTCCAGGGCGTTTGGATTGCTGAGCTGCTACCTCTCCACAGCTGGAGATCCAGTCGGGGACCGCTTGTCACCAGGCACGGGCTCCCCTTTCTCATCGCTGTTTGCTCTGTCCCTGCAGGCTTCTCCTCATCAGCGCAGCCGAGAGCATCCGTAGCCCTTTCCCGAAGGGCTCCGAGGTTGCTGGGCGGGGGTGTGGCGGGGAGAACCTCCGTGCTGGGGCGTCAGGGTCGTCAGACCTGTGCTGAGGTGCGTCGGGCGGCTCCTGTTCCCGGCTTGATTAGAGGGGTCCCGTGGCGGCCAGGCTGTGCTGGGCAGCACCACTCGCTGGCGAGGGATGTTCCCAGGGGATGGGGACGTGCTGCGCTGGGGTCGGGCTCACGATTCTGTCGGTGGAAGGCCCCGGTTCTGCTGCTTGTTTTGCCATTCTGGTCCAGAATGGAGAGGGGACCTGTCCTGAAGGAGCGACCGTGGTGTCCGAGGGCTCCTGCCTCAGCCCCATCACCTCTGCTCCGGGTTCTGAATTCCCCCCGAGGTGCTAAAGGATGGGAGGGACCTTAGAGCCCTCTAGGGCTCTTCAGGGAACAGAGGTGGGAACCTGTGGCGAGCTGACTGACAGCCCAGAGTCGTCGGTTTGGAGACTGAAGCAATTCCGAGCCAGCTCCTGAGCCGGTGAGGAAAGTCAAATCAGCGGGTGGGCGAGTTCCTGCAGGGAAAGGACCGCGAAGGGCCAGGCGTCGCTCTGCAGCGGCCGCTGGAGCTCCCACCGCCTCGGGTGCTCAAAGCTGCGTCCGCCCGGTGTTTGCGAACAGCGAGGCGGGGCGTGAGCCCGCTCCCGGACGGACGCCTGGCTCTCGGCGGGCAGCAGGGACAACGACGGGGCTTCCGAGAGGGGAATGTGGGACCATGCTGTTGCCTTGGGGCGGCAGAAGGTGCCCCTATTTGCGTGAGTGTGTGGCTGCTGCGGGACGGTCGGGTGGCTGCTGGACCGTCGGGGTTTGGAAAGAGCCTCCCGGAGCAGCAGGAAGCGGCAGGACCGTGCTTGGCTCCTGGCTGGGGTGTCGGGAGCAGCGCCCTGCTGCCTGGTAGAAACGCTGGAGCGGTCGAGAGCCCCATGTTTGTGTGACTGTGCGTCTGGGAGAGGGGAACCGGCCTCGCTCCCCAGGAACAGAGGTTTCACGAGACGCGAACGGGTCCTGCCCGAGGAGGTCAGCGAGCGGGGTCAGCGCGGCAGCAGCAGCTACGCGCGGCGCGGTGCAGGGGTGCGGAGGAGGGGATGGAGGACGCAGCCTGTGGCTGCCGTGTGGGTGGAGGGACGTGGCGCTTGGGCTGCCACTCAAAACTCGGGCTGATCGGAAAACTCCTGCCGGAGGCAACAGAAATGCAGCCGCGGCAGGAGGAGGTATTTTCCTTCGTCTACAGAGCCAGCTGCTCTGGGAGCCAGGCTGTGGGTTTCCTGCTCTCCCCGATGCTGAGGGTGTGCTCAGGGTACCCTGCAGGGAGGATGGAGAGGGCAGGAAAGGGGGCCAACCGTCTCGCTGCCTACGGCTGCCTGAAAGGAGGTTATAGACAGGTGGGGCTTAGTCTCCTCTCCCCCGTACCAGTGACAGGACAAGAGGAAACGGCCTCAAGATGAAGTGGTTTACTCCTGGCTTCTCCCTGCTGCCTGGGCTGTGACAGGACGATGCAGCAGTGGCTGGGGTTTGCTTGTTGAGGGCTTTCCTGGCTGTAGGGGCTGTAGGGCCAGCATGAATCTCCCCTTTCAATGAGCAGAGGAAGAACTGGGAGAGGTGTCAGGGCAGAGGTCTTTGGGCCAGTTTGTCCCTCCATAGAATCATAGAACCACAGAACATCAGGGATTGGAAGTGACCGCGGGAGATCATCCAATCCAATCCCTCTGCCACAGCAGGGTCACCTAGACCAAGTCGCACACGAACACATCCAGGCAGGTTTTAAACGTCTCCAGTGAAGGAGACTCCACATCAGGAGCATCTGCCAGGAGCAGGAGCAGCCCCAGAGCAGAGGTAATTAGCTGGAGTTTGAGCCACAGCAGCAACCACCCGTCACTGGTAGCTCCTGGACAGTGGCCTTGTGTCTCAGCATCAGCATGTCCAGGGAGAGAGTAGGATCTAGCCCATGGATTCTCGCAGCGTCAGGTCCGCAGGCAGCTAATTGTCCTGGATCTGCTGTCTGACCCCTCTGATTCAGCCACTGATGAGTCGCAAGCGCTGTCCTCGCAGCCAAAGGCTTCGCTTGATCCTCGGAGTCAGCAATTCCCCACGGAGCGACTTCCCCTGGGAGCACCCCAAGCGGGTCTGAACGTGTCACTGTGGCAGGAGATGAGCTGGGGGCTGGAAACGTGCTCAGGAGTCTGGGGGAGTCATCAGCTGGGGGAATGGTCCAATTATGGGAAGTCTAAAGGACGGTTTCAGATTGTTAATGAAACTCCCGAGTGCTTGAATTTCAGAGAGTAATTAATCTTTGCTTTATTATTATTTTTAAAGATTAATCTGCGGCAGAAGGTTAATTGCTGTCTGTCAGGGACTGTAGATACCGCAGCCGCTAGCAGCAGACCACTGGAGTGCCTCCTACCAGTGAAACAGCAGCTCTAGTTCTGGCTTCTCCATCCCTTCTCTCCCCAAATCACCCATTTTCACCCATGAGCACAGAGGCTGCTCTGCTGCTGGAGCCTTTGATGTGCAGGCGGGGTAACGAAGGGGACGCCCAGCTCTGCTAACCCCCACATCCACTACCTTTGCCTTGTTCTCCTGCCTTTCCCTGGCTCCCAGCTTCACCCCAGAAATGAGCATTTCTGCTCAGCAAGGCTGGTTCTGAGCACAGTTCTTGTCTGCACAAACCAGACCTGTTGCTGGGAGCAGCCTGTCCGTACTGGTGTGTCCCAGCCTATGAGGGCAGCGTTGGTTTAGGTGATCATAGAATCATCGGGGATGAGAAGGGACCTCCAAAGATCAGCCAGTCACATCCCTCTGCCACAGCAGGATCCCCTGGATCCAGTTGCACAGGAACATGTCCCAGGGAGTTTGAAATATCTCCACACAAGGAGACTCCACAACCCCCTGGGCAGCCCCTGCCAGGGCTCTGGCACCCTCACTGGGAACAAGGTCCTTCTCACACTGATGTGGAACCTCCTCTGCTCCAGCTCACACCCGCTACCCCTTGTCCTGTCACTGGGTGCCCCTGAGCAGAGCCTGGCTCCATCCTCCTGACACCCACCCTTCACATATTGATCAACATCCATGGGGTCACCCCTCAGGCTCCTTTTTCCCAGCTCCAGAGCCCCAGCTCCCTCAGCCTTTCCTCAGCAGGGAGATGCTCCCCATCCTCCATCATCCCTGTGGCTCTGTGCTGGGCTCTCTCCAGCAGCTCTGTGTCCTCCTGGAACTGAGGGGAAGTGTGCCCAGGGGTTAAACCTCTTGTCCCAGCGTGCTGATACTGCTCTGTACCCACAAGTCTCTTCTGAAGGCTGCTGGTTGCGCTGGTGTCTGGTAAGAGGCCGTTGTCACCCTGACAGAACAGAACAGCAGCATGAACAGCTTTAACCCCCCCAGCACAGGAAGCACAGCGCCTGTCACTGGCTCTTTGTCTTCTTTTCTCCTGTTTGTTTTCTGCTGAGAGCTTTTCCTTTTGGAAATACTCACTTCTTTAATCCCCTGTCTCGGCGACGCTCCACACGCCTGGCGTAAGGCTGAGAGCAGCATCGTGTGGCCGGGGGGCACGGGCTGCCGGCACCCAACTGCCTGCGAGCAGCAGAAACATCCAGACACATCTGTCTAAAGGGGCTAAAGAGGAGACCCTTGAGATTTGGAATCTTCCTCCAGTTGGGATTTGGAATCCTCCTTCTTTTGAGAATCCCCCTCCTCTTGAGATTTGGAATCTCTCCTTTTTGAGAATCTTCCTCCTGTTGGGATTTGGAATCTTGTCCTGTTGAGATTTGGAATCCTTGTCCTGTTGGGATTTGGAATCCTTGTCCTGTTGGGATTTGGAATCCTTGTCCTGTTGGGATTTGGAATCCTTGTCCTGTTGGGATTTGGAATCCTTGTCCTGTTGGGATTTGGAATCTTGTCCTGTTGGGATTTGGAATCCTCGTCCTTTTCACATTTGGAATCCTCCCCCATTTCAGATTCGGAATCCTTCCCAGATTTGGAAGCCTTCTCCTTACCCTCATGAATAGCTGCTGGAGTCTGTCCAGCAGAGCCTACTGAGCAGTGTTTCTTCGCTACCTCTCAATATAAACTCGAATTTCTTTTTTAATCCCATTTTTCCTGGTCTTATGCTCACAAGTAAAACCACTCTGTGTGCAGACACAGGAGAGCCCAGGCGAGACACGTTGTCCTCGCGTCACTCCAGCAGAAGCTGGGGCTTCAGCAGCGAGGCTGGGCCCCGCAGGGAGCCTGTGCCCGTGGGGCAGAACTCGGTTGGCTCCCGAAGCTGTTCATCCCCAGGCAGCTTCTCCTTCGGGTTTTCTGCGCTTGTGCTGTGGCAGGTTTGCTGCCCCTCGGGGCAAAGAGAGCAGCGCGGAGCAGTGCCAGAGCCGTCGCGTCTGTTCTGCGTCCGGCCCCTGCTGTTGTGGGGAGAAGTAGGGAAAAGGAGAGCTCAGGTCTGTTGTGCCATGGCAGGAAGGAGACAGCCGAGGATGGAAGTGAGCAGCAGTCACAGAGTCATTAGGGCTTGGAAGGGACCTCGAGAGATCATCTAGCCCGCTCCCCCTGCCAGTGAGGTGGAGGTTGCTGAAGCAGCTGGGGTTGCAAAGACTGAGCCAGCAGAGCAGGGGACAGAGAGCAGCAGAGCATCTCTCGGGATAGGGGCAAGCTGCCGTGGGCAGTGGGCTAGAGGAGCTAGAGAACCACGTTGGTTTCACCCCAGAAAACGATGGTTTCAGAAACAGAAGCGACTTGGGTGGTGAAAACCCTGCAGGATCAGATGGGAATCCCTCCCCTCTTAGGGTGAGCGAGGACAGCGAGCCCCGACTTCCCAGGCGGTGGCACACGGTGCCTTGGCTCCTCTCTAGGCTCTTCTTTCCTGCCTCCCAGCCTCCCCGGTCGGGGAGAAGCGGAGCCTGTGTATCCTGGCTCCCGTTCCCCCTCCGCCCACGATGCCTGCTCCGGCGCCTGCGTCTCCCTTCCTGAAGGAACAGAACGGATTCCACACAAGGAGCCCCCGAGCCCCCCTGCCGCCCCCGCGGGAAGAGGAGCGCTGCGGTTCCCCGGAGGTTCCCCGCGGGACGCGTCGGCTTTGCCAAGCGCTTGGGATGAACCTGTCGGGGCGCCGCGAGGGACCAGGGTGATCCGTGGTCGGGTGCAGCGGGCTGTCCCGGTCGCCCGAAGCCCGCGTCCCAGGAGGAAGCAGGAAACGTTGCCACGGCTCGCAGCTTCCGTTCCTCAGAGCCCCTCGCTGCCCCGTGCTAACGCAGAGCCCAGCTGTCGGAGCTGTGGGGGAGCAGCAGCCCATCAGTGATCCTGAGAGGCTCTTCCATCACGCGCCCTCCCCTGCCGTCTTCATTCCTCATCCTTCCTCAGACAGCAGAGGATGACAAACGCCCCGAACCCCCTGGGGGAGAGCCCAAGTGTGGCCGGGAGAGCTGCCTCCACAGCCTGGATTTGTTTGAAAACTGGATGTTCTGGGTCAGGATGGCCACGGACGACGTCCTTGCTGCCTGTTGAGTGCACAGCACCTTTGCAGAGCCTGTCGGGCTGCTCTGCTCCCTGCCTGTTGCTGCTTGAGCTCGGGGTGTCCTGGTGGTGCTGCTTTGTGAGCCCCACGTTCGTGCAGGGATGGTGGTGGTGCATGAGTGGCTCCCTGGGTACCAGCACCTTCCTGCTGAGAGCCTGGCGCTGGGGTGAGGGAGAGGACCTTCCGGTGGACCTGTGTGGCTTGGTCTGGGGGATCCTGCTGTGGCAGGGGGATCGGACTGGGCGATCTTTGAGGTCCCTGCCACTCCCTGACATTCTGTGATCAGAAGTGTGGTTGCTCCAGGTAACTGCTTTGCTGGGCTTCATCCAGAGATGACGTGTGGAAGAGGCTGTCGCAGGCTGCAAAGGCTCCGTTCAGCAGCGGTCAAAGATGGTTTCTAGTTTAATTCCCTCAAAGCACTTTGTTTCTGCCCTTAATTTCTGTAGTCCTTGTGTCTAATCAGCCCTTTAGTTACCTCCCAGGTTACCTGGTGTCTCGTGTTGCCTTCCTGTTCCAGCCCTGTGTTTCCTTTCCCCACTGAATCACCGTGTTCTCAGCCACACAAGGATCCCCGGTGGTCCCGCTCACATTCTGCTTGTCAGGAGCTTTCCAGGGTTGGTGCAAGTTCCACAGCAGCGGGCGGGGAGGCTGCCCGGGAGCTCCCAGTGCAGCAGTGCCAGCCGGCACCGCTTTTCTGCCTGAAGAGCCAAGGGTTTCCCTAAATGCTGCTGTTTTAAGAGGAGCGCGGGGTGCAGATGTGAAGCAGCAGGAGCCTCCTCTGGGACAGCCTCTGGCTGCTGTTTGTTGTTTCTCTTCAAGGCAGAGTCTACACTCAGGCAGAAGACAGTCCGGACGGATCGTCCCCGGGCTTGGATTGGCCAAGTAAGAGGATGCTGTGGCTGTCTTGCCGCTGGGCAGCGGGCGGGCTCCGCTTGGGAAGTGGCCCTCCTCCTCTTCTCCCGCCTGTGCTCTTGGCTTCTTGTTTCATCTCTGACTGGTTAATGTCAGCAGACGATGCCTGAGGCTGGGCTCGAAGCCTTCGGCTTGGACGCCTCGGTCTGTGCAAAGGAACCAGAGCATCTTCACGGTCCTTTGCCGAAGGACGGGGTGTTTGCGGTTTCCATTCCGGCTGGTGGGAGCAGCAACTGCTCCGTCCCTATAGAAATCAATCCCTGGCAGCCAAGGGTGAGGGGTAGCCCCATGGATGCTGATCAGTACGGAAAGGGCAGGTGTCAGGAGGATGGAGCCAGGCTCTGCTCAGGGGCATCTGACTGGGACTGAACCTGGTCTGCAGCTTTGGCTGGGGAGAGCAGGGAAGAACATGAAGACAGTCCAGCCAGAGCCACAGGGATGGCGAGTAGAGAACTTGGGAGCAGAGCCACAGAGGTGAGGAAGGGGGGCTGGCCCGGGTGATCTTTCGAGGTCCCTTCCAGTCCCTGATGTTCTGTGACCTAGGGGATCCTGCTGTGGCCAGGGGAATGGGACTGGCTGATCTTTTGAGGTCCCTTCCAGTCCCTAATGACTGGATCTAGGGGATCCTGCTGTGGCCAGGGGAATGGGACTGGCTGATCTTTCGGGGTCCCTTCCAGTCCCTAATGACTGGATCTAGGGGATCCTGCTGTGTCCTGGGGATGGGACTGGCTGATCTTTTGAGGTCCTTTCCAATTCCTAATGTTCTGTGATTGTGTGAGTCTCAGCAGTGTGGCCTCTGTGCTTGTGTGAGGTGGGAGACCCACAGCTTCAGGAACCTTGGCTCTGGCGCTGGCCACAGTCGCCCTGTGATGTGTCTTATCAGAGGCAGAATCCCTGGGCTAGTGCCATTCGCTCTGATCCAGAAGTGCTGGCTGCTCTGTCAGCCTTGTTGTGGCTGCTGGGGTGGGATGTGTTTTCTTTGGACGTTTTTAAATCAAAACTGGTCTTCTGCTGCTGGCTCAAGCCACACGGCAAGAGCACTGTCCTGAGCCAGCCTTCGTTTGAGCTTGGCTTCCGTGTCTGAGTCTTCACCTCTTACTAATCACAGAATCAGAGACCAGGCTGGGTTGGAGGGGAGCTCAGAGCTCACCCAGTGCCAAGCCCCTGCCATGGGCAGTGACACCTCTTGCCAGAGCAGGTTGCCCACAGCCCCAGCCAGCCTGGCCTTGGACGCTGCCAGAGCTGGAGCGAAGTTCCCCGAACCAGACCATTTCTCGTGCTCTTCGTCCAACGCTTGGTGCCTCCAGAACCCTCCCAGAGCTGTCATCAGATGACTTCTGTTTACTAGTGTCAGGAGGGAAGGGAGAGGAAGCAGCATCACGAGACCTCAGCCAACGTCGGCGGCACACAAGCTGTTCCTTGGAATCGGCGTCGCTTGAGAGATCTCTGGCCAAGCGTCGGCCGCTCCAGGTCCCTCACGCTCAGATGACCTGTGACGGCGGCGCTCGGCGAGCGGCACCAAAAGAGCACTTAGCACCTTGGGGGGCTGGGCCAGCTTTCCTCGGGCTTCTGCCTCTCGAGGCTCTGCGAGCGGCGCAGCTTCACGCCGGGTGCCTTTGGAGGCAGGCTCTGCCTTTGCCTCGCAGTCCTTTCCAAGAACGCGGGGAAGAGCTGGAGGTGCAGCCCGTTAGCCCGGAGGTTTACAGCCCTTCTGCTGGAGAGCTGCAGAACCCGATAACCACAGAGCCACTGAGGCTGTAGAAGATCTCTGAGCTCATCCTGGCAGCTTCAGGCTCTGCCCTCTCGTCCTGGCGCTGGCTGCCTGGGAGGAGAGCCCAACCTCCCTTCAGGGAGCTGGAGAGAGGGAGAAGGTCCCCCCTGAGTCTCCTCCAGGCTCAACACCCTCAGCTTTTCCCTCCAGTCCCTTCCCCAGCCTTGTTGCCCCTCTGGACCTGCTCCAGTCCCTCAATCTCTTTCTTGCAGTGAGGGACCCCCAGTACTGACCATTTAGGTTGGAAAAGACCTTGTAGATCATTGGGTCCATCCTTTGGACCATCGACTGCCCCAAGGCTTTTTACAGCGGCACAGCATCCTCTCTCTGCCTCCCCCTCCTTCCCTCCTCGCCCCTGTGTTGCTGCCTCTGAGGGTCTGGATCTTCAGTGTCCAGGGCAGTTGGTCATCTGGCTGGGGCACAGATTCCTCGGACATGCTGGCCATTTCCTCACTGGGAAGGGGGGAACGTCCCCGGCACTCCAGCATTGAAACACAAACCAGACCCAACCAGCCAAAGCCCAGTTGCTTGCGGTGGCAGAGGCTGCGATGCTGTAGCCTGGGCCTGTGCCAGATGCTGCTTTTAGAGAAGGTTGGCTTTGGAGAAGGGCTTTTCGAGGAGACCAAGCTGCTCCTGCACGTGCTGCGTTGAACTGCTTTCCCCTCCAGTGCTAGTCATCCCCCTTACCGGGGGGCCGTGGTGGCCAGAGCCGAGGGTCACACGAGCTGACCAGCAGCTCTGTGAATGTGTTGGATCAGGTTATGGATCGGTTCCTCAGCTGTTGACCTCCTGCCTTGGCAGCGCCGGGCACCCGCTGGGGCTCCCCACTGGACCTTCAGCCCCAGGTTTTGCTGCTCCACTGGCCCTGAACAGCTTGGTGCTCTGGGCTGGCTGCTCCATGTCCCGGGCATGGCCCTGCTAAAGTAAATCCTGGTGGCACAGATAAGCAAGTCCTGATTTTTTTTGTCTGGAATAGGCTATATTTCAATCACAGAACATGAGGGATTGGAAGGGATCTCCAGAGATCATCCAGTCCAACCCCCAGGACACAGCAGGATCCCCCAGATCCAGTCGCACAGGAACATGCCCAGGTAGGTTTGAAATGTCTCCACAGAAGGAGACTCCACAACGCCCCTGGGCATCCCCTGCCAGGGCTCTGGCACCCTCACTGGGAACAAGGTCCTTCTCACACTGATGGGGAACCTCCTCTGCTCCAGCTCACACCCGCTGCCCCTTGTCCTGTCACTGGGTGCCCCTGAGCAGAGCCTGGCTCCATCCTCCTTACACCCACCCTTCCCATCTTGATCAACATCCATGGGGTCACCCCTCAGGCTCCTTTTTCCCAGCTCCCTCAGCCTCTCCTCAGCAGGGAGATGCTCCCCTCCCTCCATCACCCCTGTGGCTCTGCGCTGGGCTCTCTCCAGCAGCTCTGTGTCCTTCTGGCACTGGGGGGCTCAGAACTGGGCACAGGATTCCAGCTGTGGTCTCAGCAGAGCAGAGCAGAGGGGGAGGAGAACCTCTCTCCATCTCCTAACCACCCCTGTTCTGATCCATTTGCCTTCTTGGCCACCAGGGCCCATTGCTGGCTTAGCCTGTGGCTTCAGTGCCCTTCCCAGCTGGGCGGCTGGACCCCACAGCGAGCAGAGAGCCAGGTCTGCAGCAGCAGCTGCGACTCTTCCCCAGGTTCAGCCCCCGGTTCCGGATGAAGTGAGGCGCCGTCGTGCTGGCTTTTCCCTGGGAAGTCTCCACGACCTCCCCAGCAGGCAGCACCTTCCTTTCATGGGGCTGTTTCCCAGTTCCAGGAGGCTTCAAAGCAGAAGCAAGGTAGCCGTGGCAGCTCCGGGCAGCCTTTCTCCGAGCAGAATGCTGTTGATTGAGCTCTAATGACGTATTTTTCTTAAAAGGGAGCGGAGCATCATCAACAGTAGAGATGGGAAAGATGTAATTTGGGTGTCATTAGCGCCGGAGCTCTCTTTCTCTCTGCAGCGCGGATGCGTGCAGGTGTAGCAGCAGCTGCCTCGGAACGGGGGGCCCTTCCTGCCCCGTCCCCTCCCAGCAGGGCTGGAGACGCCTGCTGCTGGAGGCCTGTTTGCAGATCCAGCCTCTGCTCCTCGAAGCGGCGGTGCCGCGAATTGGTCTCCAGCCAAGAGCAGCGCCCGCTTTCCCTTCTCGCCAGCCGCTCGCTACCTGACGGTGCTTGTGGTGGCGAATCCCAGCAAGAGCGTCCTTCCCTGCTGTCCCAGAGTGCAGGTGGTGGGGCTGGCACCGCTGTGGGGTGGCCAGACCAGCCGAGGGCTCAAGGGCTGCCCCAGTGTGGATGGGGATCGCCTTGGCGCCGGTGGCTGGGAAACACTGGGCTCCACTTCTGCGGCTCCAGTAGGTCGAGGACTTAGTGATGCTGGCCATGGTCTTCAGAGTCTTTCCGGGAGGGGTGGCCTCCAGTTTTGCTTTCAGTGTGGGGCAGAAAGCCAACGCTTCTGTACTTTTAAAGCTGCCCTTCCTCTCTGCTCCAGGAGCAGATGTCTTTGAGGTGATGTTTGACATCATGATTGGACATCAGGAAGGAGTTCTTCCCGGAGAGAGTGGTCAGGCCCTGGACTGGGCTGTCCAGGGTGGGGTTGAGTCCCCATCCCTGGGTGTGTTGAAAAGTTGCTTAGATGTGGTGTTGGGGGATCTGGTTTAGGGGTGACCTTGTAGAATGGGGTTGCTGGTTGGACTTGATGATCCCAAGGGTCTGGTTTAGGGGTGACCTTGTAGAGTGGGGTTGCTGTTTGGACTTGATGATCACAAGGGTCTGGTTTAGGGGTGACCTTGTAGAGTGGGGTTGATGGTTGGACTTGATGATCCCAAGGGTCTGGTTTAGGGGTGGTCTTGTAGAGTGGGGTTACTGGTTGGACTTGATGATCCCGGGGGTCTTTTCCAACCTGGCTGATTCTGTGATGAATTGTGTTACCCTGCAGTCCAGGAACATCTCTGTGGTATGGTGTGTCTCAGCTGTGGCTCAGTGTTCCTACAGGAGACCCTTCAATGTGCAGCTTGTGTGGGACAGAGGGCAGCTGGGGTTCATGAATGACGCCTGTCCCAGAGCTGTCTGCAAAGGAAATGGGGTGGTAGAGGTGGGAAAAGCCCCCTCTTCTTCCTAGAAACGTTTATTGCTGCAGCCCAGCCTGGTTACCGGTGGCTTCCTCATGGAGAGCGGGGAGCTGTCGCCTGTAGGTTGGAGGGCTGTGGCACCGAGACCCCTTCAGTGCTGGGTTACAGGTTTAATGCAGCAGAGGCGATGGCCAGCTGCAAATGTGCAGATGAAGCCGGGCAAAGAGGACCAAAGGCTTCGAGACAGGATCAGCAAAGTGCAGGATCTTCGCTGTTCAAAGGTGGCAAGTCTGACTGTGAGGCCACCAGACCAAGAGCAGCTGGAGAGAACCTTTTCTGGGCAGCTTGGTCTGCCTGAGCAAGAGAAAGGAATTGCCCTCATTGCCCTCACAACCCCTGCCTTGCGTGAGCCAGCCGGGGAGATGGGTTTAGAGCAGAGATCACAGACTGGGGAGGGGAGCCCAGAGGAACCTTATGAGGTTCAACAGGGCCAAGTGCAGAGTCCTGCACCTGAGCCGGGGTAACCGGCATCATCAGTGCTGGCTGGGAGAGGATCTTCTGGAGAGCAGCCCTGTGGAAAGGGACATGGGGGTGCTGGTCCACGCCAGGGTCCGTGTCCCACGGGCACGCGGTTGGGCTCAGCACCAGCCCTCCGGAGCAGCGGCAGACCAGGTGAGCAGGGGAGGGCGAAGGAGGAGGCGGTGGCAGCCAGCGCGCGGAGCTCCGTGCCTGCCGCGTGCGGGATGGAGCGGCGCGTGGTGCTGCCAGACAGCGTCTGAAAATAGTTTAAAGAGACTTTAGAGGAGAGAGGAGGCACCGTCAGAAAGATGCTGCTTGTCAAAACCCGAGATAATAGAGAGACACTTGAGGAAGAGAGGGAGGTGTGATCTGGGGCTTCCCTTCTTCAGAGCAGGGCTGGGGCCGGATCCTCACAGGAGAAGGAACCTGGAGCTGAAGCAAGTTGGAGCAGAAGCGATTGAAGGGATTGGTTGAGGCGGTGAGGCAGGTTGTTTGGTGATGGCCTTTGAGTTTAACTGGAGGGGGCTGAGCGAGGAGAAGTGCTGATGCCAGCTGTACAGCCCCTCTTGGCAGCGCTTCCACGTCATCATCAGCCGGCGTTTGCCGCTCAGTGGTTTTCTCTCTCTCTTGGTTCTGCTTGAGCTGCATCCTAAAGCACAACCGTTGCCTTGTGGCCTCCGGCGTTCCTGCAGCCAGTCAGTGAATCACAGAGCCATTCGGGTTGGAAAAGACCCCCGGGATCAGTGAGTCCAACCATCACCCCAACTCTGTGAGGTCACCCCTAGACCAGATCCCTTCACAATACATCTGAGCGACTTCTAAACTTGTCCAGGGTTGGGGACTCAACCCCCACCCTGGGCAGCCCATCCCAGGGCCTGACGACTCTCTTAGGGAGGAATTTCTCCCTGATGACCAGTCTGACCCTCCCCTGGTGGAGCTTGAAGCCCTTTCCTCTGCTTCTGTCACTAATGACCTGTGAGAAGAGCCCAGCAGCAATATCTCTGCAGGGTCCTTTCAGATGGTTGTAGAGAGCGATGAGGTCTCCCCTCAGCCTCCTCTTCCTCAGACTAACCAGCCCCAGCTGTCTCCATCTCTGTCTCATCAGACTGATTCTCCAGGCCCTTCCCCAGATCCGTTGCCCTCCTCTGCCCTTGCTCCAGGCCCTCGATGTGTCCCTTGTACTGAGCTGCCCAACACTGGACCCAGTCCTCAAGGTGCAGCCTCCCCAGTGCCGAGTCCAGGGGGACAGTCAGCTCCCTGCTCCTGCGGGATGCAAACGCACGCTCTGCTGGTGAGGAAGCTAGACATTGAGTTCGACCAGCAGCTCCTCAGCATCGTCTGCAACACAGCAGCCCAGGGATTCAGACAGCAGCTCTTCAGGCTCCACCAGCGACGCTCGGGAGCAGTGATTGTGTCTGTGATGAGGCAGTGCAGATAAAACCCAGCAGCTCAACTCGGATCTTCGCTTGCAGCCGCCCCTGTGTGTTCTCCACGTCCTCTGAAGCGCGAGGAGGAAGGGGCTGGTGCCATTTGAGTCCAAGTGTTTCTCCGTCCCCCATCGCTGAAGTCATCGGTGCCTCAGTTGCAGCAGCTTCAGCGTGAGCAGACAGAGCTGTGGGTGTCTCTGCGTGTATTTATAAATCATCGAGCCGTCTAGGTTGGAAGGGACCTTTAAGACTGTTGAGTCCCTCATTCATGACTTCACACATCATTTTCTCCGTGCTCTGAGTGGGTGCTAGGATTTGTGCCTCAGAGATGGAGAAATGAGACCTAGAGGAGTTCCAGTGCCCGTGCTGGGCCCTGGACTGGGCTGCCCAGGGTGACGGTTGAGTCCCCATCCCTGGATGAGCTGAAAAGTGGCTGAGATGTGGTGTTGGGGGATGTGGTTTAGGGGTGACCTTGCAGAGTGGGGCTGATGGTTAGAGGGGATGATCCCGGGGGTCTTTTCCAAGCTGGATGGTTCTGTGATTCTAATTGTTCTCTCCAAAGGTCACGGGGAGCAGCTGGCAGGTGAGGCGTTGGAATGTAGCTGTCCCCAAGGTTGGGAAGCTCCAAGCCCTAATGGCTTGGAAGTTTAAGCCAATAGATCTCTTTCCTGATGACATTTATTGAAAAAATGGAACACAGGGATCCTTCTGACAGGTGGTAGAGCAAAGGCAGCTGCTTTGGGGTTGCAGTGGCAGGAGCAGGTTTTGGAGTGACGGTCGAGCGCTGAGCCAGCAGCATCAGATGCCTCCCCGCTGGCAGCGATGCCGGGTCGGAGTCGGGGTGTTTCTGCGCAGCAGACGGGGCGCAGACAAGCCCCGAGCAGCTGTCTGGCCGTTCCAAGGCTCAGGCGACGCCGAGCCAGCGGGTGCCACGGGCAGCCTGGCACGACGGTGCCCTGATCTCACAGGGAGCTCTCACCAGTGTCTGCAGCAGGTTTAAATGCCTCTTGCACACCGGAGTGACTGAGCTCTGGAAGTCCCACCCAGCTGCTCTTGCCCGTGTTGTGGGGGGACATCCTCATGTTGTCGTTCAGGGCAGCATTCCAGCCCTTGGATCCAGTCAAGAGATTTCTAATCCTATTGCAGGGAGTGGGGGAGGTTTTCTTTGAGAGGCTCCAAACATCCTGATCAGGAGTGAATGTCTCATTGCCTTGGCAGCTGATGTTTCCCTTGAAAAATTAACTCTGGAATGAAGAGGAGGACGTGTTTTCAGGGAGCTGAGGTGTTGGATTCAGTCCGTTTGGGTTGGAGCTTCCAGCTCCAGGTCGAATACATTTAACGGGAAGCTGTTGGGAACTTCTTCCCAGGGAGGGTGACAGAGCCCTGGCAGGGGCTGCCCAGGGGGCTGTGGAGTCTCCTTCTCTGGAGACGTTTCAAACCCACCTGGACTGTTGTTGTGTGACTGGATGTGGGGGATCCTGCTGTGGCAGGGGGATTGGACTGGATGATCTTTGGAGGTCCCTTCCAACACCTAATGACTGGATCTAGGGGATCCTGCTGTGGCAGAGGGATGGGACTGGCTGATCTTTGGAGGTCCCTTCCAACACCTAATGACTGGATCTAGGGGATCCTGCTCTGGCAGGTGGGTTGGACTGGGTGATCTTTGGAGGTCCCTTGCAGTCCACGCAGGGGGTCAGGGAAGGACGTGCTGCTGCTGGAAATACCCACCTGTGGCTTCTCTTGATTCGCGATGGGTTTGTAACTTGTTCTGTAGGTGGGCACATTGGTGGTTGGGGACAGTAGCTGTGAACCCCAATTGCCTGAGCAGGTCACTGCTGTGGCCCTTGGGGTTACGGTGTCGCCCGAGAGCTGGGCTGTGTGGGGAGGGTCCGTGCACCTCAGCGTCGCAGAAGGGGAAGCAGGAGATGGCCGGTTCAGCTGCAGCACTGGGGCAGAGGGGTTCATGTCCCAGGGTTCAGCTGCCTTGGGGTGGGGTGGCTCCGTGCTCAGGTCCCTTGGGTGACCGGGCACAGCCGGTTGGGCTTCAGGCAGCTCCTGTTGAGGGGGGCTGCGAAGCGCAGGGCCAGGGCGAGGACTGGGGCCCCACTGGTGCCCACTACGGGTAGCAGAGAGGGGAGTCCTGCCCGGCTGCCCGACCATCCTCAGGGCAGCTGTGAACGTCGCGTCGCATCATTCATAGGGGTGCTTCTCGAGAAGGGTAGGGCTGGGGAAGTCAACAGAAAGCAGGGGTGCTTCTGCCCTGCTTCCCTGCACACGGACAGGAGCCCCTGTGCCGTGGGGTGGGGACGAGCCTGGCTGGGCAGAGAAGGGATGAAAACAACCGCTGAGCCCAGACAAACCCCGAGGCTGCTCACAGAGACGTCGTCTCCCCCAGAGAAGTACAAGCGTGTCAAGAGAGAACATTACAGTTCACTTGGTTAGAAAGAGCAGCTCAGTATCTCTGAGAAAATCACGCGTCTAATTCTTGCCTGATTCCCCCCTTTGTTCTTCGCTCGCCCGGACGAGCTCCGCGCGCCCCTTCCAGGCTGGTGGGGAGAGGCTGGGAGGCCGATTCGGCGGCAGGGCAGGCGCTGAGATGAAAGGCTCCGTAGCTGGCTGCCCTCGTTATCGGTTCTGAGAGATTAAATCCACCAGAAACGACCGGCTCTGAAACCAGATCTAACAGGCACCGGCAAGACAAAAGGCAGAGCCAGCAGCATCGCAGTGCGAGGAAGTGGCCGTCAGAGAAGGACCAGATAAGCCCCAGACCTGCCAGGTGGTCTCTGGGTTTCTCAGCTTTGCAGGGAGAGCCTGTGGCAGCGAATCCTGTCGAGGATGCAGAGACAGCCAGACCCCTCTGGAGCTTCACCTGTGCTCCAGCTGGAGCCAGGCACAAGGAACCCCAATGGGGTGGAGGTGTTCCTCAGCGGGGTGGAGGTGTTCCTCAGCAGGGTGGGCTGAGAGCCTGGCAGAGGCACTTGGGGTGATGCAGGAGCGTCTCTCTAGATGTGTGTGGAATTTACAAGTCCAGGGTCTTCAGCTTGGTGCCTGCTCATCTGTGTGTGTTGTGGTTGTCGCCACCGCTGGATGTGTTCGAAAGCCACATACAGATGGTGCTGGGCAACAGGGTGTAGCAGTGGGGCTGATAGTGGACTCAGTAGAGTGGGGTATGGGGTTGGACTTGATAACCTTAAAAGTCTTCTCCAGCCTCACTGATTCTGTGACTCACAGCTCATAGATCGGTGGTGTCACTCACCAACCTTCTGCCTGGCGCCAGAAGGGAGAGCAGGGACACAAGTGCTGTTGTTCTATGACTCCCTTGGGAAGGAGTAACGGGAGCATCAGTGTGGGTTGGGTAGTGAGCAGCTAGAGAGCTCCCTGGGGAGAGGGGGCTTGGACCTGTTGTGGAGAACAAACTAAAAAGGCATCAGCTGTGGGCCCTGGTGGTCAAGAAGGCCAAGAGACCATTGGGATGGATCAAGAGGAAGGTGTCCAGCAGATCAAGGGAGGTTCTCTTACCCCTTTATTCTGCTGTAGTGAGGCTGCTCCTGGAATCCTGTGTCCAGCTCTGGGCTCCCCAACTCACGATGGAGAGAGAATTAATGGACAGAAGTCAGCACAGAGGATGACTGGGGGTCTGGAACAAACTGCCTTGTGAAGAGAGATGGAGAACATTGGGATGTTGTGCTTTGGACCACAGAAGGCTCCGAGGAGATTTAGTCCCTGTCTATAAGTCCCTGAGGGCTGGGTGCCAAGCAGGAAGGAATCCTCTCTGTTCAGTGGTGTCAGACAGGACAGGGGTGATGGCTGCCAGCTGGAGCACAGGGAGCTTCACCTCAGTCTGAGGAGAAACTCCTTTCCAGCCAGGGTGATGGACTGTTGGAAGGGGCTGCCCAGGGAGGCTGTGGAGTGCCCTTCTCTGGAGATGTTTCAGCCCCGGCTGGATGTGGTTGTGTGGAGCTGATGGAGCCTTCTGAGGTAGTTCTGCTGCTCAGCCGTTTGTGTCCTGCTTGAGCAGGAGGGTTGGACCCGGGGGCCTTGGAAGGCCCCTTCTAACCCCAACAAACCGTGTGAACTTCATTACATTTTTGATAGGTAGAGCTGCTCCTGAGGAGCTGAGGAGCAGGAGTGGAGAGTTCCTGCGGAGATCTCTGGGCTCAGTCAGGTTCTGTGCCAGTAGCTGAAGTGCAAAATGCAACCCGTCCAGCCCTCACCTGGAGCGAAGAGGGCTCCTCGCTGCGTGGCTTCGCTTGCCGTGTGCTCAGCTCTCTGCGTGCAGCGCGAGCCGCCGAGCTGCGCTCGGTCCTCCTGCGGCTGGTGTTAATTGCATTAGTCACGCTCGCGGTCGGCTGAAGAGCTTTGCCTGTGGGCATCGCGCTCCGGCTTTGAGTCAACCCTCAGTTCCGAGGATTTTGTTTTAGTTGGTGCCTTCTTTGTCAAAATAAACAAGACTACTGACGGGGAGGGATGTTGCCTGGGCAGGAGCCGACGGGAAGGGTGGAAGAGCCAAGGTGAGGCAGCAGAGATGAGCAGAGAGGATTAAGGCTTCTGCGTCGCAGTGGGTGCACGCGGCGTCTTGGCAAGCGCCTCCCGGCATGGCCTTTGCTTCCCAAGGGTGTTAGCCCCTTTGGCTTCTCTCTTCCCGGTCTGCAGAGCGCTTGGGTGGTGGCAGGGAACAGGTGCCTCCTCTTCATTCTTTGGCTCTGCTCAGGGCCGTTTGGTGCCCGCCGCTGTCCCTTCCTCCCCTGCCCTCCTTGGACTCCGTGCAGAGCTCCAGCCCCGAAGGCCTGTGGCAGTGTCGTTCTCAAGATGCGTTTTGCTGTCGTGCCATGCCTCTCCAGCAGCGGGTGGCATGGCCAGTTCCTGGGGTCTGGCTCGCTTGAGAAAGGCTTTTTCCTTGGAGCCTGCGAGCACAGAAACCTCTGAACTGAGAGATGGCCGCTGGCTCGTGAGCTGCATAGCAATAGCTGGGGCTTGAGACAGAGGGCTGGGAGCCAGCAGCGAGCTGCCGGCTCATCGCACAGACCCCGTGTTTGTGCAGCCGCAGCTTTGCCTCCTGTGAGTGTTTAATCCCTCCTCTGCTCTTGGAGGGTGGAGCAAAAGGCACCCTGGGCACCTGGAGCACCCTTTGGGGGACGCCCTCATCGCTCCTCTGCAGGGAGGTGACCTTCTGTAGGAGGTGTCCTGCTGTTACCTCAAAGAGCTCCTGCGCTCCCAGGAGACTGTGGCAGCCCTAGATGGTCCCTCTGCAGCTCTCGGCCCTTTCCCCTCTGCCGAGAGGGCCGTTGTGAGGCTGGTGCAAGAGCACCGTCGCCTCCCGAGCTGCCGGTCGGCAGAGGCTGCCTCGTTCGGGCACAGCCACGCTGAGCTAATGCGAGGGGATGATGCTCGTGCTTGAGAAGTGATCTAGCTGGGGTCACAGTTGCAGGGCTCGGAACGGGCAGAAGTAATGAGTGTGGGCAGCGAGCTGCACGCGGCCGGCTCTCTGCCAGCCTCTCCTAGTCCCACGCCTGCAATTTGGAGTCATTTCTGGGCAGTACATTGCTCTCCCGCCGGGGCGGCGCGGGGTGACTGTGTGTGTCCGGCGCATCAAGGACGTGTCCCGCTGAGCCATCCCTCCCTGGCCAAAGAGGAACCTTCACCTTGGCCGTGTCCTTCCCATCGCGAGGCAGCATGTGTGAGGGACCGCTGTGGAAATGGGGGCTGTGGGGGGCTGCTCCCGGCCAGAGCTGCAAAAATGGCTGCTTGGCGAAGAGCCTGTTCTGGGGCAGCCAGCAGAGCTGCTGGGGCTGCTTCTCTGCCTTCAGGTTTGCAAAAACCAGGTCTGGTTGGACCCAGCAGCCAAAGCGACTCTGCTTGTCCCACTGCGCCAAGGCGTGGGGCTGTGAGTGCTTTGGGGGGGAAGGGCAGGGGGAGAGGCTGCTCTGCAGCTGTAGGCAAAGACTTGGTCTGGAAGGTGCTGCTGTGGCAGGACTACATGATCTCTAGAGGTCCGTTCCAACCCATGATGTTCTGTGACAATTGGAGGGTAACAGAATAGCTGGGGAAAAGCCTGAAATTATTGTGATGCCTCTGTCTTGCTCTCTTCCCATATTTGCTTCTTGTGCTAAGCTGATAAGCACTGGCAGGGAGGGAAGGAGAAGCTCCATCTTCTCCTTCCCGTGGGCCAGCACAAAATACAAGCAGCTTCGACTGAGAATTTTACAGGTAGCAGCTCTGTGTGAAGCCAGAAGGATCCTTCAGGCGCTGCTCCTCGCCCCCCGACGCTCCACCTGGTAACGGCAGAAAAAATACCCGTTGTTGTTCACCTGAAACAAACAGAGACGTGTTAACACCGAGTAAAAATAGCTAAGTGCTGCAGTGCTGATAATTTGGGGGAAATTGGGGTGATTTGTTGAGATTATCGCTCATCTTGCCTTGGAAGCCCCTGGGAAATGATCTGCCTGTTCTGAAAGGGAACAAGCAGGTGGAGCCGTATCGAGCTCTGGAAGGACTGGCACAGCACCCGCGCCCCTTGGCACATGGGAGCTGATGATGCCCCCTTGCAGGAGATGCTGCGGACAATGGGAGGGTTGGGAGGGGTTCACCCGGACGGGCTGGAGCGGCTGGGTCGCGATGTGGGATGAGCTGGTGTCTGATGGAAGATGTTGCTGGAACAGCTACGGAAGCGCCTGGAGCAGAGTGATTTTGCCGGAGGCTTCCTGGCCTCGCAGCAAGGGGTGCCCTGGCTCTGGCGAGCGCTGTGCACCACGCGCTGCTCTGTCTGCATCAGCTGCTCCACGGGCAGGAGTCAGACGCTGGGATTTGGGGAGTCACTGGTGCCTCAGGCCTCCAACAGCGCTGGAGACGGGACGAGCGCCCTCCCGGAACCGCGCTGCGGGTGCGAGCACCAAGAGCACTGAGCGCAGCCAGAACAAGCTGGAAGCTGGCTGAGAAGCAGACTGCTGCTCTTGGTCTCTGTTCCCCACTAACAGTGTCTCTGGCTTCTTCTAAGACCCGGTAGAGCCTCTCCGGCATCTGCCGCTCAGACACCGCGTCTGGCCGGTTTCCTCAGGCTCCTCGCGGCGTGCCAGGCGTGCCAGGTGCTCCACACACCCCAGCGGGCAGCCTGAACCCCCGCAGCAAGCGGCAGACGTGCCCGACTTGCTGTTTGTGTGGGGCCTCATCCGGTTCCTCCTGCGCTGCCGGGAGAGCGGCGGCGAGCACCCGGTGAACAGCTTCCATGGCCTTGTGACCCTTCGGGCTGAATGTTCTTCCTTGTGGTTCTCTTCAGGTTTGGAAAAACCCATTAAGTGACACTGGAAATTTCCACCACCGGAAGCGGCGTGAACCGTTCTGGTGATCCCAGTGCAGGCTCCTCTGGACGGTTCGAGTCAGCCCTGTCTGAGGAGCTCTGGAACCCTCCTGCAAGGACTGGAGCATCCCTTGCAAGGCTCCTAACTGCATGTTTGTTAGGCTTGGCTGTGTCACCGTCATGCTGGAAGGCTTCAAGGAGAGGCTCCTGATGAGCACCAAGCTCCTGTGGAGCAGCGTAACCCTTTATTTGGGGCCGGTGGGGTCTGCTGGCGCTGGTGTTGTGAGGCTGAAGCACCACAGTCCTGCAGGTGCTGTTAGCTCCTGTGTGAGGGACTCGTGAATCACAGAACATCAGGGACTGAAAGGGGCCTTCAAAGATCCAATCCCCTGCCACAGCATGATCCCCTCATCCAGTCCAGGCTCCTTGTTTCCCAGCTCCGGAGCCCCAGCTCCCTCAGCCTCTCCTCAGCAGGGAGATGCTCCCCTCCCTTCCTCGTCCTGATTTGCCATGGAAACCAGTGACTTATTTGTCTGGTATCTCTTCTGACCAGAGCAGCTGGTGGAGGTTCAGCTGGGTGGATCAAGCCCCACATTTCCAACGCCTGGAGAAGCAGAATCCTGGAGATTTTGCCACTGAGTTTTGATTTCTGTTTCTGCCAAAGAGAGGGAGGAGAGGGCAGACAGCGAAGGTGTCGGTAGAAACCCCAGTGCCGCAGAGACGAAGTCCTCCCATGAAATGAATAGGCGTGAGCAGCCAGCCACGGTGAGGGCTCGGTGATGTTAACCCATCACACCATCCCGCCATCACCGGGCTGGCTCCCGGGAGCCGTTTTTAGCCGTGAGCAGGAGGGCTATAATTTCACGTGAGCTCGTAGTCCAGCTGGCAGGCGAAAATCCAAAGACGTTGGCGAGAGTGTGGAAGTCACGGTCGGTGCCGCTGACTTCTCTAACCTTTTCATCTTTGACAAACTCATGATAAATTGAAAGTGATTCAACACTAATCATTCCGGCTCGCCTGGAGCCAGGGAGCTGCAGGAGGTGGGGCTTTGCTTTTGACTTCTCTTTAATTAATTTATCATCTTTAGAAAATGCTCTTAGTGTTTTATCCCAGGAAATTGTGTTTGCTGGATGTAAGGATGGCGAAAGCACTGGGCAGCAGTACTGCTGCCCAAGACGTTGGGATGGTGACGGTCTGTGGGAGAGGTCTGCCCTTCCTTACGGCTCCCCCTCTGCTGCAGCAGAATCACAGACCATTAGGGATTGGAAGGGACCTCGAGAGATCGTCCAGTCCAATCCCTGGCTGCAGCAGGATCCCCTACATCCAGTCACACAGGAACATGGCCGGGAGGGTTTGAAATGTCTCCAGAGAAGGAGACTCCACAGCCCCCTGGGCAGCCCCTGCCAGGGCTCTGGCACCCTCACCATGAACAAGGTCCTTCTCACACTGATGTGGAACCTCCTCTGCTCCAGCTCACACCCGCTGCCCCTTGTCCTGTCACTGGGTGCCCCTGAGCAGAGCCTGGCTCCATCCTCCTGACACCCACCCTTCACATAGTGATCAATATCCATGGGGTCACCCCTCAGGCTCCTTTTTCCCAGCTCCAGAGCCCCAACTCCCTCAGCCTTTCCCCAGCAGGGAGATGCTCCCCTCCCTCCATCACCTGTGGCTCTGCTGTACTGGGCTCTCTGCAGCAGCTCAGTGTCCTTCTGGAGCTGAGGGGCCCAGAGCTGACACCAGGACCCCACCAGGGCAGAAGGAGGGAGCTGAGTTTCCGAAGTCAGTTTCCCTGCAGTGCTGCAGTTGGACCTTCCAAGTACTTCTGGGTGGTGCCTCCAGGTGAGTTACGGCAGAGAGAACGGAGACTGATGGCAACCTCCTTCAGCACGGCTCTTGCCAACAATTTGCAGAGATTAGTGGGTTCTGGGGCATCTGTCACCGGGAGCTGGGGGACGGCTTTCTGGAGTGCTTGGGATCTGTCAGGGAGCAGATAGCTCTCGGTGATGGCTTTTGTGTGCAGGCAGAGCTAAACGAGGAGCTCCACAGAGGGCACGGGCTCTCTCTGTTGTTCTTTCAGGCTGTCCTCAGCCTTGCCTTCCGTGCGTCACTGCTCTCCAGCCCGCGTGTGACCCCCGCCTTGGATACTGAGTCCAGTGATGGGCACCACAGGATCAGAAGGACATTGAGGGGCTGGAATGGGGACAGAGAAGGGCAACGAGTCTGGAGAGAGGCTGGAGATCAGGGCCTGTGGAGAGCGGCTGAGGGAACTGGGGTGATTGAGTCTAGAGGAGGCTGAGAGGAGACCTTCTTGCCCTCTACAGCTCCCTCAAAGCAGGTTGTAGCCAGGCTGGTGCTGGTCTCTTCTCCCAAATTTCTAATGATAGGACCAGGGGAAATGGCCTCAAGTTGTGTCAGGAGAGGTTTAAATTGAATCTTCAGAAGAAGTTCTTTGCTGAGAGAGTGGCTGGGCACTGGCACAGGCTGCCCAGGGAGGAGGTGGAGTCCCCATCCCTGGAGGTGTTGAAGGACAGCCTGGCAGGAGCACGTGAGGCCATGGTCTGAGGGTTAGGGAGCTGTTGGGCTGAGGACTGGACTGGATGCTGCTCAAGGTCCTTTCCAGCCAGGACGAGCTGATGATGCGACTTGGTCTAGGTGATCCTGCTGTGGTAGGGGGATTGGACTAGATGATCTTTCGAGGTCCCTTCCAATCCCTAATGATTCTGTGATGCTGTGGGCAGGAGTCAATGGTCCAGGGGGCCTCCTCAGGGCTCCTGAGTCCATGAAGCTGGTGGAGCACACAGCAGGTTGCTCCTGGCTTCTCCCTCAGCAGCAGGAGCTCGCTCTGTGCTGCTGTTGTTGAGACCAAAGGTGGCTTCGTTAGCAAAGGACCCAAGATACAACCCGTCTGAAGCAATGCTTCACCTTCTCCTCTTGCTGCTGCCGGCCGAGGCCGAGCTGTCGCTCAGACAGGTCCCGCTGGCACTTCTCCCCCCACCACACTGTTATTTCTGCTCCTCTTAGCTCCTTTCCCTGTCTAGTGAGTTTCCAGGTAGAAGTTCCAGGCTGTGTTGAGCGTCTGGCTGGGGAACGACCCAGCCCCCAGAACCGCATCGAGCGGCCGGTTGTTCCGGAGCAGACAGTGTCTCATCTGCTGCTGAAATCTGATTACAGGAGCAAACGTAAGACCCGCCCGGGAGGCAGAAGGGCTGGAGAAGGAAGATTAGGTTGTGTGGAAGCTGCGCTCCCTGTGCTCAGGGAAGATACCGACAGCAGAGGTGGCAACACGACTGGTGTTTGCTGGTTGCCAGCAGCTGCCAGTGCTGGGAGCGGAGCTGCACCAGCAGCAATGCTGTTGGTTTGCTCCTTCCACCTCCGCGTCCCTCCTGGTTTGTGCCGGTTGCTGCCTCTTTCCTCGTGGCTCGTGCCAGCCCGTTCGCGGAAACATAGCAACAGTCCCCTGCAGACTTGGCTGAGCTGTAGGCATCAGCGAGGTGATGAAGAGCCTGGGTTCCTCACTCTGTGGAGGCCTTCCTGTCCCCACATTTCCCCCTCCCATCTCTGGAAGTGTCCAAGGGCAGGTTGGATGGGGCTCTGGGCAACCTGCTGTGGTGAGAGGTATCGCTGCCCATGGCAGGGGGTTGGCTCTGGGTGAGCTCTGAGCTCCCTCACAACCCAATCCAGTCCACTCGATGGTTCAGTTCTGGGCCCCCCAGCTCCACAAGGACACAGAGCTGCTGGAGAGAGCCCAGCACAGAGCCACAGGGGTGATGGAGGGAGGGGACCATCTGCCTGCTGAGGAAAGTCTGGGGGACCTTTGGAAAAGACTATGAGCGAGGTAGTGCAGACCGCACTGTAGGCTCATAGGATTGGAAGGGACCTCCAAAGGTCATCTACTCCAACCCCCTGCGTGGCAGCGGCAAGAGCCCTGCAGTGCCTGGTGGAGGTGGGTCATTGGCTCTCCTGCTCTGCTTTATGTGAAGGGTTGCTGCAAGGAGGGCTGGTTTCGCTCAGAGACACTAACCCCATTACCAGGGAGTCGGTGCTGCGGATGTGGCATCATGATTTCTTAATGCAGAGGGCACTGTGTCTTCGGGGAAAAACCCCATCCAGAGGCAGAGCAGTGGCTCAGCAGGCTCTGAGTGCTGCTCGCTGGGAGGACCCCGCTCCTGATGCTGCCTTTCAGGAAAGCTTTGAATCCCCAGAGGCACCGAGGCAATGCTGTGCCAGGGAGCTGCGGGTGAACGGCGCCTGGCTTGGCCCCGCGCTGCTGCGGGGTCTCGGTGACATCAGTCCTTCGTGCTTGCGTTGCGTCGCGTCTCGCCCTCCCTTTCAGTTTCCTACTGTCCTTTTGCATCTATTAGACTTGGCGTTAGGAAAGATCTTTCCACAGAAAGGGTGGGCTGCCCAGGCAGGTGCTGCCCAGGCAGGTGCTTGAGTTGCCCTCTCTGGATGTGTTTGAAGATCATTCGGATGAAATGTTGGGGGATTTGGTTTAGGGGTGACCATGTAGAGTCAGGATGATGGTTGGACTTGATGATCCCAGGGGTCTTTCCAACCTGAGTGATTCTGTGGTCTCTTTTCAAGCCTCTTGAGCTTGAAAAGGGCTGGGTGATCTCCCGAGCTTGAAAAGCTCAAGACAAGGGGCAGCGGATGTGAGCTGGAGCAGAAGAGGTTCCACATCAGTGTGAGAAGGACCTTGTTCCCAATGAGGGTGCCAGAGCCCTGGAAGGGGCTGCTCAGGGGGTTGTGGAGTCTCCTTCCCTGGAGACATTTCAAACCCTCCTGGCCATGTTCCTCTGTGACTGGATGTAGGGGATCCTGCTGTGGCAGGGGATGGGACTGGGTGATCTTTCCAGGTCCCTTCCAACTACTAATGACTGGATCTAGGGGATCCTGCTCTGGCAGGAGGATTGGACTGGATGATCTTTCCAGGTCCCTTGCAGTCCCTGATGCTCTGTGATCCTGTGATTGTGTGTTTCGGTGACTCTCACCCGCTGCCTTCGAGCTGCCGTCTTGCCTTTAGTGCCGTTTCCTTCCTTCGCCCGGTGTCTGTGCGGGTCTGACTCTCCCTCACATCTGCAGGCGATAATCACCTGGCCCTCAAGATCCAGGGTTTTCAGTGGCAGCTTCTTCATTAATATTGGAAGCCCATGCTTGTTGCTTGTTACCAGCAGTATCCCAGGAGACGGCGAGGGAAGACTGTGTGGGAGGGCGTTTTCAAAGCTTATCTTCAGAGCCATGATGTTTTGTGATTTAGAAATTAAACATGGATTAACAAATGGAGGGCTGGCACCGTCGGGGGAGTCACGACGGGATGTGGAGGGAGCAGAGCGTGACTCAACGAAGCGCTGCATCGCAACCAGCGGAAGCTCTCGGTGCAGACCTGCAGCCCTGGGGCTGGTCAGGCCGGTGCTCGCTGGGCAGCTCAGAGCAGAACATCGGCTCCCCCGAAGCGTGGAGCCTGTGGAACCAGTGAAACCAGAGGGTTAAACAAGGCTGGCTGGCGGCTTCATCTGGGGGATCCTGCCGTGGCGGGGGGATTGGGCTGGATGAGCTCTCGAGGTCCCTGCCAGTCCCTGATGCCCTGTGATTCCGGGAGCTCTGGGTGCAGTCCTCTCTTGTCCTTGCTCAGCCTGTGCTCATAGGGGAGCTGCTCCAGCCCTCTGATCACTTGAGCTGTTGTTCTCCTCTGGACCCCTTCCTGGAGCTCTGTGCCCTTCTGGAGACTGCAGAACTGGACCCAGGACTGCAGGTGGGGTCTCACAAGGGAGAGAATCCTCCCCCCTGACCAACCGTCCCTGCTGCTGTTGCTGCAGCCCGGCACACGGCTGAAGATGGTTCCTGACCCACTGAGCTGCTCACAGACAGTCAGCCCAGGGCAGTGTTTGCAGTCCCCTCGCCGCTCCCCACACCAGACCCTGCTGCTTTGGTGCCAGTGTGGGCAGGGCTCGGGCAGAAGTCTTCTGCCACAACTGGATGCCCACGTCCCTGCCTGTGTGGACCGTGAGACCCCCCAGCCCCACTGCCGGCGCAGACATCCTGCCCGTGCTGGGGTCAGGGTGTCTAAACACACGTCTTCTGGAGGTTTTCCAGAGGAACAGAAAATAAATGGGACTGACAGACAGAAAATAGATGGGAGTGAAAGACGGAAAATAGATGGGAGTGAAGTAAATGGGAAAGAAAATAAATGGGAATGAGAAAGTGCTGCTGCTGAACAGCTGAGCGAGCTCCCAGCCCCAAGGCCACCGAGGCCTTGGTGTCTCCAGTAATTGCAAGTGCTAGCACCTTACTTTTACATTTCACCCAAGAAGTGGATAAAATCATCTGTAAAGCAAGGTGGTGGCGCTTGTTCCGCAGTGACCTGGCCCCGCCGGGCTAGGAGATGTTCCCTTGAGCTCACCAAGGCCAGCGGCGTCCTGGGGTGGATCAGAACGGGGGTGGTTAGCAGATGGAGAGAGGTTCTCCTCCCACTCTGCTCTGCCCTGGGGAAACCACAGCTGGAATCTGGTGTCCAGCTCTGCGTCCCTCAGCTCCAGAAGGACACAGAGCTGCTGCAGAGAGCCCAGCACAGAGCCAGAGGGATGATGGAGGGAGGGGAGCATCTCCCTGCTGAGGAGAGGGCTGAGGGAGCTGGGGCTCTGGAGCTGGGAAAAAGGAGTCTGAGGGGTGACCCCATGAATGTTGATCAATGTGTGAAGGGTGGGTGTGAGGAGGATGGAGCCAGGCTCTGCTCAGGGGCACCCAGTGACAGGACAAGGGGCAGAGGGTGTGAGCTGGAGCAGAGGAGGTTCCTCATCAGTGTGAGAAGGACCTTCTTCCTGATGAGGGTAACAGAGCCCTGGCAGGGGCTGCCCAGGGGGTTGTGGAGTCTCCTTCTATGGAGACGTTTCAGGCCCGGCTGGATGCACTTGTGTGGAGCTGATGGAGGCTTCTGAGGCAGTTCTGCTGCTCAACAATTTGTATCCTGCTTGAGCAGGAGGGTTGGACCTGATGGCCCTTGAAGGCCCCCTCCAACCTGACAAACTGTGTGAATGGGGTGAATTGCCCTGTGTCACCCATTCCAGACTCAAGGTGTTGAAAGCTGTGGCTGCCTCCAGCTCGTCCTCCAGCCGGGTGAGACAACAGGAGGTGGTGGAGCTGCGCTGGATCCCTCACGCAAGCGCAGGATCCCCCTCCACACCGACGCGCTGCCGCCGTGCGCTCCCAGCTCCGGGCTGGGCTCTTTGATCTGCTCAATTCCCGTGAGGCTGGTGAGTGGCAATTACAGTAATGGGCTGCTCGGCGGCGGAGCCGTGGGCGCTGTCAGGAGCGGGAGGTGGAGGCTGTGAAATTTCACCTGCTAATAGTACAAGGAAATGTAATTAATGTGACTAACGCGTGCGCGCCCCGCCAGCAAGGGGAAGGGGCACCGTCGGCGCGCCGCTCTGCCATGGGAGACCCACGGTGGTTGGATGGCCGGGCCCAAAGAGGGGTGGTTGATGGAGTGAAGTCCAGGGGGTGGCCGTGCCCCAGGGCTCAGTGTTGGGACCTTCTCTGTCGATGGTCTCGACAGGGACACAGAGCCCATCATGAGCAAGTTTCCAGGTGACACCAAGGTAGGTGGGACTGTCCATCTGCCGGAGGGCAGGGAGGCTCTTCAGACAGACTTGGCCCATGGTTCCCATCTACCCAATGCCAATGGCAGGAGCTTCAACAAGGCCAAGGGCCAGGTCCTGCACTTGGGCCACAACAACCCCCTGCAACACTATGGCCTTGGGGCAGGGAGGCTGGAGAGGCATCTGGCAGAGAGGGACCTGGGAGTTCTAACTGACGGGTGGCTGCGTGTGAGCCAGCAGGGTGCCCAGGTGGCCAAGAAGGCCAGTGGCATCCTGGCTTGTATTAGAAGGGCAGAGGCAGCTCCCCAGAAGAGCCCCGGGGGTGGCTGCTGGATCGTGCTCAGAGCAGACCTTCCTCCTGCTCCAGTGTGTAGGCACAGTAAGCAGACTGCCTTTGGAAGGGGCACGGGCCACAGGACATTCAGGAAGCCACCTTCCTTTCCTCCAGTCCCCCGTGACCCCAGCTTTCCTGCCCTGTTTCTCTGGTTTTCCTACCCTCTGGTCCCACACCTCGCATCTCGTTGTGCTGGTCTCAAAGCCCAGAGCTGCTCTCGGTGCCTTTCCATGACCCTTATGCTCTGCAGAGCCCTTGCAGCCCGTCGCTGGGTTCACAGAAGAGTCTCTTTTTCATGTTTCAGATGCTGGTTTCTTCTAGGGTGGAAAAACTGGGCAACGGGCTTCCTTCAGGAACAACCCTCCGAAGGTTTCTGCTCCTCGCCGCCTTCCCGCTGCGCTTTGCCGTCGTGTCGGCGCTGCTCTCTCGATTTCTCGTTCTTTGAAGGGCTGACAAGCCCTTGCCTGCCCCTAATAGATCTGTAACAGCCAGAAAATACTGGTAACTGAGAGAAGGCTGCAACGCGCTGCTGCCCCGGCACGACAAGCCCTGCCCTCGAACGCGGGAGCGCTCCCAGCCGCGGCTGGAGAGGCTTCATCATCAGAGATCATTTTGTGCTCGGGCTCGTAATGATTCTCTCTCCAGAGGTGGCGTCGTTATTGCTGGGGGGCAGCGTCCCCGCAAGAATAGCTCAGCGCTGAGCCGTCTCCCAAATTGCGGGCTGCAGCGGCGCGGGGCGGCTCCGGCAAACAAGCCGCTGTCACAGAGCGGGGCGCGCGCCAGGGCTGCGGGAGCCAAGCCTGGCTCAGAGGTTTTGTTTGAGAGCAGCCTTGCAGCCAGGCTTCTGGGGAGCAAGCGAGCCGCTGGAGACGAGGAGGGGCTGAGCCTGGCTGCCCACGGCCCGCGCTGGCTCTGCGTGAGCATGCGAGGCGGAAAGCTGCCGCCGTGGCTGACGGGGCTGGGTTTCACGTGCCTGAGCTCCTCTGCTGCAGATACTGGGGGCTCACTTGGGTGGGAGCTGGGACAGAGGAGGTTCCCCATCAGTGTGAGAAGGACCTTCTTCCCAGTGAGGGTGCCAGGGCCCTGGAAGGAGCTACCCAGGGGGGTTGTGGAGTCTCCTTGTCTGGAGATGTTTCAAACCCTCCTGGCCACGTTCTTGTGTGACCGGATCTAGGGAACCTGCTGTGGCAGGGGGGTTGGACTGGGTGATCTGGAAGGGACCTCGAAAGATCATTTAGTGCAATCCCCCTGCCAGAGCAGGATCTCCTAGACCAAGTTGCACAGGAACATGGCCATAAAAGCTCTTCAAGCCTATCGAGTCCAACTCTTAACCCAACTGTCCCAACCCACTGCTAAACCCTGTCCCTGAGCTCCAGACCTCCCCGACTGGGAAACGCTGCCGGGGTGGCCATTCGACCCCCCTCGCTTGGCAGCCTGTGCCGAGGGCTGAGGGCCCTTTCCAGGGAGATGTTTCTCCTCAGGGCCAACCTCAACATGCCCTGGGGCAGCTGTCCTCAGGGTCTCTTTGGTTCTCCCTGCAAACGTCCCGGCAGAACTCGGGCTTCGCTGGCGCTGAGGGTTTGTGAAGCGGCTGCAGGACTGAGACACCTCGCCGGCGTTTTGTGTCGAGCACAGCCCCGGGTTGAGTCGTTGCTTGGCTGCACCTTCTGCTCTCAGTCGGGGTATTTTTGGTGCTTTGTTGCCGCCTCTACCCGCAGCCGGAGGTTTTCACCGCCTACAGCTGTTCCTGCAGAAGCGGAGGGTTGTGCCTGCTCTGACACCGTCTCTGCAGAACTTTGCCTTCGCTGGTTTAGAGCAGAGCACAGGGAGGGCTCTGCTGGGTCTGGAGTAGCTGCCTGCGGGCTCCCGCGGAGCGGTCTGCACCCCTGGCCTGATCCATCCCACAGGTGCACCCAGGATGTCCTCAGAGACCTGTAACGGCCCTTTGAACTTACGGAGAGTCAGTCTTGTGAGGAGCGATTGGAGGAGCTGGGGCTCTCTAGGCTGAGGAAGAGGAGGCTGAGAGGAGACCTGAGATGGTGTAAGGATCATGTGGATGCAGTGTTGAGGGATCTGGTTTAAGGATGGGCTTTGTAGAGCAGGGCTGATGGTTGGACTCAGTGATCCCCAGGGTCTTTTCCAACCAGAGTGAGTGATTCTGTGATTGAGGGTCTACATTTGGAATCCTTCTTTTCCACTTGAGAGCAGTGGGTGTCACCTGGAACAGAGGATGGAGAACATTGGGACATTGTGCTTTGGACCACAGAAGGCTCCGAGGGGATTTAATCCCTGTCTATAAGTCCCTGAGGGCTGGGTGCCAAGCAGGAAGGAATCCTCTCTGTTCAGTGGTGTCAGACAGGACAGGGGTGATGGCTGCCAGCTGGAGCACAGGGAGCTTCACCTCAGTCTGAGGAGAAACTCCTTTCCAGCCAGGGTGATGGACTGTTGGAAGGGGCTGCCCAGGGAGGCTGTGGAGTGCCCTTCTCTGGAGATGTTTCAGTCCTGGCTGGATGTGGTTGTGTGGAGCTGATGGAGCCTTCAGAGGCAGTTCTGCTGCTCAGCCATTTGTGTCCTGCTTGAGCAGGAGGGTTGGACCCGGGGGCCTTGGAAGGCCCCTTCTAACCCCAACCAGCCGTGTGTCAAGGCACTGGGGAAGCCATGGAACGTGCAGCAAAGCTCCGAGACGCTGGTGTCAGGCATTTGTGGACAGCCCCCTAGAAGAGTTAGTCTTCTGTGTCAGCGCAGGGCTTCAGCTCTCTGCTAGGATGGGTCCTAGCACGAACAGATGAGGCAATAAACCAGCTCAGCAAGAACCAGACTTGGGAGGGATTCAGGAGGCTGTTACTGCAGCAAACGTTTCCCGGTGGAAGCGGCTGCTTCTCCACCAGGCTGCTCTCCCTCAGATAAATCGTCGCAGTTCCGTGTTCTTAATGTCATTTTATTATTGGGGCACGTTTCCCTCTGCACTTGAATTGCAGCTCTGTGGAGACCTCATTGAAATTCCAACCCGTCTGCACACCAGGGCAGCTGTAAACTTATTTTACTGGTGCAGGCAGGAACCCCATAACTCGTGGTTAGTAGGATATTCAGTCCTTCTAGTCATGATGAAGGAGCATCTCCCTGCTGAGGAGAGGCTGGTGGAGCTGGGAAACAAGGAGCCTGAGGGTGACCCCATGGGTGTTGATCAAGATGTGAGGGGTGGGTGTCAGGAGGATGGAGCCAGGCTCTGCTCAGGGGCACCCAGTGACAGGACAAGGGGCAGCAGGTGTGAGCTGGAGCAGAGGAGGTTCCACATCAATGTGAGAAGGACCTTGTTCCCAGTGAGGGTGCCAGAGCCCTGGCAGGGGCTGCGCAGGGGGTTGTGGAGTCTCCTCCTCTGGAGATGTTTCAAACCCACCTGGATGTGGAGGTCCCTTCCGATCTCTAATGACTGGATCCAGGGGATCCTGCTGTGTCCTGGGGATTGGACTGGATGACCTTTCAAGGTCCCTTCCAGCCTCTGATGTTCTGTGGTTCTGTGGTGCCTGGCACACGGGCTCCAGTTGGGTCAGGTCCCCTCTTCTCTGGAGCAGCCCTGCGAGTCACGGGCTGACTGTCCAGTGACTGCGTCTCGCGACCTGTGCGTCTGTGTCAGTTGTTTGTCCGACTGTCTCTGGCTGGGGACAGCGAGAGAGCCGTCGCGGGCGGCCCTGTTTCAAGGGGGTGAAACAACCTGGAGCCCTCCGGTTCCTTCAGGAGGCGGTTCTGCTTTGTCAGGGAGCCACCCTCAGCTCCCTGTCTCCATGGAGTCTCCAACTCCATGAACCTCAGCCTCCGGTGCCCTGGCAGCTGGTTTCCTTTCCCCTACCAAGTGCATGAGGTTTAGAGGTGAAACTCCTTGCGGCTAATAAACCCTGCGCGCAGGGCACGTAGGTCTGTGCCAGCGCGCGTCAGGGACCCCTGAAACGCACAACAGAACGAGAAGGCTCCCACTAGATGCCTTTGATGTGGGTTTTGTTTCTTCCCCAATTAATTCCCCTCCTTGAGGCCTTCCCGAGCTGCTGTCGACCCGTTGGATTCATTTCCCCGTGTGGGATTCCCTGCCTTGGGCGCCCAGAGCTTGCTGCGCAGGGCTTTCTTGGGGGACCCTCAGTGGGGGCCCTGTGGGACTGCACCGGGGGGTTCTCTCGGGGGGTGCAGGGAGTTTGTTGTTTGGAGATGATGCTTGGGGTTTGATCATCTGTTCAACTGGACCTTTTCTTGTGCTGCCCCATAAACCCATCCTTAGCCCCCCCCAATTTAAGGGTGATGGGGGGCAGTGAGAGATGGTTTGAAATCCCTGCCAGGGGAAGAGCAGCCGTGCCCAGCTGAGCTGAGCCGAGCCTCTGCAGCAGGGCTTTGGGGATGAGCTGGGAACAAGGGGAACGGAGACGAATCCAGAGCATCCCCCAGCCAGAGCAAGGAGCGGGGAGGTCGCGGCAGCTGCGGGCTCAGCTTTTCTCTGCTACAAAGCCCGAGCAAATGTCAGAGCTCGTAATCAGCCTGGGAGCGGCCTCGTGAGCGTGATGAGCCCACGAGGGGAGGGCAGCCAGGTCTCGCAGAGCCATCAGCCGCTGGCTCTGAGCGGGGAGCCGTGCGAGCCCGTCGCTGCGGCGAACGTTCAGGGGCAGCTGGTGGCAGCGGCTGATTCGAGCGCAAGGTGTTAGTTAGGTGAAGGAAGAGCTCCTTCCACGGCGGGCGATGCTGGGTCCGGCGTTCGCTGGAAGAGCTTCCCCCAGCCCCGGTGTCTCCGTCCGTGAATCGCGTGAAGTTGCCTCTCCCGCTACCTGATCATCCAATTAGGGGCGACAGCAAAAACGCCTCTTGGAGAGTCTCGGGGAAGCAGAATAATGTGCTCGGCGCGGTGGCGGGATGCAAACACCCGTAATCACGGGTGTCCATGGATACTGGGGCAACGCTCTGATTACCAGATACATCCATTACCCTTAAACACCGCGGCTGGGTGTTTAACGCCCCGAGCAGTTCAGCGCACGGCTGCCGGAGCGGGCGCGGCGAGTTCCCCGGGGCTGTGCCTGCCGGCGGCGCAGCGCAGCACGGCGGCGGCCAGGGGACGGCAGCGGCCAGGGGACGGCAGCGGCCAGGGGACGGCAGCGGCCAGGGGACGGCAGCGGCCAGGGGACGGCAGCCGCGGGCTGGGAAGGCTCTCCGGCTCCGTTCGCGTTCCGTGTGCTGTGCGGCCGCTGCCACCCCCGCCGCTCGGTTCACCCCAAGTGTCCCCCGCTGCCCGTGAGCTGGAGTGCTGGCAGCCCTGACCCCCTCTCTGCCCGCGTCTGTGATGCGTGAGCAGGGTTCCCACGAGAAACACCCCGCGGCTGAGAGTCTTCGCCACTGCTTGGGCTGCTGGGACTCGCGCTGCAGCGAGCGGACGGGCTCGGTATTGTGTCTCCGCAGCACCAGACCCTTCATCACGACGAGATGAGCACGCTGGTGGCTTCACGGCACAGGGTCAGGCACGTTTCGGACCCGCCTGGCCGTGTGCTTGTGCCACTGGGTCCGGGGGATCCTGCTGTGGCAGGGGGATGGGACGCGGTGATCTTTGGAGGTCCCTTCCAATCTCTAATGTTCTGTGGTAGAAACGGGATAAATGGGGTTAGAAATGGCATAAATACAGGTTTAAAAACTGCCTGGATGCGTTCCTGTATGACTGGATCTAGGGCATCCTGTGTGTCTGGGGATTGGAGTGGATGATCTTTCGAGGTCCCTTCCAATTCCTGATGTTCTGTGGTAGAAACAGGATAAATAGGGATATAAATATTTAAAAGCTGCCTGGACATGTTCCTGTGTGGCTGGATCCAGGGGATCCTGCTGTGGCAGGGGGATGGGACAGGGTGATCTTCCTAGGTCCCTTCCCATCCCTGATGTTCTGTGATGCTGTGAAGTGGGTATTTAAAAGCCCTTCATATGAGCCTTGGCAGCAGGATCAGCCAACCCCGATTTATTAGTGGTGGCTCCAGCACCTCCTCGGGGTGAAAGTCAGAGCAGGCAGCACAACGTGGGGATTTCAGGGTCTGCTTCTCCTCCTGGACCACGGTGGGGTCGGGTTGGTGCCTGGGCTTGGCCGTCCCTGCACAACGGGAGCTTTTGCAGTGCGAAGGTGCCGTGTGGTTCAAGAGGCTGAAGGTGGGGAGAAGCAGGAGCAGAAACTTATCCGGTTCTTACCCGTGTGAGGGCTGCAGTCTGTTTTCTTCTCTGCTTTTCTTCTCTGCTTGTTTTGTGCTCACAAACTCATCAGGGTTCAGACCAGCTGCCTTGGACGTCTCAGCACAGGTTCTCACAGCAGAACATTGTTCTGAGGACACTTGTGAGGCAGCATCTCGCAGTCAGGGGAGAAAGAAGGAGACAGCTGGCGTCCTGCGTGGGCAGAGAGAGAAGAGGTTTGGTCCATTGTTCCCGACACCAAGTGAACAAACTGAAGTTCCCTATCAGCCAGTCTGATAAAAGTAGAAGCAGGAGGCGAAGAAACAGATGTCTCAGCATCCCACTTGTTGCCCGGCTCGTCCTTCCCCGTCTGCTGCTCTGGTTTCTTCTGGTCACCTCTGCTGCTCTTCCCTCCACTGCTGTTCAGTGCTGGCCCCTCTGTGCCAGACACAGCAGTAACTGTCTGAGAGAAAGGGTTTCAAAACCCGGTGACTGCTGGTTCTGAAGGTAATGTGATTTCCTAAACCTGTTTGTAAACCAGGACTAAACCCAGTCTGCAGCTTTGGCTGGGGAGAGCAGAGAAGGACATAAGGAGAGAGCCCAGTGCAGAGCCACAGGGGTGATGATGGAGGGGAGGGAGCATCTCCCTGCTGAGGAAAGGCTGAGGGAGCTGGGGAAAAGGAGCCTGAGGGGTGACCCCATGGATGTTGATCAATATGTGAAGGGTGGGTGTGAGGAGGAGGATGGAGCCAGGTTCTGCTCAGGGGCACCCAGTGACAGGACAAGGGGCAGCGGGTGTGAGCTGGAGCAGAGGAGGTTCCACATCAGTGTGAGAAGGACCTTGTTCCCCGTGAGGGTGCCAGAGCCCCGGCAGGGGCTGCTCAGGGTGTTGTGGAGTCTCCTTCTCTGGAGATGTTTCAAACCCACCTGGGCATGTTCCTGTGCAACTGGATCCAGGGGATCCTGTTGTGGCAGGGGGTTGGACTGGCTGATCTTTTGGGCGTCCCTTCCAATCCTGAATGACTGGATCTAGGGGATCCTGCTATGTCCTGGGAATTGGGCTGGGTGATCTTTGGAAGTCCCTTCCAACGTCCCTTCCAACCCCTGATGCTCTGGGGTTCTGTGAGGAGGGTCTCTCTCTATCACCCTTATTTTAATGAGGAAAAAGATCTAGCAACAGAAGGAAGGTTGATCTGTGAGTTTTTTTCAGTCTGGCAGCCAACCCTCCCCAAGTCAGGTGCTTTCACATCCTGAGCAGCAGCTTAGGGTACCTTTGCTCTCTGCAGCATCACTGAAGTAAAACTTCTCCAGGAGCCTGTGAGAAGGTGGGGGCCAGCCTGATGATCACGGTGAGACCCAAGAAGGTGCTTTTTGTGCAAAGATTTAGTAGAAGTGGTGGTTCTTGAGAGAGAAGCCCCACGAAATGAGGTTCAGAGGGCTCTGCTGCTCACAGTGAAATGTTGGGGGACAACTGTTTTTCACCAGGCAGGGAGAAAGGCCCCAACTTGCCCTGTTTTGGCAGATGAACAGAGCACAGGTGTAGGGAAAGGCTGGTGGGGAGAGGCTGGGGGTGTTGAGCCTGGAGAAGAGAAGACTCAGGGGGGACCTTCTCCCTCTCTCCAGCTCCCCGAAGGGAGGTTGCAGTCAGGGGGTCGGGCTCTTCTCCCAGGCACCGAGCAGCAGGGCCTGAAGGTGCCAGGGCTTGGATGTCAGGAAGCCCTTCCTCATGGAAAGGGTTTGGTGAGAGGCTGGACTGCCCTGGGCAGTGGTGGAGATGCCATCCCTGGAGGTGTTGCAGGGCAGCCTGGCTGTGGCCCTCAGTGCCCTGGTGTGGCCAAAGTGATGGTATCAGGTCAAAGACTGAGCTGGATGAGCTCAGAGAGCTTTTCCAGCCTCGGGCATTGTGGGGGGCTGTGATTCTGGGGGTGCTGTCCCTGTTGGTGGTTGTGTAGGTGGCTCTGTTTCCTCAGGGCGCTGCCAGGGGCTGCCAAGTGGGGGAAGCTGAAACCTGGGAACGATCCCAAGCAAGCGGCTCGGGCTGCCAACGTGGCACAAGCCCCTGGGAGGACTAGAGCCCGGGAAACCAAATCAGTTCCAAGCTGTTGTTTGAGGAAGTGGTTTGCCCTGTTGCCTGAGCCCTCCTGCAGACTGCTCTGTGTGTTCAGGGTTTACTGGTTGGCCAAGGGCGCCGCTGGAAGGGCTGAACCCCCAGCTCTGCTCCCAGTGTTCCCATCCCGGATTTGCTGCTGCCAGCAGGGAGGGGTGGCACTGCTGCCAGTGCCAGGCTGCTCTGCAGAGCCTGGGAGAGGAGGGATATTGTTCCAGGAGAGGAGTAGAACTGCCTCACGCCGAGGATCTTTGCAGTATCTTCAGATCACAGAACATTAGGGATGGGAAGGGACCTCTAGAGATCAGCCAGTGCCATCCCCTGCCACAGCAGGATCCCCTAGATCCAGTCATTAGGGATGGGAAGGGACCTCCAGAGATCATCCAGTCCAATCCCCCTGCCACAGCAGGATCCCCTAGATCCAGTCATTAGGGATGGGAAGGGACCTCTAGAGATCAGCCAGTGCCATCCCCTGCCGCAGCAGGATCCCCTAGTGCCAGTGGGGACGGCTGGATGGCTCTGCTCGTGGAAGGGAGCTGCTCCCATCCCTCTGGGCAGGGACAATTAAAAGGAGCAGTTAAAAACACTCCAGGCCCTCCAGAAGAGCTGCATTTGGCACTGTGAAAGCTGTGGGTTTGGTCTTTGCTGGTAGGTGAGCCCCTGTCCCTGGATGAGTTTAAAAGTCGCTTAGAGGTGGTGCTGGGGGATTTGGCTTGGGGGTCACCCTGTGGAGCAGGGTTGGTGGTTGGACTCGAGGATCCCACTGGATGGTTCTGTGATTCTGCATGTTAGGGGTTCATCCTCCAGCTGCCTGTGGTCTGGGATGAGGACCAGCCTCCTCCCGAGGTTCTTTCCCTGGGAGCAGCTCTCCTCTGCTCCCTCCTTTGAGAGCCCTTTTGTACCTGTGTTTTGAAGCATCTCTGTGCATATCCACTGCCCTGGTGCCGCTCAATTAACTCGTCCCCGCTGCCGCTTCCTGCTCTGCATCCCCGGAACGTTGTTAATGAACACGGGGCGCGGCGACGCCGAGGCCACCGGTACCCGGGGTGCCGTAAAAGATGAAGGCGCAAGTTGTGGCTTCATCTGCCGGCAGAGACAAGCAGGTTGTCACTGGAGAGGTCACCTGCTTTCTGTTCTCTTTGCGTTTCATGCCTCAGCCAGGCGATGCAGCTGGAACCCGCGCGCGGTGCTCCGTGCCCGCCGCTGCCCAGCGCTGCTGCCGCTGACACGTTGAGTCCGCCGGCGGCACCGTGCCACAGCAGGGTCCCCTAGAGCCAGTCACACAGGAACATGGCCAGGGAGTTTGAAATGTCTCCAGAGAAGGAGACTCCACAACCCCCTGGGCAGCCCCTGCCAGGGCTCTGGCACCCTCCCTGGGAACAAGGTCCTTCTCACACTGGTGTGGAACCTCCTCTGCTCCAGCTCACACCCACTGCCCCTTGTCCTGTCACTGGGTGCCCCTGAGCAGAGCCTGGCTCCGTCCTCCTGACACCCACCCTTCCCATATTGATCAACATCCATGGGGTCACCCCTCAGGCTCCTTTTCCCCAGCTCCCTCAGCCTCTCCTCAGCAGGGAGATGCTCCCCTCCCTCCATCATCACCCCTCTGGCTCTGCGCTGGGCTCACTCCAGCAGCTCTGTGTCCTTCTGGAGCTGAGGTGCCCACAGCTGGACACCAGATTCCAGCTGTGGTCTCACCAGGGCAGAGTAGAGGGGAAGCTGAACCTCTCTCCATCTGCTAACCAAACCCTTTCAGATCCACCCCAGGATGCCACTGGCCTTCTTGGCCACCAGGGCCCATTGCTGGCCTGTCGTCCTTGCTCCTGTGACTCCCATTGCACTGGCCTCTCGGTCGCGCTTAGCAACAGGCGTTTGAACCGGAGAGGACTGTCTCCCAGTCTTCACTTGGCCAGTGTCCCAGCTCCTCTGCTGCTCCTGCTCCTGATAAGCTGTCTCAGAGGAAACGTTGTCCTTCAGCCGACCAAGTGAAGGAGCATCTTGGCCCGTCAGCAGGACAAGAGCTGCCCAGTGCGATGTCAGCCCCTGCTGCCCGCCAGCCTGCTGCCCTTTGCCTACGCACTGTAAGCCCCTTCCGGCTGGTAGTTGCTGGGGCTTTTAATCCCTCTGCCGAGTGGTCCCGCTGCTGATTTGGCTCCTGTGAGCTTTGCTCGGCCATCTGCTCCACCCGTGGCCCCGCGCAGGGGCGCAGGCTCGGTGCTGCAGGGAGCTCAGCGGCGCCAGTCCCCCGGGAAGCTCCACGAGGGCAGCGGCCTGGGAGCTCCCCCTGCTCTGACTCGGTCCCTCTCTCCTCTGTTCTCTCCTCCCCAGGCGGGCTCTGCATCGCTCAGTCCCTGAAAATCCCCCAGGACCGCAAGGACAAGACCATCGACTTCGACAAAATCATCAGGCAGCTCCTAGAGACCCCCAACGCCAGGGCCGTCGTGATTTTTGCCAACGATGAGGACATCAGGTGAGGACGGCTGAGGGGGCCCAGTCCTTTGGGCTGGAGAGCTGTGTGGGAGAGAGTGAGCGAGTGGGGGTGTGGGAATGTGGGGCTCTGGAGGGCAGGGCGAGGGGCTGCTGGTGGTGCTTGGGGAGCCCCCGACCGGGCCTTGTGCTGGGGGGAACAGGACAGCGGCTCACAGTGTGGAAGGTCTTCCAGCAGAGGGCTGCTGGGTCACACTGGAGGGCAGCCCTGGCCTCCCCTCTCCAACAGCACTGAGAAGGTGCCCTCTGTGCGTTATTCATCAGAGTCTCTTGGGTGGCAGGGGGTGGGAACCAGCGATGAGAGGGCTTTGGATGCTCGAGGTCTGTCCACATCAGGTGCTGGAGGTTTGACCCCATCTGGTGCTCGAGGTGTAACCACCTTCCCCTGGCTAGTGAAAGACTAGTCCCTTTCCAACGTGTGACTCTCATTTGCCCCTGCTGATTCCCCCCTCTCCAGAATCGTGGCTCCTAGGTTCCTGTTGCTGAAGGGCTGAGCTCTACAAAAGGAGACACAAACAAGCTCAGATCCTTTCAGTAAAGTCAGTGGCCAAATGTCTTCTTCTGGTGGCATCAGGATTTCAGTCTTAGGACACAGATTCCAGTCATAGAAGGAAAAGAAAGGCTCTGTCTGTGCTGGATGGGTCAGGGTCCAGTGGGCTGTGGGGTCCCCGAGCTCTGCTGGTTCCGGGGGCCTTCTGCTCCTCCAGCAGCTGCCTCACACTGCTCTGCCCAGGCGGTTAACGTGGAGCTAACTTGCCACCAAACGTTCTCTTCCACAGGCAGATCCTGGCGGCGGCCAAGCGGGCAGACCAAGTCGGTCACTTCCTCTGGGTGGGCTCGGATACGTGGGGCTCCAAGGTGAGCCCGTTGCTCCAGCAGGAGGATGTGGCGGAGGGGGCCATCACCATCCTGCCCAAGCGAGCGACCATCGAGGGTAAGAGCTCTTCTGCTTCCTGGGACGCCGCGGGGCCAGCAGGCACGGTCTGTGCTGGGCGCTTGGCGCGGAAAGCCTGCGGCTGCGGCGAGAGGCACCGTCGTCTCCGCATGCCCTGGGTCGCTGCCTGCTCCCGAGAGGGTTCCAGAGCTTCCGCTGAGCTGCTCCGCTACCACAGAGCCTTCATCACTTAGCAGGAGCCAAAGGTGGCTGGTCTGAGCGCAGCCTCCGCAAACACGCGGGAGAGCATCGTCTGCGCTTTAGGCGGCGGCGCTGCGGCAGCGGCCGGCTTTTCTGCCGAGGAAGGGAAAGTTCACCTCTGAATCCGCAGCTTCCGTTTAAAGGGGCTGAGGTTTTATTTCCTTCAGGTGGAGAACTGGATGCACTTGCAGCTAGCGCTCATGTGCTCACCTCCAGATGGACCCGGGCTAAGCATCAGGGGACACTTCTCCTGCCTAACCCCTGGGCTTCTCAGCGTTTCTGGTTCCTTCCCAGAGGGTCTGTGGACTGATCTCTCCTCAGTCCATGCTTTCTGTTCAGCTAGCCGCTGGGCAAAGCAAAGTCAACGTGCTACAGAGGGTCCTGTGCTCTCTGTGTCATGAGAAGTTCTTCCTAAGGGAGACACTGAGTAAAGAAAACGGGGCTGGCACCCGCGTTTGCGTTGAGCAGGGTCTCCAGAGAGTCACAGCGTCACAGAGTGACTGAGGCTGAGCTCGGCCAGCCCAGGACCCAACAGCACCCCAGCGGCCACACCANTGCGGCGAGAGGCACCGTCGTCTCCGCATGCCCTGGGTCGCTGCCTGCTCCCGAGAGGGTTCCAGAGCTTCCGCTGAGCTGCTCCGCTACCACAGAGCCTTCATCACTTAGCAGGAGCCAAAGGTGGCTGGTCTGAGCGCAGCCTCCGCAAACACGCGGGAGAGCATCGTCTGCGCTTTAGGCAGCGGCGCTGCGGCAGCGGCCGGCTTTTCTGCCGAGGAAGGGAAAGTTCACCTCTGAATCCGCAGCTTCCGTTTAAAGGGGCTGAGGTTTTATTTCCTTCAGGTGGAGAACTGGATGCACTTGCAGCTAGCGCTCATGTGCTCACCTCCAGATGGACCCGGGCTAAGCATCAGGGGACACTTCTCCTGCCTAACCCCTGGGCTTCTCAGCGTTTCTGGTTCCTTCCCAGAGGGTCTGTGGACTGATCTCTCCTCAGTCCATGCTTTCTGTTCAGCTAGCCGCTGGGCAAAGCAAAGTCAACGTGCTACAGAGGGTCCTGTGCTCTCTGTGTCATGAGAAGTTCTTCCTAAGGGAGACACTGAGTAAAGAAAACGGGGCTGGCACCCGCGTTTGCGTTGAGCAGGGTCTCCAGAGAGTCACAGCGTCACAGAGTGACTGAGGCTGAGCTCGGCCAGCCCAGGACCCAACAGCACCCCAGCGGCCACACCAGGGCACTCAGGGCCACGGCCAGGCTGCCCTTCAACACCTCCAGGGATGGACAGGGCCTCCCCCACTGCCCTGGGCAGTCCGGTCCAGGCTCTGCTCCCCCTTGCCCTGAGGAAGGGCTTCCTGACATCCAACCCAACCCTCCCCTGGCACCTTCAGGCCCTGCCCTCTGGTCCAGGTGCTGGGTGCCCGGGAGAAGAGCCCGACCTCCCCCGACTCAACCTCCCTTCAGGGAGGTGTCTCTCGAGTGTTGGGCCATCACATGCCCAGACTAGCAAAGCAGAGGAGATCAGGCTTCCTTTTCCCCTGCCTTAGAGACACTACTGGGTGTTACTGAGCAGTGGCACCGCGGCCACACTGCCCGGGGCGTTTCTCTGGAGCAGACAGAGTTTGTGCAGCCCCGAGCCAGCCCCTCCCTGCTCAGCGCGGCCGCAGCGATCGCGGTGCCGTCGGCAGAACGATCCAGGTCGGGCTCTTTCTGTTTGCTGCCCAGTTCAGAGTCTCTCACAGGGCTCTGCTGTTCTCAAGTTTTTCTCAGCCCCTTGGGGCTCGTGCTTCTGCTTTTAAGATGGTAAATGAGATGGAAAGGTCTGGCTGGGGGGGGCTGGCTCATCCTGGGCTGCAGGGCTGCAGCTTTGCTAGAGCTGAGTCTGCGGATGCCAAAAGCCAGAGGGGACACCCGTCATACAGGAGAAGACAGATGGGAAGTGGCAGGGACCATCACTCCCAGAATTGACTCATTCTCCCCCTTCCCTCACCTGAATTTCCCTCCCATGGAAGAAAGGAGACTGAGGGGTGATCTCCTTGCCCTACACCCCTTCTGGCCAGTCTGACTTGCTGCTCTGCTGGAAAGGCTCTGCAGCGCTGGGCTTGTTCTCCCTTGGCCCCTGGGATGAGACCAGCAGGAGCACCCCCTGCACACCAAGTGTTTGGGGTCCCTTGTCCTGTCACTGGGTGCCCCTGAGCAGAACCTGGCTCCATCCTCCTGACACCCACCCTTCACATATTGTTCAACACCCATGGGGTCACCCCTCAGTCCCCTTTTTTCCCAGCTCCCTCAGCCTTTCCTCAGCAGGGAGATGCTCCCCTCCCTCCATCATCCCTGTGGCTCTGCGCTGGGCTCTCTCCAGCAGCTCTGTGTCCTTCTGGAACTGGGGGGCTCAGAGCTGGACACCAGATTCCAGATGTGGTCTCACCAGGGCAGAGCAGAGGGGGAGAACCTCTCTCCATCTGCTAACCAAACCCATTCTGATCCACCCCAGGATGCTGTTGGCTTTCTTGGCTGCCAGGGCCCATTGCTGGCTCCTGGCCACCAGGACCCCCAGGTCCCTTCCTCCTCCGCTGCTCTCCACCAGGCCAGCCCCCACCCTGTCCTGGTCCCTGGGGCTGTTCTTGCTTCATTAGGAACTTGGGTGCTGGTGCAGGACTAATTCCCCTGTTTCCATCACACAGGGTTTGAAGCCCTTCTCCTTCCAGACTTGTGGGGATCGTACTTTCTGTTGCTGGGGAAGCTGTGAGTTGATGGCTCCTCTCCAGCGGAGGCTGGACCGGTGCCTTGGCAGGTGGCTTTGCCGCCCCCAGCAGAGGGGTCGGGCAGGGAGCTCTAGCGGGAAGGCTGTGGTGAAGTAAAGACTTGGGCTTTGTAAATCTGTCTCTAAAGAGGAGATGTTTAGCTTCCTCTCTGGCCCCTTGAAACGGCATGATCTCCTCGCCCACCTGCCAGAGAGCTGGCTGAGAAGCGTCGGTGGGCTCCTGCATCTCCCCACTGCTGTCCGCGTGCAGCTCCCCCTGCTCGTGGTGGCTTTTCTCTGTGATGTTCAGGCTGAGCTGGGGACTGGGTGGGTGGAGAGAGGGAGCGGCGTGCACTTGCGGGGCGGAGCTGCGGGAAGAGATCATTTGCGGGACGATGTGGAGCTGTTGCTCGCTGCTCAGCTCGGCCACCGGTGCTCTTTGCCCAGAACAGCCTGAGCCCCGCCTGAGGAACTGGAGCCCAGTCTTCCTCGCAGCAGGAGCACTCTGAGCTGCTGGCCAGACACGTTCAGGCAGGGAGTTTCCATCCAGAAAGGGAGGGTCTGTGTTTGAGAGCCCCCTGCCCCCTGTGCCAGCCACCGGCCTGGCTTTGTGTTTGTTCCTGGGCCCTGGGGAGTGACGGTGGTGCTCAGGGCACTCACCAACCCGCGTGGGCAGCTGCAGCAGAGCTGCCTCATGGAGGGTTACGCAGAAGCCATCTTGGTTTAGGCTGGGATTCTGTCTGGGTTTGGAAACAGAAGTCAAGAGAGGATTTTCAGCACCTCCACCCACTCCCTCCGAGCAGAGCTGGCACCCACTCACGCTGGGTTTGGCTCCTGAGCTCAGCCCGTGCTGAGAGCTGAGAGGATATGATGGGATCGAGCTGGGAGAGTGAGTGGCTTCATGGCTGGAAGAAAGGAGCCGGAGAAGGGATTTAGGGAGGGTGGGTGGTGCTCACGTAGCTCTGCTGAAGCATCGTACCCTACGTGAGCCGGCGTGGCCCGGCCCCGAGCTGGGGATGGCGAGAGGAGAGAGCTCCCCTCTCTGCATGAGAGCTGCACCTCTCCTGGTGTCTGCTCCACCACCGCTGCAGAGGTTAACTGCACCTCTCCTGGTGTCTGCTCCACCACCGCTGCAGGGGTTAACTGCACCTCTCCTGGTGTCTGCTCCACCACCGCTGCAGAGGTTAACTGCACCTCTCCTGGTGTCTGCTCCACCACCGCTGCAGGGGTTAACTGCACCTCTCCTGGTGTCTGCTCCACCACCGCTGCAGAGGCTAACGCACTGTCCTGCTGCACAGGGAGGGCTTGGGCAGAGGATTTCTTCTGCTGTTTCTCTTGTGAAGTATTTTTCACGTGAAACAGAAAAATCCCAGGAGGAGTTCTGGCCTGAAGGTCCTGCTTTAGGTAGAGGTCACCAGGAACGGTCCCGAAGGAAAGCTGAGAGCCACAGGCTGTTCCTGGTGGAGCTGGTGCTGTGTCACTGCTCGGGCGAAGCACAGGTGCAGCTCTCCCAGCCCAGTGCCTGCTGGGCTGCCCGAAGGTGCTGCCACGTGGGTGGTGAACAATGCAACTTGTCTGAGCAGAAGGGCCGAGGCTCACAGAACATCAGGGATGGGAAGGGACCTCGAGAGATCACCCAGTCCAATCCCCCCGACACAGCAGAATCCCCTACATCCAGTTGCACAGGAACAGTCCAGGTGGGTTTGAAACTTCTCCAGAGAAGGAGACTCCACCACCCCCCTGGGCAGCCCCTGCCAGGGCTCTGGCACCGGGAAGAAGGTCCTTCTCACACTGATGTGGAACCTCCTCTGTTCCAGGGTCCCTCTCAATGTTTCTCCACATTGATAATGAACTTGAACTCAAGGAAGAGCCCCAAGGACGGACTGTGGAGTCTGGCCATGGCTGTTGGGTGGCCACCTGCTTTTTGCCTTTACAGTTAGTGACTGTAAAGGGCTGTGACTGTGAAGGACTGTGGGGAGCTTTGGACACTGAAGCTGGGAGCAGTGAAGGAGAGAACACAGATGCAGTCTGTTCCTGCCGTGGGGTGATGGAAGGAGTAAAAGGTTTGGCCACCGGACAGGACAAGGAGCGCGGGGTTCAGGCTGGGAAAGGAGAGCTTGAGGTTGGAGATTAGAAACAAGTTCCTTGGTGTGAGGGTGGTTGATGGCTGAAAGAGGCTGCCCCAATGGGGAGGTGGTGGGGGCCCCATCCCTGGAGTCACTGAAGGTCAGGCTTGAAGAGGCTCTGAGCAGCCTGACCCAGGTAGAGTTGTCCCTGTGTAGGGAGGTTGGGCAGGATGACCTCTGGAGGTCCCTTCCAGCCTAGAACATTCTATGATCAGTCTTTTCTACAAGGGTTATCTCTCTCCAGGAAATACTTCAATAACTCTACCCCACAGGGATCCCTCTCCACACCCCCAGGACAGGTGGACGAGTCTCTGAGCCAGGATGAGCTCCCCGGCGTCGGGACGGTTCACACCCAGCAGTTAACTGGCTGGTGCCGGGCAGTGGACGGAGACTCAAAGGGGTTTGTCTGGGTTCTCCTCCCCTTTTGGCCGGTGTCATTAGCGCCGGGGTGACCGAAGGCTCTCGAAGGGGACGGTCTGGCCTGGTTATGGTTTCCTTAGGGCTGGTGCGATGAGCGCTCAGGCGCCCGCGGCGGCTCTGCCGGCTGCTTGGGGACCGCGGGCTGGTTTGTGCTGACTGGCTGTGTGACAGCCGTGGAGGTGGGAAGGGATTCAGGAGAGCCCCCTCGGCGCGATCCCCTCCGCTCGCTGCGCGGGGAGGCGGGGCAGGAGCCGGCGGATCGGATCGGCGGTCGCGGTCCCCTGGTCAGGGCGGATAAGCACAGCCCTTCTGTCTCCTGGCTGATGCGGGTGGACCATCGGTGAAGAGCTCAGGTTGGGTGGGCCAGAGCTCCCAGTTCCACCTGGCATTGGCCAAAGCTTTGTGCACTCTCTAAGGGTCTTTCCCCATCTCGACGAAGACCAGACACATTGAGCAGCACAAACAGTTGTGGGAGCTGATGACAAAGGTTTCTCTCAGCACAGGAGAGCGATGGGAGCAGAAGGGACCCCTCCTGCTCTCTCGTCTCTGCTGATGGCTCGAGCACAGCTCGACCCATTAGGCTTTCCAGGAATGGAGTGAGGGAGCAGCCTCAGAGCAGCTCTTACTGAGAGCAGAGCGGTCATCATTAGCCCTGATTAGGGCCAGAGGGTTGTGATGGCTCCAATAAGAACCACCTGCAGCTCCTGGGTTTCCATATATTCCCCAGGAAGGGCTATGGGGTCAGTGTCTTTGCCTCTCAGCCCTGAGCAGCGTGGATGCTGTCCCTGGCTCTCCTCCAGCGTGGCTTGTAGGTGGCCACCTGCGATGTGGTAAGTTCCTGCTGGGGTTTTGGAAGCAAAGCTGGGCTCTTGTGTCCATTTCTGTCCCTAATGTGTCTCCTGAGGCACCTGCAGAGCTTTACCCTGCCCAGAGTAGCCCTCAGCTGGAGTGAGGAAATACTTGTAGTGCTTGGTTTTGGGCTCAGCCTGGCTCTGAGGGGAGCAAACTGGGGTGGGGTGGCTGCTTCCAGCAGTGTCCAAGTGGCCACTGGGGTGCTGGTGGGCATCCTGCGTTGCTTGGGGCTGCAAGTGGTTTCTGGCTGCTGAAGTCAGAGCTGAAGTAGCCTCTCTGGAAGGCTGTTGTGGTTTTGGTTGGTTTCAGTTTGGTTTTCTGGACCTGTAGTGGATTTAACAGACAAGGGCTGGGAAGAAATGGAGCTGGGTTGGCCAGGGACATGTTTGTGTCCTGGCCGTTGGGGAACGGGCTGCCCAGGGGGGTTGTGGAGTCTCCTTCTCTGGAGATGTTTGAGGGTTGAAGCCCCTGTGGGACTGGATCTAGGGGATCCTGCTCTGGCAGGGGGTTGGACTGGACGACTCAGTTCTGTGATGCTTAAGGATGAGAAGTTGCCCCTGATGGCCCCTGCTCTCAGAAGACAGATTCCAGCCGTGTCTGGAGCCCAGTGCTCTGGTGGGGGATTGGACTGGATGGTCTCTCAAGGTCCCTTCTGACCCCCCTCTGTGAGTCTGTGATGCTGCCTCTACCTGGTGAGGTGGCCTCTGCCTGGCAGGGGCTACAGGCTGCCCTGCCTCACTGCTGGGCTAGTGAGCCAGAGCTCCTCAGAGCCCCAGCTGTGTCTCAGTCACTCCCAGCAGCGTGAAGACTACATCAGGTGCTCGTTTCTGACTCACAAAGTTTGCAGCCCACTGAGGGTGAGGTCTGACCCAGACCTGCAGCAGCCCCGTTTGTGGGATCGGGGGGGCTTTGCTCCCCTCACTGCTCTCAGAGCTGGGTCCCACCGGAGCCCTGCCTCAGCCCCTCCTCGGCCCGCGAGCGGCGCGCTTGGCTGCGCAGTCGGCTGCGGCGCTGCCGTGCCGGTCCCCGGAGAGGGAACGCTTGTCTCGAGTGTTGCCACTTGAAATTTTGGGAAGCCACACAGATGTTCATCTCCTCATTATGGAAATAACGTGTTTGGGATGTGCTGGAGCGCGGCGAGGGGAGTGCCAATTACCGCGCGCCTCGAGAGCCCTTTGGGAGTTCTCCTCGTGCTCGGGCTGCTTCCCCACCTCTGCCGGGCGGCGCGGGGAGAGGGGGCCTCCGGGCTCGGGCTGGCTTGCCCTTGCCTCTGGCTTGGGCCCCAGAGCTCTGCCCTGGCTAGTGCTTGGTGTTGGGGCAGTGAGATGGATCTAGGGGATCCTGCTGCGGCAGGGGGATGGGACTGGATGATGTTTCAAGGTCCCTTCCAACCCCTAACGTTCTGGGATTCTACGACCTCCAGGCTCATCAAGCCGAGCCCTCATCCCAAAGGCTCCCTAAAGGAAGAGGCTGTTGGATATTTATGTTCCTGATGCTGCTTTTTGGGGACAAGGCTTGTGTTTCTGCAGAAGGTCTGGGCTTCTGGGTGCAGATCAGAGCTGCAGGGAAACGAAGAAGAGATGTGAGCCACGGACTGGCCAGGGCACTGGCTGGGATCCTGGTGGAGATAATGAACTGGGCTGGGTTAGCTCTGCAAGATGGAGAGAGAACAAGCAGTGGTGGTGACAGGGAGAGGAATGGGTGCCTGGAGGGTGTTCTGCTGCTGAAAGTTCTAAACCCAATTGCAAGGCTGGCTTGGTTTCCCAAAAAGCTCCCGCAGTGAGCACCCGGGGCAGTGCAGGGGCTCCTGTGCAGGACCAGCCGGAGCCACGGTCCTGCACCCCACAGCCTCCAAACCCAGCCCCACACTGTCCTCCTCAGCTTTCGTTTCCCATTCGAGTCCGAGCAGGGGCAGTACCTGAGGTGGGATGGGATTGATGCAGGTGGTGGGAGTGAAGCTGGGGCTTTGTGGGAGCAGCCTCTGCTGAGAAGGGGGGGCAGAGCAGGAACAGGCTGGCTCTGCCTCCTGTCCCGGCACACGGGGCTGTCTGGTGCCGTTAGAGCCACCTTAAAGTCCAGAAGACAGTCACAGAACATTAGGGATTGGAGGGGACCTCAGAAGATCCCCTCTTGAGCACTTCTCAGGGCTCCTCCAGCTGCTGCACGACAGTGCTGAGGGGCTCCTTGGGGTGAGAAGGGGGAGCTCAGCTCAGAGCTCAGCGTTAAGCAACCCAGGTGGCTTGTGCTGGGGTCGGCCCAGAGAGCCCCAGCGTGGCCTTTGGGAGCTGCTGGCTGCTTCGGGCCAGAGGAGCACACGTGGTCATGTGTCCCATAAGGACCCCCTCATGCCCTGGGGTGGTGATGTGGTCATCCCTCTGGGTTAGAGCATCAGGCTCCCACTCAGCTGTGAGGGTGCTCCTGCTGCCATCCAGGAGAGCAGCGAGAAGGACCGGGGATGGGCACAAGCTGCTCTGAGTGTCAGCTGGGGCCTCTGGCCGGTGTGGCGAGAGAAACTGAGGGGGTTCAGTTGTTTCCCCCAATCTAAACGGGAGCTCTGGGGAAGCAAGAAGTACCCGAGGGCGATAGAACGTGGAGAGATGACTGCCAATAGACTCCGACAGGAGCTGCTCCGTCGCAGCCCTGGCCGGGCACCTCCCAGCTCGCCCCCTGGTCGCCCTGGCGGCCGTGGAGTGTTCTCCAAGTGCTGGTGGTGCTCAGCCAGCAGCACTCATTTCCAGGCGAGACCTTTATAGCCCCAGACCTGCCCTGAGCGCGGCCAGCCGAGTCTCCTCGGCGCCGCTTGATGCCGCGCGTGTGAGGAGTCAAGTGCGGCATCAGCTGCAGGACCCTTTTCTTCACCACTCGAGGCAGCAGCTGTTAAAAAAGGAAACAACTGCAAAGCGCTTTTACGGGCAGAAGTTAATAAAATCACTTTTTATGGAGCACGAAGGTCAAGAAAATATCTGTGGGCCGTCTCAACGGCTCCATGAGGCCGTGTGGCTGGGGCGGTGCAATAAACTCTGAGGGAGCAGTAGCTGCCTTGGAATTGATCTTGTCATTTCACACCTAATGCTTTTATCCTGCATTTAATGTCACTAAGTTATCCCGGCCTGAACAGCAGGAAAACCGGGGAGTTACCAGAGCAGCTGCTTCAGCTCGCCCGGCATCAGTCACTCCCAGTAAGTGCTGGTTGCTGGCTGGGTAAGCAAAACATGTTTTGCTAGCCACACTGGTGTGGAGGGGCTTTGGAGCTGATACAGGAGAACTGGAGTGCGTGGAGTGTGGAGTAAAACACTGGGTGTAGGGTGGGCGGACGTGGGGATGGGTAGGGGTGGACTTGGGGATGGGTAGGGTCATAAACATTTCAAACCCACCTGGCTGCGTTCCTGTGTGACTGGATCTAGGGGATCCTGCTGTGGCAGGGGGACTGGACTGGATGATCTCTGGAGGTCCCTTCCAATGCCTCACGTTCTGTGCGTGTGATTCTCTGTGTAGTGACTCGATCTACGCTTGGTTCTCTGTTTATTATGTATTTTCATTCCGTGTACTTGGGTTTATATCTTTCTTTCTCTATTCCACTGCTACCACAGAGCACAGGCACGTGGCCAGGTGGGCTCTGCCCTTCAGAGGTGGGGTCAACACGCTGGGTTTGCTCGCAAGCCACGCGGGCTGCGAAGGGCGGCCCTTGGGCACCTGAGAGACGCAGCAGGTCAACACCTCTGTGTTTGAATTGGGTGGAATTATTTTCCTGATTTAGCAGCGCCGGCGCCCTCAGAGTCACTGCTGACACAGGAGAGAGATGCTCTGCAGCGTGTGTGTGGTCTGGTAAATAAGAAGTGACACGAGTCTCTCTCAATAGAGATCTCTCTCAAATCTCTGCCTTGCTCCTGCCGGCAGCAGGTTATCACCGGGCGTCTTCACCAGCCGCAGTTCCCCTCCCCTGTGCTGGAACCTTCCCTCGGCTGCTGCCAATATCCCTGCTGCCGGCTGGGTGCTGGCTCCCCTACTCCAATCAACCCCTTCTCCTGGGGGTTGCTCTCTTCTGGGGACCACCCTGCCCTCTTTCGTCGGCAGCCCATCCTCTCCCCATGGATGCGGATGTGTCGCTGACGCTTCCCCTCTGACCTGTGTCCCTGCCAAGCTGCCTTTCCCTGTTCCCCTCCTGCTCTTCCCTTTCCCCTGCGGAGCCGGGGTGCTCCTGGCCACCCTCCCAAGCACGTAGGGTCCCCGGCCAGTGTTCTGCTCTCGGGCAGGAAGTGGGCAACGTGCGGCATCAGATGGAAGGGGAGATGCAAGAGTGATGTGAGAAATAAATCATGTGGGTGCCAAAGCAGCTGCAGGTCAGCACAGCCTCACTGGCTGGTGAGTCCAGCCCCTCGGTCTAAGCCTTCCCAGCTCTGCATCAGCTTCTCTTCCTTAGTGATGCCCTGGGCTGGGAGAGTGGCTGGGGAGGCTGGAGGGCGGCTGGGGACAGGGCTGGATGCTGACTGACCCTAAATGATGCAGAAGAAAATGCCAGCTTAGAGAGTTGGGCCATCAGAGCCTGACTGTATCTGGAATCCTGTGTCCAGTTGTGGACCCCTCAGCTCCAGAAGGACTCAGAGCTGCTGGAGAGAGCCCAGCACAGAGCCACAGAGATGGTGAAGGGAGGGGAACATCTCCTTGATGAGGAAAGGCTGAGGGGTGACCCCATGAATGTTGATCAAGATGTGAAGGGTGGGTGTCAGGAGGATGGAGCCAGGCTCTGCTCAGGGGCACCTAGTGATAGGACAAGGGGCAGTGGATGTGAGCTGGAGCAGAGGAGGTTCCACATCAGTGTGAGAAGGACCTTGTTGGCAGTGAGGGTGCCAGAGCCCTGGCAGGGGCTGCCCAGGGGGGTTGTGGAGTCTCCTTCTCTGGGGAGGTTTCAAACCCACCTGGATGTGTTCCTGTGTGACTTCATCTAGGGGATCCTGCTGCAGCAGGGGATGGGTGGTCTTTGGAGGTCTCTTCCTTTCCCTAATGCTTTGCACTTGTGAGTGCAGCCAGCTGGACGTGAGACTCTCCCATCTTCCCCCCCCCCGGTAACTTTGGATTTCCATCAGTTAGCTGCTCTTCAGGTCAAATGGGCCACCAGGCTGGCCCCTGTGATTGTCCCGCTGACCAAAGCAGGGAGAACCAGAACTACTCTGGTTTTGGTGGCCTCACAGCCACGTGATGCTGATCCCTGTCCCCTCTGCAGTGCCTGGGGTCGGGTCCTGTTCCCCTTCTCCTCGCTGTCTGTGCTCTGTTTGCTGTGGAGTCCGTGTCCTCGCCCCGTTGGTGCTGTGGACATTAATCCTGGGAGGGAGATTGGACGAGTCCATCAGGCAGGATGGTCTCTCTGGGCGCAAGAGTAATGAGTTAATCAAATCAGTGATTCCAAGTAATAAGGAATTGATTGTGAGTTGCAGAACCTCGTGACCGTCTGTGTCTCTTGGAGGGGTTTGCTGAGGAGAGGAGGATCTCGTGAGCTAACTACATCTTTTAGAGGTTTCTGCTGAAAAAAGGAGGGCTCTTAAGTGTGAGGGACGGGGAGAGGGGGGAGACCACCGCGTGATGTTGTGCGGGAGGGGCGCTTGGCCACGGGCAAGGCTAAGAAGTGATTAGTCCAACGGCTATGCACCTGGCCCTTGCTGGCTGGGTCCTCCAATTCCCTGGTGCCCCGGGCACGTGGCCTGTCTTCACGTCTTCGGTCCCCAAGGCTTCAGCTCAGGCTTAAGTCTGTCGGTGCCAGAGCGCCGATGCCTGCCATCCCGAGTGGTTCTGTGATTCAGTATCCAAGGGTGTCCCACTTGTGTTTCACCCTCTCGTGGGCTGTGAAGCCGAGTGAGGGGACAAAACAGGCACCGAGATTCGCTCCTGCAGCAGGTCGGTGCCTTCTGCAAGGCAGGTTGTCCACATCTGAGCTGCCCAGCGAGCACCAGCCTTCTGAAGCTCTCAGAGACTGCTCTGCTGTAGCCAGGCCTCACGTTTGCATGGCTCAAGCCCTTGAACCACCTTCCTTGGAAAAGGGAGTAGACCTGCTTTGTGCTGTGAACCTGAACTGGGAAGGCTCTGGAGGGTGAAGATAACAGTACTGGATCTGAACTGTCCTTGGGCAGAAGCTCTGTTGCAGGTGGCTGGAAGCACTTGGGAAAATCAGTGATGAGAACCTTGTGGATGGGCTGATAGGACTCTAACTGATCTGCAGGGGCACTGTCACCTCTGGAAGAGGCGGCGTGTCCGAGCTGCCAGGATCTGTAACCTGGCTCAAGGGCTGGAACAGCCTCTGCTGGTCTCCTGGCTGCTCTGGTGCAGAGGTGGCGATGAACCGGCCCCGCGAGCTGTGCCAGGAGCACTTGGCTGTGTCGCTCCGTGTGCTCTGTCCTCTGAACTGACGAGGGAACGCAGGCTCTGGCAGCTGCAGCACCAGAGCCAGGCACAGGCAGAGCAACGTTCCTGGTGCAGTTGGTCCTCGGGCAGCTCTTTGTTCACCGAGCGAAAGCGAAGGTCTGCTGAGGGAGTCACACAAAATCCTCCTTCTGGGGGGTAGTGGTCTCCACTGGTGCCAGTTCTCGTGCTCCTGAGGACCCACTGTGCCTGTTGGGAGCAACTTCACCCCAAACTGGGATGGGGGAGTCTGTCACAGGATCACAGAACATTAGGGACTGGAAGGGACCTCAAAAAGCCGTCCAGTCCCCTGCCACAGCAGAATCCCCTAGATCCAGTCGCACAGGAACAGTCCAGGAAGGTTTGAAATGTCTCCAGAGAAGGAGACTCCACAACCCCCCTGGGCAGCCCCTGCCAGGGCTCTGGCACCCTCACCATGAACAAGGTCCTTCTCACACTGATGTGGAACCTCCTCTGCTCCAGCTCACACCCACTGCCCCTTGTCCTGTCACTGGGTGCCCCTGAGCAGAGCCTGGCTCCATCCCCCTGACACCCTCCCTTCACATGTTTCCAAAACATCTGAAATGACAACTCGCAGGGCTCTGGGTTTCTTTCCTGCCCTTCAGCTCAGCTGCTGGCCATCACTTTCTTCCCCATCGTTTGGATGCTGGGGCTGTACGAGCTGCCAGCTCCTGTTGTCTGCAGCTACGTGGTCTTGGTGATGCCCTGAACCCCACCTTGGGGTGAACCAGGCAGTCAGCTCTGGGAGGTTTTGCTCTGGGGGTTTGTCTGTGCCTTTGGGAGGGGGTTCCCAGGAGGAAGCCCCTCTGAGCCCTGTGGGCTGTGCTCCTCACGTCCTGCTCTGCAGGTCTGGAGAGGTCTGTCACAAAGTGGCGCCGAGCTGGGCCAAGTGTCAGCTGCACCCTGTCGCTCCTTTCCTGCCCGTGCTGGTGCAGAACCAACCCCTGGTGTTTGCTCGCCGTTATCTCTCAAGCCCACCCTCACCTTTAGGTGCCTTCTCCTCCCTGTGTGCGTCGCGGTCGGTAGCAGAGAGCAGCCCATGAGACACAGCAGCTGGGGGAAGCCGCCTCGTGGGAGCGGAGCCGGCGCCGGGCGCTGCCTGCCGAGGGTCAGCAGCTCTGCAGGCTGTGGTGCTGCAGCTTTCTCCCCGTGTCCTTCCCCAGGCTTCGACACCTACTTCACCTCCCGCACCCTGGAGAACAACAGGAGGAACGTGTGGTTTGCCGAGTACTGGGAGGAGAACTTCAACTGCAAGCTAACCATCAGCGGCTCCAAGAAGGAGGACACGGACCGCAAGTGCACAGGTAACGGCCTCGCGCTGGCCGCGGGCTGCCGGGAGCTTGGCTGGAGGCCCTCACAGGCTCCAGGGAAGGTGGAGCAGCAGCCTCTGCAGGGCTTTAGGAGCAGATGGAGGGAGACAGAACCCGCTGCTTCTGCTTCGTCCTGTGGCTGGCTGCCCATCCAGCAGGAAACGCTGGTACTTCCCAGGGAACCCAGCAGCACTCTGGCAGAGGGTGGTTTTGTCAGTTTGGTTTGGATGGGGACTGTGTGCAGGACCTGATACTGTGACAACTTGTGCCTGGGCACCCAGCTGCGAAGCACAGCGTGGCCACCACCTCTGGCAAAGCCCCATCTGCTCGTGGCCGGGTGCTGACCTTGCAGGGTTGAAGGGGCTTGGGAAGGAGATGCAGCCGCAGGGCAGTAGCAGGGGTGAGGTGCTGTCATCTCAGGTGGCACCAAGCTGTGGATCACAGCTTCTGTTACTCTCACTCGTGTTATTTTACCAAATTGGGGGTCAATTGTCTGCTGCCTTGACTCAGTGACAGATAAAATGTGCAGCCTGTGCTTGTGACTGAGGTTCATGAGCATTAACAGCTCCAGAGGTCTTTGCTGACCCCTGCTACGAGCTGCTGGCTGACAGACTGACTCCTCTGCTCTGTCCCCGAGGAACTGCCAGAAGACTTGGCCAAGTGCTCCCAGACAGGCACAAGAGCAGCATCACTGGGCTATTGACCCAGCGCTGAGGTACCAGACTGAGGCTGCTGGTCTAGAAATGTCCTTCTGAACCTCAAAACCCTCAGAGCGAGGGTCACGGAGCATCAGGGACTGGAAGGCACCTCCAAAGGTCATGCAGTCACATCCCCCTGCCTAGACAGGATCCCCTGGATCCAGTCATTAGGGATTGGAAGGGACCTCCAAAGATCATCCAGCCCAATCCAACTCTCCTGCCACAGCAGGATCCCCTAGATCCAGTTGCACAGGAACATGGCCAGGAGGGTTTGAAATGTCTCCAGAGAAGGAGACTCCACAACCCCCCTGGGCAGCCCCTGCCAGGGCTCTGGCACCCTCACTGCGAACAAGGTCCTTCTCACACTGATGTGGAACCTCCTCTGCTCCAGCTCACACCCTCTGCCCCTTGTCCTGTCACTGGGTGCCCCTGAGCAGAGCCTGGCTCCATCCTCCTGACACCCACCCTTCACATCTTGATCAACATTCATGGGGTCCCCCCTCAGGCTTCTTCTTTCCCAGCTCCCTCAGCCTTTCCTCAGCAGGGAGATGCTCCCCTCCCTCCATCATCCCTGTGGCTCTGTGCTGGTGGTGTGACCCTCTGTGCTGTGACGCTGTGGAGTTTGGGGCTTAAAACCCAGTGGAGCAGCTCCATCCGGTGTCTCCTGTGGTCCCAGTGGTGCAGCTGCTGGTGTTCCCCTGGCCCTTGGCTCCCCCTGCCTTGCCCTCCCTCTCCTTTTAATTTTTCAGAGCAGCAGTTTAATGTCTTCTGTTGAATAATCGCCTTGAATTGTTGATCAAAGGAAATTAGCTCATAGGAGGGTGTTTTACTGTGATTGAAAATTGATGCAAACTTTCCATATTTCATGGTGCCGGTCCTGGCTTCTGCTCGTGGCTGGGAGGAGGAGTGCGGAGCCAGTGCCCTGCTGTGACGTCTGGCACTGGGGATCCCCCCGAAAGGCTGCAGCTTGGGCTCAAATCCCTAAGATCTGTGGGATCACTTCTGGAAGTGTCTGATCACTGTTAGCCCTTGATCACAGAAGGACAATGGCTGAGGCTGGAGAAGCCCTCTGAGCTCAGCCAGCCCAGGACCCAGCGGCCACACCAGGGCACTAAGGGCCACAGCCAGGGATGGGGACTCCCCGACTGCCCTGGGCAGCCCAGTCCAGGCTCTGATCACCCTTTCCAGGAGGGAAGGGCTTCCTAACATCCAACCTAACCCTCTCCTGGCAGCCTCAGGCTCTGCCCTGTTGTACTGGCGCTGGTGACCTGGAAGAACAGTCTGACCCCCACCTGACTACAACCTCCCTTCAGGGAGTGGGAGAGAGGGAGGAGGTCCCCCTGAGTCTCCTCTTCTCCAGGCTCCTTCAGCCTCTCCCTCTAATCCCTTTCCCAGCCTCATTGCTCCTCTGGTTGTGCTCCAGCCCCTCAATCTTTCTTGCAGTGAGGGGCCCAGCAGTGCCCCCAGGACTGGAGGGAGACCTGATGGCCTCTGATGTGAAGGTGGGACCTTCTGCCTTCCCTGGGCAGGGACTCAGCAGAGCTGCGTGTTGTCCCTGGCTGACTCTCCCTGCGCAGCTGCACTGCCCCGTTATCACCCGACCTGGTACCCAGGGATCTGCCCCGACACCTTCCTTCCCTCCTTCCACAAACTGCCGTCAATTGTGCAGAGGAAGAGCCATTGACTTTGAATGATGCTGCCAGCGGGAGTCCTGATGTCCCTCTGAGGAGGAACCTGCTCTGGTGAAGGTGTCGCTGCCCCTGCCCAGTCACCTCTTCACAGGCTGCAGGGGGGTTGGGACTGGGTCATCTCTAAGGTCCCTCGCAGCCCCGGCTGTTCTGATTGACCCTTTGAAGGGAAAGGTGCAGCGCTGGGAGCCGAGAGCTGCGGTTCCTCTGGGCTCTCTCAGGGTAGGTGGTGGTGGCCGATGCCAGGTCTGGGCAGCCCACTCCGTTACCTGCGCTTGGGCCGGGGTTTGGGGCTGGGTTTGGGGCGCCGGGAAGGGAGCAGCAGTGCCCTGTGCTCTTTCCCTGAGCGGTGGGGAGAGGAAGCTGATGAGAACAAAGGCAGCCAGCAGCAAATGGCAGAGCCCGCGGGTGTCAGCGTTTTGCTTCCAGTTTGCCTACAAGCAGCGATCCAGCGCGTTCAGAGATGGAGCAGGGTGCCCTTTGCGGGGAAGGGAACACGAGTTTTCAAAATGCCATCAAATCCCCCCGTCTGGGAAGGGGGGGAATAAACTGTCTGAGCTATCGCAGGCAGCCCCGTGGCAGATGGCCAACACCTGCAGCACCCTGGTAGCCAGGAGCCGAGGCGTGCGGGCTGGTGGTCATTAGGATGCTTGATGGTGGTCATTAGGGTGAGTGTCTGTTGGAGCTGAGGCTGTCGGGAGACCTGAACCTGTAAATCAGGAAGAGGGACTCAGTTTAGACTGGCAGGGGCTGCCCAGGGGGGTTGTGGAGTCTCCTCCTCTGCAGATGCTTCAAACCCTCCTGGGAATGTGGCTGGGGGTAGGGGATCCCGCTGTGGCAGGGGTGTTGGACTGGGTGATCTTTGGAGGTCCCTTCCAGCCCTGATGCGCAGTGGTTCCGTGACCGAGCCGTGCAGCGCCGAGCGGGTCTGTGCGCTGTGCCGGGCGAACGCTGCTCCTCACCGCCCCCGTGTCTGTGTGCTTGTCCCCCGCTGCAGGGCAGGAGAGGATTGGCAAGGACTCTCCCTACGAGCAGGAGGGGAAGGTGCAGTTCGTGATCGACGCCGTGTACGCCATGGCACACGCGCTGCACCACATGAGCAAGGACCTCTGTGCCGACTACCCGGGGGTCTGCCCCGAGATGGAGCACGCCGGGGGCAAGAAGCTGCTCAAGTACATCCGCAGCGTCAACTTCAACGGTGAGCCGGGGCCACTGCCCCTCCGCACACGGACCCCGGGGCTGCTCTCGGGTCGGTCGCACCTCACATGGGTCTTCTCAGGGCAGATGGACGCGTGTTCAGCGTCGGGCTGGGCTTTGTGGCAGAGGACTGGGTGTGTTTAGCAGCTGTTTGCAAACAGCGGGGCTCAGCCAAGGCAGAGAGGCTGCTGCCGGCCAAGTCTCTGCTGCTCGTCCAGGATCCCTTCCAGAAGGCTGAGCTCCGATGGGAGAAGTAGCTGAGGAGGAGGCTGAGCTTGTCTCTGGCCAAACCTGACGACTGAAGCCCCCGAAACCTGTTGGCATCTCGCACATCCTCCTCTGTGCTTGTGCTGTTTCTTGGGGAGCACTTCTCTGGCCAAGGGGCTGGCACCCTGAACCCGGCGTAGCTGCGTGCTCGGGGGAAGGGAGCCCAGCGCAGAGCCCCCGGCGTGATGGAGGGAAGGAGAATCTCCCTGCTGAGGAAAGGCTGAGGGAGCTGGGGCTCTTGTTTCAGCTAAGCAAACCCCTCTCAGCTCGTAACAGGCAGCCCCCTCCAAGCCGTGGTGAGCTAAACCCCAGTCAGCACTGGTGCTGGTGTTCTGACCCAGCCCAGGGGTTACAGCCCTGCCTTCTCAGCCCCTGCGAGTGCTGTCACTCGAGATGTCTCCTGGCTGCGTTAATCTGAGCTGACAATGAAGTATCTGCCCAGAGCAGAGGGGGCTTGGCAGAAGATGCTCTGTGCCAGCCTTGAGCTGAATCCGTGTCCCATCCCCGAGGGCTGCAGGAGAGGCAGGGAACCGTGTGCCAGAGCTGGGATGGGATCTGTGCTAATTCCCTCCCTCGGAGCTGGGGTGGTGCTTTTCCACTCCCTGGGACGCGGTGAAGAATGGGAATCGTGACGAAGCAGCATAATCTGAGTTCAGTGCTGCAGGAGGAGAGGGTTTTCATTGCTTCAGGGACAGAAAAAGCTCTGCTGGAGGAGGGAGCTTTGAGTGTAGATCTGCTGGAGCGCTGTCAGCGGCATCGTCTTGCCTCAATATCGCTCTGCCCTGCCCAAACTTCTTCTCCTGTGGCTCCAAATGCACGAGATCTCACCGCAGGGTCTGAGCACTGCCTCGAGTGCTCCTCTGAGGAGAGGTTTGTTTGCAGCCCATCCCTGGAGGTGTTGCAGGGCAGCCTGGCTGTGACCCCAAATGCCCTGGTGTGGCTGCTGGGGTGATGTTCAGTGCTGGGCTGGCTGAGCTCAGAGGGCTTCTCCAGCCTCAGTCGTTCTGCGATGCTCTAGTGCCCTGGTGACTAAACTGCAGATGTTGTGTTGAGAGCTCTCCTGAGGATCAGGAATCACCAGTCCCATCGCTCAGCTCGCGAGTCACCTCCAGGCTCCAGCTGCCTTTGCTCAGCACCAGGCACAAAGGAAGGGTTGGGGGGTTCCCCCTGTTGCTTGTCCTGCACTTTCTACCCCCTGTTTGTCAGCTCAGTGGCAGCTACAGTTAATTCAGGGTCCTGACCCTGGGCTGTTCCTCACTGAGACACTTCCCAGTCTGTGTTGGTGTCAGAGCCTGAAGAAGGGAGCACACCAGAACCAGGCTTCCCTCCAGCCCAGTCTGTTCTTCCCCATCCCAGCTGCATGGTGGGGCTGGCAAGAGGAACATATTGTGGAGGAGGAAGCTATTTCTGGACGCTAGTCAAGATTCACTAGACCTGGGCTGACTTCTGACAGCAGTATCTCTCGGAAGCAGATGGAGCCTTTTCTGGGTGAAAAACATCGTTTGGAGGCTCCATTCACAGCCGGGATCTTCGCGGAGGAGCGCTGCGAGGAACCAGGGGTGGGGGAGCTGGGGGCAGGGAGAAAAGCCTTCTGGAGCTTCTTGCTCTGGGCAAAGCTCGAGCGCCAGGAGGCTGATCCAGCTTCACTTTGGTTTCCTTTCAGCCCCTGGGCTGGGACTGTGAGAAACAGCCTCTGGAAAAGGGGTGGGATGGTGCCTCTGTGTCCTGAAGAACCTGGGTTAGGGGGCTGGGCTGGGGGGTGACCGTTGCCTGCCTGAAAGCCTCCTACCACAAAGATAATGAAGAGAGGGGAGCATCTCCCTGCTGAGGAAAGGCTGAGGGAGCTGGGGCTCTAGAGCTGGGAAAAGGGAGCCTGAGGGGTGACCTTATGGGTGTTGATCAGTATGTGAAGTGTGGGTGTGAGGAGGATGGAGCCAGGCTCTGCTCAGGGCACCCAGTGACAGGACAAGGGGCAGTGGGTGTGAGCTGGAGCAGAGGAGGTTCCCCATCAGTGTGAGAAGGACCTTGTTCCCAGTGAGGGTGCCAGAGCCCTGGCAGGGGCTGCCCATGGCTTCTCTGGAGCAGTTTAAAACCCTCCTGTCCTCCTCCTGTGTGACTGGCTCTAGAGGACCCTGCTGTGGCAGGGGATGGGACTGGCTGATCTTCCGAGGTCCCTTCCCATCCCTGGTGCTCTGGGACTCCGTGACTAACTGGAGCGGCTGCGGCAGAGCTGTGGTGCCCGTTGGTCGGATTGTGCTGTGTTTCCTTCCCCAGGCAGTGCTGGCACCCCAGTGATGTTCAACAAGAACGGGGATGCCCCGGGGCGCTATGACATCTTCCAGTTCCACACCACCAACACCAGCACCCCAGGCTACCGCCTCGTCGGCCAGTGGACGGATGACCTCCAGCTCAACGTGAGTCATGCTGTGCTTCGCTTGCTCTTTGCTGTCCGGTGGGGTCACTGCGAGCCCCTCGCTGCTGTCGTTCCAGCGCTCAAGGCCCGGGTGACAGAGACCTTTACGTGCGGCTGCGGGAGCTGCAGACCCTTGTGCCAGCACCCTCCTCGCGGGGCCGGCGTGTGGCGGGTCTCTGGAGGTCTGTGTTCAGGCTTCGTCCCCGACTGCAGCTCCCTGGCTCATTTTGAAGGTCCTTTTGCTCCTTCAGTGGGTGTCAGCTGTCGGGGCCCTGTTCTAAGGGAGGCTGCGTTGCCTTGTGGTGCACAGCCCCTTCAGCAAGTAGCAGAGGCTCTTTGATGAAGCCAGTTCTTCACGTGAGCTGCACGTCCTGCTTCATCACAGTGTGGAGCTAAAGTGATGGGGCTGGATCTCCATCCCTGCTACAAACGGTTCCTTGACAGCCAGAGTCTCCTCCTCACCCTCGTTCCAGAGGTCAAGTCAGGAGCAGAGATCCTCTCACCTGCGTCTCTCTTACGCAGGGCCAGTGCTGTGGTAGTCCCTCTTGGTGGGGCTTCCTTGCAATGAAATAGTTGTGGAGTTAAGAGAGGCCAAGGAATCCCTACAGCAACCGGCTGGGGACCTGGGGCAAGCATGGTCCCTGTGGCAGGGACCACTACCTGATCCCGGGAACAACCACTGAAGGCTGCAGATTGTCTCCAGTGGCTGCTACGGAGGTACCAGCTGAGGAGACACTTGAGTCTAGAGAAGAGGAGGCTGAGAGGAGACCTTCTTGCTCTCTACAGCTCCCTCAAAGGACAGGCTGAGCAAGGTGGGGTTGTCCAGCCTGGAGAAGAGGAGGGTTCCGGGTGGCCTTCCAGCAGCTTTCCAGTCCCTGAAAGAAGGGGGGCTACAAGAGAGCTGGGGGAGGGCTTTGGACAGGGGTGGTAGGGAGACAACAAGGGGAAAGGGTTCCAGCCTTGAAGAGGGAGATGGAGGTTGGCCATGAGGGACCAAGTCTTTGCTGTGAGGGTGGGCAGATGCTGGAGCAGGTTGCCCAGGGCAGCTGTGGCTGCCCCATCCCTGGCAGGGTTGAAGGGCAGGTTGCCTGGGTCCCTGAGTGACCTGCTCTGGTGAAGGTGCCCCTGCCTGTGACACTTAGTGATGAGAAATCACCTCAGATCGCCCCTGCTCCCAGCAGAGCTTCGCCTGAGCCTCTCAGGTTCCCCAGCTGGAAGCTCTGAGGGATCCCTGCAGCCCCGGAGCCTCAGGCTCTGGCTCTGGTCACCCCAGAGCTGCGGGATGAGCCCTGAGGGCGCAGCCCCTGCTGGCACACAGAGATGCTTTAAAACAGTTCATTTTCAGGTTTATTGGGTCCCAACAGAAATAGGGGAGAATAAGCATTTTTTTGCAAAACTTGTGGCTTCAGCATCTTTCTCTGCATCGGGGTTGGTGCTGAAACTGCCCCTGGTTTAACAGGGAACAAACAGCCCCTGGAGCTCCTGGCAGAGGGAATTACAAGTGTGGGGTGGGACTTGCTTGGAGCAGGGGAGGAAAGGAGGAGTGAGATCAGGACAGGGGAGAGGCAGAGCCTGGGAGGTTTGTCGCTGTCCCCCGCCCAAGGGGGTTGTGCTGGTGCCTTGCAGAAGGCTCTGTTGACTCTGTGCTGTTGACACGTTCTGAGCCTGAAGCCACCATCGTGGCCAAGCCCTGCATTTAGAAGCCAATTACTGGACACTAACAGCGGAGCCCAGTGAGCCAGGTCATGCAAACACTGCCGTGGGAAGGGTCTGTATCTACTGGGGACCGTGGCTGTTCCTGTGTGGTGGGATCTGGGGGATCCTGCTGTGGCAGGGGGATTGGACTGGGTGATCTTTCGAGGTCCCTTCCAATCCCTGGTGCCCTGCGGCTGTGGGAAGGCCCACCCACCAGGGGTTTGGAGGTTTGGGGTGGGGTGCACCAAAGCCCAGCACCCCACAGGCCAGGACCAGCCTTGAGAGCCTTTCACCAGTTGCTCTGGGTGTCCTACGAGGAGCCACGTGTGCTTTGGGGTTCTGTGGCTTGGCCCTGGGTCTCCTCCCTCACCACCCCGTTGGGTCTCTCTCAGGGTAGCACCGCCGGTTGTGTCTGTGCGGTGAGCGAGTTCCGCAGACACGTGCCAGCTTCCTCCAGCTCCTGCAAGGCACCCACGCAGCCGGGAGTTCAGCCCCAGGTCTTCAAGGGCTTTGCTCACCTCTTGTTGGAGCGGTGATGGGGTTGGGAGTAGAAAGGGAGCCCCTGTCTGCCGGCGGTCCCTGCGAGTGGTCACCGGCCAGTCAGTCAGTCTGCTTCTCCCTCACCGTCGGCGCTCCTTCGGCTCTGTGCGCTGCCCGCCGGCAGCTCGGCGCCTGCCAAAGCAGAGTTCGGGGATGTGTTTTGCTTCTCCGAGCAAGCTGTGAGGTCTGAAGGTTAATGAAGTTCCTCGAGCAGTCCAGACCTCTGGAAGAGCTGCTCTTGAGGGATTATTTCCACAGCATTGACAGCAGAGACTCCTGCTGCTCTGCTGCTCGGGCTGTGTCTGACTTTGGGGGCTTCTTCTCAAATCTCTGAAATGAAGATGATTACAGGGTCTGTTTTGAATTAAGTTGGGAAGGTGCAGCTTAATCCAGCTATTGGAGACCAGCAGACCCCAGCTCTCCAGGGACATTAACAGTCAAGGCAGATGAGTCGAGAAACTTGGCTTCGAATCTCTTACTTGTAGGAGAAATAGTGGTGATGGTGACCCCATGAATGTTGATCAAGATGTGAAGGGTGGGTGTCAGGAGGATGGAGCCAGGCTCTGCTCAGGGGCACCCAGTGACAGGACAAGGGGCAGCGGTGTGAGCTGGAGCAGAGGAGGTTCCCCATCAGTGTGAGAAGGACCTTGTTCCCAATGAGGGTGCCAGAGCCCTGGCAGAGGCTGCCCAGGGGGGTTGTGGAGTCTCCTTCTCTGGAGACATTTACTAACCTCTTGGCCATGTTCCTGTGTGACTGGATCTGGGGGATCCTGCTGTGGCAGGGGGACTGGACTGGGTGATGTTTCAAGATCCCTTCCAACCCCTGATGTTCTGTGACTCACAGCCATCCCAGGGGATCAGGCTTTGCCTTTGGGAAAGCACCTCCCCCACCACCCCCCCCAAACCAGCCATCAGCCATTCAGATCTTGCTGGGCAGCTGAGCTGGGAATGGCAGAGGCTCCCCAGTGCTTCCAGTCTGCACTTTTCAGGGTGGCTCCAAGGCTGATCCTCCCTGTCCTTGGAACCAACTCCGTGGCTTCAGCCTGGGGTGTTTCGAGGTGATTTGGGAGTCTGGTTTCCCGCAGAGCCTGGGAGCTCGGAGCCCGTTCTCTGGAGCCGGGACGCTGGCGCCCGCAGAACCGGGGAGCCCTCCCACCGCCCGTGTGAGGCTCCCGGAGCGGCAGAGAGGGGTTTGGGACACAAGGGCTCCCGCAGCTCGCAGCGGTGCCTGCTGCTCGTCCTTCGCGTCTCTCGCGCGGCTCCTGGCGCAGCTCTCGCCGTCCTCTCACCGGTTCTGTGCCCCGTCAGGCATCTCCACCCCATCTCAGGTATTAACTGGCCAGCAGCAGCTCCAAGATGAGAGATCCCTCGTTCTGCTCTGGGTAAGAAGCTCCAGCTGCATGACCAGCAGCTTTGTGAAGGTAGCTGCTGCCTTCCCTCAAGGACTAGTTCTCACCAGTGAAGGAGGAGACTTGCAACCGGCCGTTCTGTCTGATGTTGCTGCCTTCTCCCCACAACCAACTGCTGATAAACAGGGACGCTGGAGGCACTGAACACGGCCGGCGTGTGGGAGCGGGCTGCCCAGGGGGGCTGTGGAGTCTCCTCCTCTGGGATGCTTCAGATTCACCTGCCTTTGTTCCTCTGCAACTTGGTCCTGGGGATCCTGCTGTGGCCAGGGATTGGGGTGGATGATCTCCCAAGGTCCCTTCCCATCCCTGATGCTCTGTGATTCTGTGGCTGGATCTAGGGGGTCCTGCTGTGCCCAGGGATTGGGCTGGATGGTCTCTCAAGGTCCCCTCCAGTCCCTCATGCTCTGTGGTTGTGAGGAGGCCCTGCCGTGTGGGGCTGCTGGCGCTTTTCTGGGATCCCAGCACCCAGGGAGCCGGTCCGTGTAGTCTTCCTCTGTTGCAGGCTCCCCCTTGGCCGTCCCCGTCCCCAGCCCGGCGCTCTCGGTGTCACCTGAATAACCAACCGACCTCTTTCCGTTTCACGTGTCTTGCAGATCGAGGACATGCAGTGGGGCAGAGGCGTGCGGGAAGTCCCGTCCTCAGTGTGCAGCCTGCCCTGCAAGCCGGGAGAGAGGAAGAAGATGGTGAAGGGGATGCCCTGCTGCTGGCACTGCGAGCTCTGCGATGGCTACCAGTACCAGGCTGACGAGGTGACCTGCCTACTCTGCTCGTACAACGAGCGGCCCAACGAGAACCGCACGGGGTGCCGCGCCATCCCCATCGTCAAGCTGGAGTGGCACTCGCCCTGGGCAGTGATCCCGGTCTTCTTGGCGATGCTGGGCATTATCGCCACCATCTTCGTCATGGCGACCTTCATCAGATACAACGACACCCCCATCGTCCGGGCCTCGGGGCGGGAGCTCAGCTACGTCCTGCTGACGGGGATTTTCCTGTGCTACATCATCACCTTCCTGATGATCGCCAAGCCCAACGTCGCGGTGTGCTCCTTCCGCCGGGTCTTCCTGGGCCTGGGCATGTGCATCAGCTACGCGGCCCTGCTAACCAAGACCAACCGCATCTACCGCATCTTCGAGCAGGGCAAAAAGTCGGTGACTGCGCCCCGGCTCATCAGCCCCACGTCGCAGCTGGCCATCACCTCGAGCCTGATATCCGTCCAGCTTCTAGGTGTCTTCATTTGGTTTGCAGTCGACCCGCCCAACATCATCGTAGATTACGATGAGCAGAAGACTATGAACCCCGATCTAGCCAGGGGGGTGCTCAAATGTGACATTACGGATCTACAGATCATCTGTTCCTTGGGCTACAGCATCCTGCTGATGGTGACGTGTACTGTGTACGCCATCAAGACCCGGGGGGTCCCGGAGAACTTTAACGAAGCCAAGCCCATTGGATTCACAATGTACACTACCTGTATAGTGTGGCTTGCCTTCATCCCAATATTTTTTGGCACTGCCCAGTCAGCTGAAAAGGTAGGTGGAGCGGAGCAAACCGCTGCCAGATCGCCAGGAGCCGCCGCGGTGCTGCCACGCGCCAGGCCGTTGGTGTGGCTCCGCGGGTGGGGACGGAACCAGCCGCCCGGGAGCCCGTTCCCGAGCCGCGTGCACTGCGCGCTGCCGCTTCCCTTCCTTCCTTCTCCGCATAGCTGCTGGCCTGGGAAACTGGCCAGGCGATCAGGAGCGGTCGTAGTAGCCCTGAGCTCTGTGGTTGTATCGGCCCCGGAGCCCGAGTGGGAACTAGCTCTCCCGTCACCCGGCACAGAGTCGCTCCGAGCCCAGGCTGTAAGCGCAGCTGAAGTAGCGCCGGCGCTAAACCGGTCAAGGAGACGCTTCCAGCTCTCGGGAGCCAAGCGGAGAGGGCAGCGCCCAGCCTGGTGAGGGCTCGCAAAGAGCGGCTCGGGGCACCTTCGCATGGTGGGGAGACAGGCTGTCCCGAGGAGCTCTGGCTGCTGCCGCTGGGCTGATGCTGGCCTCCGCATGGGCTAGTTAGCACTAAACCAGACCCGGAGACTTAGCCTGCAGCTCCTGGCACGGGTCCTGCAGAGAGGGCCTTCTCATGAGCCAGGTCTTGACCTTGCCGTGGGGCTCGTCCACCTTGGTTCCACCAAGGAGGAGCATCCGGGCGTCAGGCTCTACCTCACTGGTTGGGTTGTGACGGCAGTCAGTCGCTGCCAGGCGCTGTCGCACCCAGCCTCACCCCCAGCGCTCTCCCACGGGCTCGCAGGGACTCGGCAGCCGTCTCTATCTTCCCCAGGGCTGTGTCCACGCCTCTCCATGCAGGCAAAGCCGCCTTCTCGCAGCTGTCCCCGCTCTGTCTTTGTTAGATGCTGGTTCCTCAGCACGAGACTCCCTGCTGTGGAAGAGGTCGTCTTTAAACGAGTGAGCGAGTCTCAGATCGCAGCTCTCGCGTCTCTCTTTGTGCCGGGGGTTGCAGTTGTTAAATGCAGGGGTTGATGGGGTTCCAATTGCAGCAGGTCGGTGGTGCTGCTCAGGCAGCTCTGTGCCGTGGCTGCTCCATGTGAAGGTGCCTGCGCCAGAGCTTTGCTCCTGCAGCTCAGGAGGTTGGGTGTGTGGGGCTCTGCTGCTGCCGTTGCTTTGCTGGAGGCAGAGGGCATCGCCCCAGAGGACAGAGAGGTCCTCACGGATCAGCTCAGCTCTGCAACGGGCATTGCAGGCAGCCGTTGTGCCCCTAAAGGTAATTAATTTCCCTGGAAGTAAAGGTAATTAATTTCCTTGGAGAGGAAGTCTTCTCTGTCTCGTAAGCGCTCCAGACACCTCTGCTCTCTCTGAGATAAGGAGCAGCAGAAACGGCTTCAGATCCTGTGCAGCTTTGGTTGGGCAGGCAGAGTGGGGCGGCCTTGGCGCTGTAGACCTGTGGGTGATTGAGCTGCTTGAAGTTGCTGCCTGCAAAGGTTCACTCAGGTGGTGGAACAGCCGGGAGGGTTTCAAAGGCTGCTCTCTGCTTTCAGCACCAAAGGCTTCAGGTTTGCACGTAGTCACGGAGCTGCATCACCCTGCTCCTCCCGGAGGGCGGTCAGGCTCTTGTCCAGATCGGTGCTGAGCAGCAGAAGGGATGGGGATTAGCTCTGGTTCACGCAGAGCGTGAAGAAGGGGGCTGGGCAAAGGCGACAGCCCTCCACACCACTGTGCTCCGTGTACGGCCCAGAGGCTGTGGGTGTGCTCCGGGGTGACCCCAGAGGCTGTGGATGTGCTCCTGCTCGGTCCTGTAGGCTGTGGATGTGCTCCTGCTCGGTCCTGTAGGCTGTGGATGTGCTCCTGCTCGGTCCTGTAGGCTGTGGATGTGCTCCTGCTCGGTCCTGTAGGCTGTGGATGTGCTCCTGCTCGGTCCTGTAGGCTGTGGATGTGCTCCTGCTCGGTCCTGTAGGCTGTGGATGTGCTCCTGCTCGGTCCTGTAGGCTGTGGATGTGCTCCTGCTCGGTCCTGTAGGCTGTGGATGTGCTCCTGCTCGGTCCTGTAGGCTGTGGATGTGCTCCTGCTCGGTCCTGTAGGCTGTGGATGTGCTCCTGCTCGGTCCTGTAGGCTGTGGATGTGCTCCTGCTCGGTCCTGTAGGCTGTGGATGTGCTCCTGCTCGGTCCTGTAGGCTGTGGATGTGCTCCTGCTCGGTCCTGTAGGCTGTGGATGTGCTCCTGCTCGGTCCTGTAGGCTGTGGATGTGCTCCTGCTCGGTCCTGTAGGCTGTGGATGTGCTCCTGCTCGGTCCTGTAGGCTGTGGATGTGCTCCTGCTCGGTCCTGTAGGCTGTGGATGTGCTCCTGCTCGGTCCTGTAGGCTGTGGATGTGCTCCTGCTCGGTCCTGTAGGCTGTGGATGTGCTCCTGCTCGGTCCTGTAGGCTGTGGATGTGCTCCTGCTCGGTCCTGTAGGCTGTGGATGTGCTCCTGCTCGGTCCTGTAGGCTGTGGATGTGCTCCTGCTCGGTCCTGTAGGCTGTGGATGTGCTCCTGCTCGGTCCTGTAGGCTGTGGATGTGCTCCTGCTCGGTCCTGTAGGCTGTGGATGTGCTCCTGCTCGGTCCTGTAGGCTGTGGATGTGCTCCTGCTCGGTCCTGTAGGCTGTGGATGTGCTCCTGCTCGGTCCTGTAGGCTGTGGATGTGCTCCTGCTCGGTCCTGTAGGCTGTGGATGTGCTCCTGCTCGGTCCTGTAGGCTGTGGATGTGCTCCTGCTCGGTCCTGTAGGCTGTGGATGTGCTCCTGCTCGGTCCTGTAGGCTGTGGATGTGCTCCTGCTCGGTCCTGTAGGCTGTGGATGTGCTCCTGCTCGGTCCTGTAGGCTGTGGATGTGCTCCTGCTCGGTCCTGTAGGCTGTGGATGTGCTCCTGCTCGGTCCTGTAGGCTGTGGATGTGCTCCTGCTCGGTCCTGTAGGCTGTGGATGTGCTCCTGCTCGGTCCTGTAGGCTGTGGATGTGCTCCTGCTCGGTCCTGTAGGCTGTGGATGTGCTCCTGCTCGGTCCTGTAGGCTGTGGATGTGCTCCTGCTCGGTCCTGTAGGCTGTGGATGTGCTCCTGCTCGGTCCTGTAGGCTGTGGATGTGCTCCTGCTCGGTCCTGTAGGCTGTGGATGTGCTCCTGCTCGGTCCTGTAGGCTGTGGATGTGCTCCTGCTCGGTCCTGTAGGCNCGGGGTGACCCCAGAGGCTGTGGATGTGCTCCTGCTCGGTCCCGTAGGCTGTGGATGTGCTCCTGTACAATCCCACAGGGTGTCTTGAATGATCTTGAGGACATGTGTCAGGTTACGACAAGTTAAAGTCATGACTCTGAGTGGTGGTTTCTTCTGGTCTTCCATGAGAAGACAGCTGGACTTGGTCTTGAAGGTCTCTTCCAGCCTTAGTGATTCAATGATGCTGGTGCTGTGGCTCGTGTTCGGGGTCTCTCTTCATCGCAGAATCACAGAGCATTAGGGGTGGGAAGGGACCTTGAAGGATCATCCAGTCCAATCCCCCCGCCGCAGCAGGACCCCTAGATCCAGCCAACACCCGCCTTTGCAGGGAAATCGAGTTGCCAGCGGTGAGCAGCAGAGCCCGGGGCCGCAGCCGTGTTCCCCGTAATTACCTGAGGTGGGGGGCTGCAGTTCCGGCAAAGAGCTGCCGCCACCCGTTAGCCAGGTAGGAGCGGAGCAGTCGCCGCCTCCCGGCCCCATCCAGGAGCCCGCAGGGGCGAGCGCAGGGCTCATTAGCCGTCCATTCATTCTGAGAAGCGCCCAATTACAGAGGCCGGTCCCATCCTAATGGAGCCCCGGCGCTGACGGCGGCGCACGGCTCCCTCCTCGCAGGCGGCAGCGCGGTTGAGCAGACGCTGCTCCGCGAGAGGAGCCCCCGGCGCTGCTGCCCACGCCGAGGGACCCTTTGAAGCTGCGAGCTGGGCGCTTTGATGTCTGCGGGAGAAAGGGGGGGATCTCTTGCTGCGGCGAGTCTGGGCTCTTCCACTCCCTTCAGCGCCAAGGAGAGAGGTGAAATAGTCTGGCTGGGAAGTGGGAAGACAGAAGGAATCCAGCAAGGAGTGTGATAGAGAGGGGAAAGTGCCCTCCAGCCCGAGTGAGCCGGGCACCCCCAGCCCCTCACCAATCCGGGGCTCTCCTTCCTTGCTCTCCTTCTGCATCCAGTGCTGGGCACCTCTGCACAAGGGAGACATCGAGGGGCTGGAGCGAGGGCAGAGGAGGGCAGTGGAGCTGGGGAAGGGCCTGGAGAATCCATCTGATGGGGAGAGAAGGAGAGAGTTGGGGCTCTTCTGATGAGAAGAGGAGGTTGAGTGGAGACCTCATCACTCTCTACAGCTCTCTGACAGGACACGGGAGAGATGCTGGTGCTGGGCTCTGCTCACAGGTCAGTCGTGACAGCAGCAGAGGGAAGGGCTTCCAGCTCCAACAGTTCCAAGCCCTTCCCGCTGGTGTTGCCTTAGCAGAAAGGTTTGCAGGGCTTCAAAACGACGTCGAGGAGAAGAGTGACCCGTTTCTGTTTGACATGAGGAGCCGGTGCCTCTCTGCACTGCCCATGAGGCATCATCTCTTCAGTCCCAGAACCACAGGGTGCCAGGGGTGGGCAGGCGCCTGGGAAGCTCGTCCAGCCCAGTCCCCTGCCACAGCAGCTGCAGCTGAGAAGAGCCTTCTGGGCAGCGAGAGTGTTTACGCCGGAGGACAAAGCAGAGGGGAACTGCGGGGATACTCTGTTTCTGCCGCCCTAAACATCGGTCTCTTTCACAAGTCACTAGTCCCCCAGCAGCGCTGCCAGGCAGGAGCAGCCTCTCCTCTCGCAGCAAGTCCGGCCACAGGCTCACAGAGAGTTGGGGCTGGGACAGGACCATCTTGGGCCATCTCGGCCATCCCCCAGCAGCGAGCAGGGAGGTCTTTAACCAGAGCCGGGTGCTCAGCGCCCCAGGGCTGTGGACGTGTCGGCGTGAGGCTGCGGCGCAGTGCGGCTACGTGGGGCGTGAGACGGCCGCTCAGGGGAGCGCAGAGCGGGCGGATGAGACGCACGATGCTCTCTTGTCTCCCCCTTGTTCCCCACGACTTGTGCCGGAGCAGCTGGTGATGTTTAGCGGAGGCGAAAGACGAGGGAGCCCCCGTGAGCAGGGCAGCGGATCCGGCTGACAAACCTAACTGGCGGCGCTGATTTGCCGGGAGTGGTTGAGGGCTCCGGTGCCGGCTTGTGCCGGGGGCGCTCACAGAAAGGGGCGAGAACCCAGAGCTCAGCCGAGGTGCTTAAAGCACAGAGCGAGTCCCCGGCCAGCTGGTCCTGCTCGTCGCTGAGTTTTATTCTGCCGCTTTACTCGCAGGGCCCAGGAAGTTCAAGCAGAAGGATCAAGAGGTTCGGTGCTGCGGCACTTGCGGGTCAGTGCGGGCGCCGGGGTTTATTGACTGGAAGATGTAGTCTGTTAATGGCCAAAGATAAGAAGGGAAGGTCGAGGCCTCCAAACGCCCCTGTCGGTAATTGCTGCCAGCCCAGCGCCACGTCCAGTCCCACTCAGACCTCAGTGCAGACTGGCTTTGGGGAAAAAGTCCCTGTCTTCCTGCTGAGGAGAGGCTGAGGGAGCTGGGGCTCTTGAGCTGGGAGAAAAGGAGGCTCGGGGGTGACCCCGTGGATGTTGATCAATATGGAAAGGGCAGCTGTCAGGCTCTGCTCAGGGGCACCCAGTGACAGGACAAGGGGCAGCGGGTGTGAGCTGGAGCAGAGGAGGTTCCACATCAGTGTGAGAAGGACCTTGTTCCCAGTGAGGGTGACAGAGCCCTGGCAGGGGCTGCCCAGGGGGGTTGTGGAGTCTCCTTCTCTGGAGACATCTCAAACCCTCCTGTACTGCTCCTGTGTGACTGGATCTAGGGGATCCTCCTGTGTCAGGGGACTGGACTGGCTGATGTTTCAAGGTCCCTTCCAACCCCTAACGTTCTGTGACTCTGGCCGAGTGCCCGGGCAGTGTCTGCAGAGCAGTCGGGGGCTGTGAGGTGCCCGGTGCTCTGTTGTGGGGCTGGGGCCGGTGATGCATGAGAGAGCCCTCCTGAGCGTGCAGCTCCCTGTGGGAGCAGGGCTGCAGGACTGGGTGCAGTCAGACACAGCAAAGCTCCTGCTGCTGAAGGACAGCCTGGCTGTGGCTGATGGGGTGGTGTGAGGGGCTGGGCTGGGTTGGCTGAGCCCAGGGGACTTCTCCAGCCTCAGCCACATTAACTGTGTGTGAATTGGGCAGCTCCTGAAATGATAGACTTCTAGTAATTAGATCGTGCTCTGACGAGCACCTAAGCCACTCTGTGTTTTGGGGTTGCCCGTTCTCAGGGCAGCCTGTCAAGGAGAGCCCTTACACCCGCCCCAGGAACCCACCGACCGAGGCAGCCTCGGGGCAGGCGGCTCCGGTCTATGGAACGCGAGCAACCGAGGGGTTGCCACGGCGACAGTTGGCTCTAATTGTGGTGCTTTTTTAGCAGCAAGGATTGGATGGCTCGGGCCATTTGGCTAATTAGATGTGAAGGAAGCCCTTCCTCAGGGAAAGGGTGCTCAGAGCCTGGACTGGGCTGCCTGGGGCAGCGGGGGAGTCCCTATCCCTGGAGGGGCTGCCTGGCTGTGGCCCTGAGCACCCTGCTCTGGCCACTGGGGTGATCACAGACTCACTCTGGTTGGAAAGGACCCCTGAGATCATCGAGCCCAACCCAAGGTGACCCCTGAATGGGGGCTGGGCTGGGCTGGGCTGGGCTGGATGAGCTCAGAGGGCTTTTCCAGCCTCAGTCACTCTGGATCCTGAAAGGAATAACAGAGACGATTGGCACCTATTGCTCACGTAGAGAACTGGAGCAGGCAGCATCGCCGAGGGCTTCAGCGCTCTCCACACCTCTTTCCTGGCCCCCCCGAGTTTCCCTGCAGGGTGTGGGATGGCTAGTTCCAGAGAGTGGTCTGTGGGGCTAGGGGGATGCTGAGTTCTGCTCTCCTTGGAGATGGTGCATCCAGCCCTGGAGGAGCACGTCTCGTTCTCCCGGGAGGGGGGTTCAGACTGGATCTTAGGACAAACTTCTTCCCAGAAGGAGTGGTGGGGGCCTTTGGACAGGCTGCCCAGGGAGGGGGTAGAGGCACCGGCCCTGGAGGGGCTCAGCAAGCCAGCAGCCAGGGTGTTTCAGGAGCTGGGCTAGTGGCTGGGGGCTGCAGGGCGGGCAGCTGAAGACCTTCTCCAGCAGCGCTGATTCTGTGACGTTCGCTGGGAGCAGCGCTGGTTCGGGGTGGGCTGCTCCCGTAGCCCGGTGGGCCAGTAGATCGTTCTCTGAACTGGACTGGCTCAGCAAAGGAGCAGTTTTATTTCAGGGACTGACTTCCAGCCGGGTGGCGGGGGCTGGCTATAAATAAAACACTCGTGCGGCTGAACCAGGGGAGATGAAATTGAAGGTGAAAGGACAGAGGCGGGTTTGAAGCCTGTTGGGTGGAAGGGCTGCTCGGTGCGGAGCCTGGCTGCTCATTAGGAGCTGAGCAGGGGCTGACAGGCCGCCTGCTCCCCGCATTAGGGCTCCACATTGACAGCAAGGAGAGCCCGGCCTCGGCGGTCTGGAGCAGCACCGGCACCGAGCGCGGGCCCCTCCCAGCTCCCCGAGTCCCCGGCAGAGCTGGAGAAACCCCGCGTGGAGGAGGGCTGGCGACCGCCGTCCTGAGGGCGCTTGGGGCTGGGGCTTGTGCCTTTGCCTCTGTGCTCAGCACTAGCCGGCTGGGCTGCTGCGCTGCGTGCCGCTGCAGCGGGGCTCCCTCCTGGTTTGGGTTATGGACCTGACTTGGCCAGAGCCCGGCGCGTGAAGCAAGAGGGGCCGCTCGTCCCCGTCACGCAGGCTGGCTGAGAACCAGGGCGACTGCAAACCCCGGCGTGGCCGGGAGCCCAGAGCGTGGGGGGAGCCATGGGGGCGCTTGCGCCTCCGCGGTTTCCAGGCCATGAACGATGTTGGCAGCATCTCGGCAGCGCTCGCGGACGCTTCATTGCCATGGCAACCCCGTGCAGATACAGGAGCTGCCGGCGACTGGAGAGCCCATCACGGTGGCACCTGCAGTGGCAGGAAGGAGCCTCCCTGCAGGTTGCAGACTGGGGGGTCTCGTTTGCCCACTGCAGTGAGCACAGGAGGTGTGAAGAGCCACCTGTGGAACCAAAGGGAGCTTCAGAATGCCTCTGCATCCCCATCCCGCTCCTCCTTAGAGGACGGGTCTTCCTGGTTTTGATGCTTCATAGACTCCTTAGGGATCAGAAGGGACCTCGAAAGATCATCCAGTCCAATCCCCCTGCCATAGCAGGATCCCCTAGATCCAGTCACACAGGATGCTGGATCCTGGTGCCTCCCAGTAAGTCACTGGAGTGACTGGAACGGGCTCTGTGTGGCAGGTCTCTTCCCCACCAGTGCGCATGAGATGTATGGGTGGGCTTGGAGCTTCTTGCTCCTCCTGAGGACGCAGCCCCTCCAAAGGGCCATGTCCTTCCCCAGTCCCACAGGCTGGAAGGTGCCCCAGGATGGGGTTAACCAGGTGCCTTCGGGGTGCTGTCAGCACTGCCTCCAAGTGGCTGTGTGGCAGCTGCGGCAGGCGGGCACTGGAACCTCCAAGAGCCCATTGGCATGCAAGTCGCCGCCATGTCTCTGCGGCTCTGTGATGCACTGGGAGCTAATTTTAATTTTTATTAAAAAAAATGCTTCTCGTTCTTCTATTTGCACAACATAATGTAGAGAAAGAGCTGAAGTCTTCGGGTGACCCGGGAGAGTCTTCTGGGAGATTTATCAACTGTCTGCTTCGTGTGTAAGAACATTTGTTTTAATTCCCGTATAAAAGTGAGATAAATTGGTTTGTGATAACACGAGGCCAAAAATACCTCCAGTTACCACTTTATTTCCATATTACAAAATCACACAATTCGCTGCATAATTAGAGGGCTGAGCGAGATAAAAGGGAGAGGCTGCTCGTGATCAGACTGGGGATGCAAAGCGTCAGCCTGCCAGAAGTGCTCCTGACTCGTGGAGACACTTTTCACACAACCCCAGAGCATTAGGGGTGGGAAGGGACCTTGAAAGATCATCCCATCCCCCTGCCACAGCAAATCCTCTAGATCCAGTCCCACTGGAACAGCCCAGGAGGGTTTGAAACTACTCCAGAGACGGAGACTCCACAACCCCTGTGGGCAGCCCCTGCCAGGGCTCTGGCACCCTCACTGGNCCTTCCTTCCCCGTGGGGGTGCCAGAGCCCTGGAAGGGGCTTCTCTGGAGACTTTTGAAACTCGCCTGGACTGTTCCTGTGTGACTTGGTCTAGGGGATCCTGCNCCCATCCCCCTGCCACAGCAAATCCTCTAGATCCAGTCCCACTGGAACAGCCCAGGAGGGTTTGAAACGACTCCAGAGACGGAGACTCCACAACCCCTGTGGGCAGCCCTCAGCCAGGGCTCTGGCACCCTCCCTGGGAACAAGGTCCNCCTCGGCAGGTTGATGCTCCCCTCCCTTCATCATCTCTGTGGCTCTTTTCTAGGATCTGCAGCTGCAAGTTCAGTTGTCATGGCCCCAGCGGCTGGAAAAATCTCTCCACTGGGTTAGCAGGGACTGAAAGGGCTGATCCCGCGGTGCTCCGCTCCCCAGAGCAATCCGGGCTCACGCAAACCGGCCGCTGGTGTAATTTGTTCTCCTGCAATTGCTGGCGGGGAGGTGTGCACGCTCCTCGTGTGCGCGCCCCTGGCGGGGAGGTGTGCGCGCCCCTGGCGGGGAGGTGTGCGCGCCCCTGGCGGGGAGGTGTGCGCGGTCCTCGTGTGCGCGCCCCTGGCGGGGAGGTGTGCGCGGTCCTCGTGTGCGCGCCCCTGGCGGGGAGGTGTGCGCGGTCCTCGTGTGCGCGCCCCTGGCGGGGAGGTGTGTGCGCTCCTCGTGTGCGCGCTCCTGGCGGGGAGGTGTGTGCGCTCCTCGTGTGCGCGCTCCTGGCGGGGAGGTGTGTGCATTCAAGACCGGGTCTGATTTTCTCTCAGGGTTCTGAGGGCGATGTTGATCATTTACATGAAGAAAGCAAGAATCGGGAGGAACAGAGAAATCTAAAATTCAAATGGAAATCACTTATGTAAAATAAGTGATAAAATCGAGGTGCCTTTGCATGTGAATGATCTCCTCGGGGCTGAGCTTTGCTGCTTCAAAGTCGGGTGCATTTGTAACGGCGCCGAGAGAAGTTTGAGTCAAAATTTGTCAAAATTCTGAGTCAGCTTCAGAGAGAGAGAGAGAGAGAGAGAGAAGGGGACAGAAGTGAGCGGGGACATCCCTCCACAGTGACTTTGTCCTTATGTCTAGCAAAGGGGGCTTCAGCCCCTCGGTGGCTCTGGGCTTGCAGACACCAACACAGAATCTCAGACCATTAGGGACTGGAAGCAACCTCCAAAGCTCACCCAGTCCAGTCCCCCTTCCAGAGCAGGATCTCCTAGATCCAGTCCCACAGGGACATGTCCAGGAGGGTTTGAAACATCCCCAGAGAAGAAGACTCCACAACCCTCCTGGGCAGCCCTACCAGGGCTCTGTCTCCTTCTCTGGGGACATTTAAAACCCACCTGGACATGTTCCGGTGCAACTGGATCTAGGGGGTCCTGCTGTGGCAGGGAGGTTAGACTGGGTGACCTTTCGAGGTCCCTTCCAATCCCTAATGTTCTATGATTCTGTGACCCTCACTGGGAAGAAGGTCCTTCTCACACTGATGGGGAACCTCCTCTGTTCCAGCTCACACCCACTGCCCCCTGTCCTGTCACTGGGTGCCCCTGAGCAGAGCCTGGCTCCATCCTCCTCACACCCACCCTTCACACATTGATCAACACCCATGGGGTCACCCCTCAGGCTCCTTTTCTCCCAGCTCCCCCAGCCTCTCCTCATCAGGGAGATGCTCCCCTCCCTTCACCATCCCTGTGCCTCAGCGCCAGGCTCTCTCCAGCAGCTCAGTCCTGAGGGGCCCAGCACTGGCCACGGGATTCCAGCTGCGGTCTCACAACGCAGCATTTATTTATGTGATTTTCTTGGCCCGCTCTGATTTCCCCCGGAGGTTCTCGCTCACATCAGCCTGGGCATCTCTCGCTAAATCTGCATCTCCACTTGTGAGTCTGATCTGGGGCTGGAGGCTGCGGGGTGTGCCGGGCGGCCGCGGAGGCTCCCGCGAGTTGTCAGAGCGCCGCTGTCAGCCGGCACCCGGCCGCCGTGTTCGCAGGCCCCCATCTGCGCTCATCTGAAGCGCTTTGAGGGAGCTTTATCGGGAGGAAATGAAACAAGGAGTGAAACAGCTCCACGAGAACGGTGCCTTTGTGTTCAGCTGCTAAGAGCTCACAGCGGAGATAAACCAGGAGCCGGGCCCGGCCTCATAACCGTCTCCATTAGCTCCTCTTATCTCCACAGCGCTCCCACTTGTCACGAGAGGCGCCGCGTGTCACTCATCTCGCCGCCTTCTGCGGAAGCTCTTCCCTCCCTCTAATCCCCGCCGGGGTTGCCAGGTGGGAGCCTTGGCTGGCGAGGTGCTGCGGTGGGACCTGCTGGTCCATGGCTGGGTTGACCTCCAGCCCCCCGGCAGCGGAGGTGGACGGATGCCGATGCCTGCGTGCGCCCGGCTGGCTGCAGCTTGGCCACCGTGGCAGCACTGGGCTAAGTTGCTGGGTCACACTGTCCCTGGGGCCAGTGGCCTCCAAGAGATTGGCACTGGGGCAGCTCAGGCTGGGGAGTCTCTGGCTGGAGAGGTGCTCGAGCACTGGTGCTGGACTCTGCTCTCAGGAGCCTTGTGACCCAGCGGTTGTGCAGACACAGCCCCCTTCCCCCGGTGTGTCGGTCTGTGCCGGTTTGGCCACAGGACCGGAGGAAATGGTGATGTCAGGACATGGGCTGAGCCTGACGATCTTTCCAGCCCCAGTCACCCTGCGAAATGGCAGCGGGTTGTGCCAGGGGGGTTCGGATCAGACAGTAGGAAGAGCTTCTTCACTGAAAGGGTCGTCAGACTGCCCAGGGTGTTGGCGGAGTCCCCACGCCTGGAGAGACCTAGAGGACGTGTGGGCGTGACACGAAGGGACAAGGGCTGATGACCTGTCAGAGGTGGTTCTGGGGTGAATGGCTTCTGCTTGGGCAGGGGCTTAGATGAGGAGACCTTCTTGAGCTCCCTCACAGCCCCAGGGGTGTCTCTTGGCACCAACGTTATCCTTGCACCAAGTGAGATGGGCGACAGCGTCCTGACTTGGGCAGAGCTGCCCGCACGGCGCCCGTTGCCACCGGCAGTGGTTTTCAGCAGCCCCCTTGCTGGCACCAGCCAGGCTGGAAGCTCTCCCCTTTCCCCAGCCGTGGAGGTGCCTGGCTGCAGCCAGCGGTTGGCTCTGCCGCTGCGGTTCTTCGGGGAGCTTTGCCGTCGGGCTGGGCTGATCAGCGCCGAGCAGGAGGAGCAGAGGACGCGGGGCTCTGAAGAGCCGCCCTCCCTGCGCAAAGATCTTCCCGTCTCCCGGGTTTGCTGTAAATTTGATTTCTGAAGGGCTCCGCAGAGCCTCCCCACCTCGCGCTGCGCTGCCTCGCTGCTAATCCTCTGCAGCCGTGAGCATCGCTCTGTTTATTCAGTCTCTCCTCTGAAAAGGCAATTGAAAAAGAAAAAGGGAGGTTTTCTCCCCCTGTGAGCTGGCAGAGTGGTTCTGAATCCCCGTGGCTGCCCAGCTCCTGCAGGACCTGCTCCCTCGCACTCCCCTAGTGAGCAGAGCTGGACGGCAGGAGCGTAGACCTTGTCAATCCTCTGCAAAGTTCTTCTCGATGAGTTGTAGAGGAGCTAAAGAGATAAATGGAGGATCTGCCTGCTGAGGAGAGGCTGTGGGAGCTGGGGCTCTGGAGCTGGGAAACAAGGACCCTGAGGGGTGACCCCAGGAATGTTGATCAATGTGTGAAGGGTGGGTGTGAGGAGGATGGAGCCAGACTCTGCTCAGGGGCACCCAGTGACAGGACAAGGGGCAGTGGGTGTCAGCTGGAGCAGAGGAGGTTCCCCATCAGTGTGAGAAGGACCTTGTTCCCAGTGTGGGTGCCAGAGCCCTGGCAGGGGCTGCCCAGGGGGTTGTGGAGTCTCCTTCTCTGGAGACATTTCAAACCCTCCTGGCCGTGCTCCTGAGCCACTGGGTGTAGGGGATCCTGCTGTGGCAGGGGACTGGACTGGCTTGTAATGGTGTCTCGTGTGTTGTGTTTCCTAGCTCTACATACAAACCACCACACTCACAATATCCATGAACTTAAGTGCTTCGGTGGCCCTGGGGATGCTTTACATGCCGAAGGTGTACATCATCATCTTCCACCCCGAGCTGAACGTCCAGAAGCGCAAGCGCAGCTTCAAGGCTGTGGTGACCGCAGCGACCATGTCGTCGCGGCTCTCGCACAAGCCCAGCGACAGGCCCAACGGCGAAGCCAAGACGGAGCTGTGTGAGAGCGTGGACCCCAACAGTGAGTACCGCTGCCCTTCTCTTCCGCGGCGGGCGGGGGTGGGCTCGGAGGCGCCGGCTGCTGTCCCGGGTCTGGGCTCTGTGCTCTTCCCTAGTCCCACCTGCAGGCCTCTGTGTCTCACACGGGTTAGTTTTCGTGTGAAATGCTCTGTGTCCCCCTCAGTTTTGTGGGCTGAGCCAGCTGGCAGCATCTTCTTGCAAAACAGCTGGTGGTCGTGAGGACCTCCTTCCCCTCCTCTGAGAGTGAGAGATCAGCATCCTCGGGCAGCCTGTGTCAACCTCAAACCTCCCTAACCCTGGCAGGTGTCTTGTCCAGGCTGGAGGGCGGGTTGAGCCCCCATCCCTGGATGAGTTTAGAAGTCACTGAGATGTGGTGTTGGTTTGGGGGTGACCTTGTAGAGCAGGGGTGATGGTTGGACTCGATGGTCCCAGGCGTCTTTTCCAACCTGGAATCGCCAGTAACGTCCCCAACCTGAGCTCTGGTTTTGCTTCTTGCAAAGTTTCTTTGCAAAACTCCCCCAGTCCCTGAAGATTTCTGTCCAGGTGGTTGTCACCCACCCCGTAATGGGAGCGAACATCTCCCCGCTGGTGTAAAGGGAAATGGACCCAGAGCCCCCTCACAGCTGCCTCTCCTACTGAGGCCCATGCTGTGACCCCAGTGACACAAGGGGAGCCCTCAGTGCAAGGGGGCGTCAATGCATGTCCTGCTCTGGGGGGTACCCAGCAAGGGAGAGACCCCCTGACCCCTGGCCAAGTCAGATCTCCACTGGGTGATGCCCAGCCCTTTCTGCCATCTCTGCTCTCTGAACCCACCTTGCTGTGATGCTGAAGGTGCAGCCCTGCAGGGGAGGCTCTGACTGCTGCTGAGCTGCTGGAGCAGGGCAGGTCATAGAGTCATAGAATCATTAGGGATTGGAAGGGACCTCAAGAGATCATCTAGTCCAATCCCCCTTCCCCAGCAGGATCACCCAGACCAAGTCACACAGTCAGCCAGGACCTGAAAACGCTTGGGGGGTGGAGGCAGAGAAAGGAGGAGGAGGAGGGAAGGGGATTTCACAGAAGAGCTAAGACAGAGCCGGGCCTGGGGACTGTGGCTGAGCTGCTGCTCAGCCTGCAAGGGGACTTGCAGTCAGGTTCTGCTCCTGAACAAAATCTAAGTGTAAGAGTTGCCACTCAAAAACTTGAGCAACAAGAAAAACAGGGTCGTTCCAATGATGAAACAGTGTGGGGAAGGTTCTGTGGGAACTGGGGGTTCCTGCTCTGGGCTCCTTCTCCTGGGCTCATTCTCCTGGGCTGCATCTTACTGCTGTTCTCAGGCTTCTGAGAGTATTTCCCTCCCCACCTCCAAAGAACAGGCAGGTTTCTCCCTGGGAGGGAGCTGCCTTTTCCTGCTCCCTGGAACTCCCCTGTTTCTGCTGAAACAGCCCCCCTTTGCATCCAAGACTGAACGTGAGAGTGGGGTCTGGGGAGGCAGGAGAAGGACGGGATGTGCTGAGATCAACTTGTTCCTCCCTTGAGCACCCAGACCTCAGGCCTGGCTTTGCTAGCGCCCATTTAACGCCTGAGGTCAAGTCCTTGGGGACCTTCTTCCTCCCCTTCCTCCTCCTCTTCCTCTTCCTCTTCCTCCTTCTCTTCTAATGTTCCCAAAGATCAGAGTGATGTCTGTGCTTCTTTGTGGCCAAGCACAGTGATGTTTAGGGTTCTGTGGAGACCCCCGTTCTGAAGGTCAGACCCCCAGGCACTGCCACCCAAAGCAGGACTCCCCAGCAGCGCTCGGACCGCAGGGTTTGCATCATCAGTGCAGGGCTGGTGCTCCCTTGGCTTCATCAATCAGTGAGGGGTTGGTGTTTCCACGGAGCCACCAGCTTGGGATTCACGGGGCTCCAAGCGCTGGGGTGGTGGCCTTGGCCTTAGGCTTAGCCTGGTGAAGTGGAGGCTCAGAGCAGTCCCTGGACCTCAGCACCTCAGCTGCCTGCAGCGAGGAGGCTGTTTTTCATGGAGTGGATGAGCAGACCCTGCTGGGATGACCCTGAGGCAGCCGTGGGAAGGAGTCCAGGCTGCCCAGTGCCCCCTTAGAGCAGCAGCTCCAGGAAGACACATCCCTGCAGGAACAGGCTCTGTGGGGACACAGGCAGTGCTGGCCTTCGGTGCCCCCGTTCGGGGCTCACGGGCAAACTCTCGCTGCCTGTGGGACAGCTCTGGGTGAAGACAGCAGCGCAGAGCAGCCCGGCAGGAGGGGCTGGAGATGGGCAGCAGTGCGAGCACCGAGGCGACAAACACCTGTGGGGAAGGGAGGAGCGTGGCTGAGACCGGCTGAGAAGGAAAGGTGTCACCAGGGGGCAACCAGAAGGCTCTGAGGTCTACACCTAGCAGTTCCCAGAGTGATTCTCAGCAGTGCTGGGGGTCCGTGGAGTCCTGGCCGGTGTGGGGGGCTCGGTGCTGGTGCAAGACTCTTTCCTCTCTCCCCATTGTTTAGCCTAAGCAGAACTTTGTGGGCAGCTGACCCAGCTTCCAGCAGCCAGGTCCAGTCGCCAGCCGCGTGTCCGTCCTCGCTGCTGTCCACGCGTGGAGGGTGGGCGCTGGCTCTGTGTCCTCCCAGCAGGGAGCTGTGGGCAGTGTCTGTGGAACAGGAGCAGCTCCTGTCTCGGACAGACGTCCGGACGCTGCTGTGCAGAGGGTCCTCTGCTGTGCCCTCTGTGTGTGTGTCTGCTCCTCCTCATCTTTAATGTCACCGACTCATCCCCTCCCACCTTCCTGGGGAGAAGCACCCCAGAGTGGTTGTTGATGCTGCTGAGAACCCTGAGAGCAAGGGCAGAGGGTGAGGAAGGACTGGGGAGACTTGAGCTGAGTGTTCCACAGCTTGCTTGGGGCAGGGAAGAAGTTGACAAATAACCGGCCAGCCCGGCTCCTTGCCCCCGTGCCCACGCGAGCCGACGGGTTTGCCCGTGGCCCGGGGTCACTGTTGCGCGGGGGCACCTGGCAGCTCCGGTCCGAGCCCTGCGGCCGGGCCAGGCTGCGGAGGGCTGCCGGGGGCGGGCGGCTTGTACACAGGCTGTGTTTGCTTTCCCCGTAGCCCGCACGCCGGCAGCGCGGAAGGGTGTCCAAAAGTCAGTGACTTGGTGCACTCTTCCCCCCGCTGTCTAGCCCTTGCCTGGCGCCGGACACAGGTAAGGACCGGCCGGGCTTGTGTGGCTGCTTCCTCGCGTCGTGCTGCTGCCTGTCGTGCGTCGGCGAGCCGGGAGCCCGCGGCTCTGCCCCGGCCGGCAGCCGCCTCGGAAACTGCTCACGGCTCCGTCACCCGGAGCTCCCGCGCCAGGGGCTGGCTCTGAGAAGGGCAGAACCGGGGCTGTGGGTGGGTTTGGTCCCCTAGCAAAACGAGGGGCTCCTCCAGCGGAGGTGGATCCCAAAAAAACACGTTTAGGGGATGGAGAGGGATGGAGAAGGACAAACAAGTGCTCCGGAGTCCACTGCGACCGTTAGAGCCGCAGCTCCCAGCGTGTTTTCTGACTCATTTCTAGCAGCCCCAGCAGCAGGGTTGCCAGGCAGCGTGAAACAAGCGGCCAGTGCTGGTCCCCCGTCCTCTGGAGCTGCCCGTGACTGGACACAGCCCCAGGTTGCCAAAGCTTCCCTCCCCCGGGCGATCCCCGGTGACTGCCCCATGTCCCTAGCCCCACGTGAGCAGTTTTTGAGGGCTGAGTGTCCTGTGTGTCTTCGTGGAGACCTCGTGTGCTGGCGCTGCGCTGGAGACCAGTCACTGTCGGCCGCGAAGTGCTGCTGGTGTCCGCGTGCCCGTGCGATGGCTTGGGCTGCCCCGTCGGCGCTTGCCCGGGTGCGGGAGGTGCTGCTCCCGTGCGCCTGGTGCTGGAAGGATCGTGGAGTCATTCCGGTTGGAAAAGACCCCCGGGAGCATCGGCTCCAACCATCAGCCCCACTCTGCAAGGTCACCCCTGAAGCAGACCCCCAAGAAATTGCTGTTTGTGGCCTCCAGAATGTCCAGCTGACCCCCGCTGGGTGAGAACTTGCACAGCAGAGGTAGGGCTGGTGCCTCTGAGTCTCAGGGGAAAAACACCCCTGGTACCTGTAGCCGGTGTGAATTGCCACAGCTCCAGCTCCAGTTCAGCTCGAGTTCTTGTGAAGTGCTCCAATTGCCTGTGATTGTGTTTGATTCACCCCATTATCGTCCCTTCCCGCTTGCTCAGGCAGAAAGCCCGGGCTGAGGTGTGAAGCTCTTGATGAACATGGAGAGGACCTGCCAGAGGCAGGAAGGTGGTGGTCACGGGGTGCTGTCAGGGTGAGGGGGAAGCAGGACAGAGGAGATGGGGCTGCTCATGGCATCACTGCAGGGCAGATGGGAGAGAGTGAGGGGTGACTGTTTGAAGAGGGCATTGCTGAGGACGTGAGAAGGGAGACAGGGCAAAGCGACTGGGAGATGCGTTTAGGGGTTTTGAAGCTGTTTCCCGTGAGTGTCAGGTGGGACTTCTGTGCTGTTGAGACCTGTGGAAACCTCTGGGTGAGGTCTAGGTGAGGGAAAGTAGGGTCCAGCGCCTGAAGCTGCTTTGGTCGAGCTCTAGAGCCACGTTTGTGCTGCGGAAATACCTGCAGCTCTTCCCTCCTGCTCATCGCCGAGTGATGTGCTCACAGGGCAGGAGGAAAGGACAGTCCAGTGAGCACTGGGATTGTACTGGAAGGTCTAGGTCTGCCCCTTGGGCTTCCAGAGCCTCCCAGTGCAAGGAGCAGGCGGTTCCACACTCCTTTCCCCTTGTGCCATCCCCTGGATGATGCTCGTGCGGAGCAGATGGGATCGAGCCAGTCCCAGGAAGGCGCCTCCACCCTCCTAGACTTGGTCGCGTGTTGAGGGCGCTGCTCTGACGCTTCGTGCCGAGCTCAGTGGCTTCCTCGTCTGAGCTGGTGCAGAGGCTGCTTTGCCAGCTTCCCCTCCAGCACACTGGGGTCAGGAGCACTCAGCCACGCAGGCAAGGCAGACCGTTCCCCAGGGGTTAAGGGGTTCAGAGAACACCGTGACAAGGGTGACCGTGCGGCTCCAGGGGGACCCGGGTGATGGCCACAGGCTCGCTGTGCTCTGGGGCTGCCGTGGCACTGCTCGAGGAGCCACTGACTGCAGACTGCCCCCGGCTCTCCTGGCTGGGCTGTTTGTCCCAGTTGATCCCTGCAGCAGGATGCTCCCGGTGTTGCGGGACCAACATTCACGGGGTCGCCCCTCAGTCTCCTTGTTTCCCAGCTCCCCCAGAGCCCCAGCGCCCCCAGCCTCTCCTCATCAGGGGCCAAGAGCTCGCTCTCGTTTCACGACAGGAGAAGCCAGGCCCAGCCCAGCTCTTTAGAACCCGGTGCCGAGCTGAGCTCCCCGAGAGGCTGCGCTCTGGGTTCCCAGCCGCCGGCGCAGCCGTCACGTCCTGCTGCGGGGAGGAGAGGGCAGCCGAGCGAGTGGCTGCGGGGCCGCCTCGCGTCAGGGGCGAGCGGCTCCGCTTGTGCTGGGATCGATACGGGCGACGGGGCTCATTAAATGAGCAACTGGAATCCTTGTCCCTGAGCTCCATCCGCAGCTGCCCCGCAGGGAGCAGGACTGACCGCAGGCGGCAGGGAAGGTCAGCCAACACTTCCTCTCGGCTCTGCCGCCTGGGATCCCCGTCCTGTGCCAGCCCCGGTGCCTTTGCCGTGGCCTCACTCCACAGCAGGGTCCCCCAGATCCAGCCGCACAGGGGTCTTCTCTTTCTTGGCTTCAGGAGACGTGTGTGGCTGTCAGCAGGTGACGGCTGAGAGGGGACCGTCCCTTTGTCAGGAGAAGAGGTGCTCATGGAACCAGGGGTCTGTGGGTAGGGTGGGGTTGGGTTGACACTTGGAATTGATGATCTTGGAGGTCTCTTCCAACCCTTCCAATCCCTAGTGTTCTGCAATACTGTGAATGATTCTATGATTTTGACTTTGGGGTGGGATTGTTGGGTCTGAGCTCTGTCTGACAGCAAGGCTGAGGGAGCTGGGGCTCTGGAGCTGGGAGAAAAGGAGCCCTCAGGCTGACCCCATGGATGTTGATCAATATGTGAAGGGTGGGTGTCAAGAAGATGGAGCCAGGCTCTGCTCAGGGGCATCCAGTGACAGGACAAGGGGCAGCGGGTGTCAGCTGGAGCAGAGGAGGTTCCACATCAGTGTGAGAAGGACCTTGTTCATGGTGAGGGTGCCAGAGCCCTGGCAGGGGCTGCCCAGGGGGTTGTGGAGTCTCCTTCTCTGGAGCCATTTCAAACCCTCCCTGGCCATGTTCCTGTGCGACTGGATGTAGGGGATCCTGCTGTGGTGGGGGGTTGGTCTGGATGATCTTCCGAGGTCCTTTCCAACCCCTGATGTTCCGTGGGTGGCTCTGTGTGCAAAGCCAGGGTCTTGTTTCCCAGCCACAGTAACAGAAGGCCAAGGGGCCATCTGGTTAATGCCCAACACGTGGAAATGCCCCTGAAACGCAGTGGCCACCTGTGACAGGAGGGAGCCACCGACCAGCGCAGCGCCTGGAGTGGCTCGACGGCTCCTCTGTGCTCGGTGCACGCAGCCCTACCTGGGAGAAGAGCCTGGCACCGCTTCTCGTGAGGTGCCTCGTGCTGCGGCTCCGTGGAAGGAGGAAGAGTGAGTCGCGGTTGCCATAGTTACCCCCTTGTCACGGAGCAAAGAGCCTGGGATGAAACCCCTGCCCTTACCTCCATCAGTGGTTACACACTTCCAGGAGCCGTGAGAGGAAGGCTCTCTGCAAACAGCTGGGCTGTCGATGGCAGCAGAGCTCCCCTGGCCACCCAGGGGCTAGCCAAACCTGCTGGAGAAAGAGCCATCATGCAGCTCTGGAGAAGGAACACGCTTTCCAGTCCATTTCTCCTCTTTGCTCACTGGGAACCTTCTGGGTTTTGTTCTGGAGATGTTTGTGACTCACAGCTCATTGCGGGTGGGGAAGGAGGGTCTCCAGTGCTGAGCCACGGGGGTGGTGGAGGGAGGGGAACATCTCCCTGATGAGGAAAGGCTGAGGGAGCTGGAGAAAAGGAGCCTGAGGGGTGACCCCATGAGTGTTGATCAAGATGTGAAGGGTGGGTGTGAGGAGGATGGAGAGAGGCTCTGCTCAGGGGCACCCAGTGACAGGACAAGGGGCGGTGACCCCATGAGTGTTGATCAAGATGTGAAGGGTGGGTGTGAGGAGGATGGAGAGAGGCTCTGCTCAGGGGCACCCAGTGACAGGACAAGGGGCAGTGGGTGTGAGCTGGAGCAGAGGAGGTTCCCCATCAGTGTGAGAAGGACCTTGTTCCCAGTGTGGGTGCCAGAGCCCTGGCAGGGGCTGCCCAGGGGGGTTGTGGAGTCTCCTTCACCTGAGATGTTCAAGACCTGCCTGGATGTGTTCCTGTGTGACTGGATCTAGGTGATCCTGTTGTGTCAGGGGGATGGGACTGGATGATCTTTGGGGTCCCTTCCAATTCCTAATGATTCTGTGATTGACCCAGTCTGAGCCCAGCTTCTCTGGATCAGTGTTGACGAAAACAGACCCAATACCAGCTGTGTGGTTTGGGTCTGGGCTAGCCAAACCTGCTGGAGAAAGAGCCAGCGATGGATGAGGAGGCTGACGAAGCCTTGCACAGCCACCAGCTTGTCTCATGGCTTCTCTCCCGAAGGGAACAGCCTCCTCCTGAGGGCTGCACCGCCACCAGCACCACAGCAGCTCCAAAACCTCCCTGAGAAGCAGCCTCAGCCCTGTAGCAGACCCATCCCAGGAGCAGATCTGCGCTGCTGCAGGTCACCCCTGCAGTGAGCAGGACGTGAGCCACACCGGGGCCGGTGCTCACGTGCCTGGGGCTCGTGGTGCCAGCACCGCAGCCCCTCGGTGACCCTGTCGCAGGGGGATGCGGAGAAGCTCCTCTCCATCGCCAGCCACGGCCGCCGGTGGTGCCAGCGTGTCCGGACGCGTGCGGTCCCCTCGGAAAGGGGACGGTTGCTAAGCGACTGCAGCCCTCTGTGTGGATCCTGTGCTGCTGTGGTTCCTCCTCAATCCGTGTTCTGGGGCTGCTTCATTGGATCCTATTGGCAGCGGCAGTGGAGGGTCTGTGCCCTGGGCACCGACGGGGCTGCCCGTGCCAGCCGTCATGCTGGGACATCACCCTGGGGTGCGAGCTGAGGTGGGAACCGGTGGGTGTTTCTGCTGGAGAGGAGGCCTCCAGCCCAGGCTGGGCTACCCTGGCTCCAGGCTGGCCCCACAGGCACCCTCCTTCCTCCCGGAGAGCCCTCTGTGAGGGTCGAATGAGTTTGATAAGGGCACTGTTCAGAGCCTCTGGCTTTCTAGAGAATCAACCTCGGGGCTCGCTCGCCCTCCCCCTGTGGGGCTTTGCTGCTGCTGTGACCTGCAGAGCATCCTTCTGCAAAGAGCTGGGCCCATCGCTCCCCAGCCCGAGCTCCCACGTGGGGCTGAGGCAGTTACCGAAGGGGGAGAGGGCATCAGAGAGAGAAGAGGGCATCAGTAGACAAGTTATCTCAGGTAAAGACACCACTGGCATCTCTCACTGTGAGGTTGTGCCAGGGAGGGGGTTCCAGGTGTCTTCAGCTTCTCCAGGGTGACACCCCCACCAGAGAGGGACCCTGCCCCAGGGCCTAGCGTTTGCCTGGAAGCCCCGTTGCTGCTGTTCTAGGGGGTCTGAGCTGATATCAGTGGGCAAAACGAGGAGGTAAAGCAGCAAAGCTGAGGATGGAGCCTCCTTGAGGAGTCTGAAACACACTTTAAAAAAATAAGGAGAAGGCAAACTGAAAATAGAGCTGCCACCGCCCCCTCCCATCCCGGGTTTGATTTTTCCAGCATCCCTGGGGGATGACAAGCAGCTCCCTGGTGATTCGGGACATGGTGCCCAGCGTGCGGCACGAGCAGCAGCAGCAGCAGCGGGGTGAGCAAGGGCTGGGTGAGGCTGCGTGGTCCCTCTGCAGTGCCGTCCTTCTGGAACAGCTCTCGTGATGGCTTCGTAGTGGCTGCTCTGGCCTGTCCAGCCCTTCCCTCAGGGACTGCTGCTGCCATCCCTCCCACAGAATCTACAGGGCATTGCCCTGATTGTAGGAGGGATGTAGGGATGGCCAGCAGGATGGATGTAGAGATGGCCAGAGGGATGCAGGGATAGCCGGAGGGATGTAGGGATGGCCAGAGAAGCTGCCTGGGGCTGTGCCTTCCCCACCCAGAGCACTGCTCATCCCGCAGGACAGTGCTTGCAGCTCCAGCTCCGGTGCCACAAACAGAAGGCAGCGATTCCTCCCCAGTTCCACCCTCTGACCCTGGTGCTGGGCTGCCCTCAGGCCACCTAGGTGCCAGAGCAGTTAGTTAGCAGCCAGGAAGCAGAAGCAGCCTCTTCCACACCTGCTGCTGCCAGGGGCTGTGCAGGGGGCAGGGGAGCCCCGCAGCTACTCCTGGGCATCCCCGGCACCCAGGCGCTAATTGTCGCTGCTTCGCTGGGAGTGACAAGGAGAGATGACAGCTCGAGCTGCTCTAATTGATGAGAGGAGAAGGCTGTAAAGCAATTACAGAGGAACACGCTTTCTACTAACGTTATATTTGTAATTTAATAGGTTTGTGTTCTATTATTAAAGCCGTGAGGTTCTGGGGGCTCATCTGCACCGGAGTCACGCGGTTCAGACTGCGGCCGAGCAACCAGCAGCGACCCAATGGCACAAACCCTGCCATGAATCACAGGGTGTTAGGGATGGGAAGGGACCTCCAAAGATCACCCAGTCCAGCCCCCTGCCACAGCAGGATTCCCTACATCCAGTCGCACAGGAACATGGCCAGGGAGGGTTTGAAATGTCTCCACAGAAGGAGACTCCACAATCCCCTGGGCAGCCCCTGCACACCCTCACCCAGAAGAAGGTCCTTCTCACATTGATGCGGAACCTCTTCTGTTCCAGCTCACAGCCTCTGCCCCTTGTCCTGTCACTGGGTGCCCCTGAGCAGAGCCTGGCTCCATCCTCCTGACACCCACTCTTCACATATTGATCATCATTCATGGGGTCACCCCTCAGGCTCCTTTTTCCCAGCTCCAGAGCCCCAGCTCCCTCAGCCTCTCCTCAGCAGGGAGATGCTCCCCTCCCTCCACCATCCCTGTGGCTCTGTGCTGGGCTCTCTCCAGCAGCTCTGTGTCCTTCTGGAGCTGAGGGACAGGATGCTCCAGCTGTGGTCTCAGCAGGGCCAAGCAGAGGGGCAGGATGGGTTTCTGTCCAGCTGTGGGCACTGGTGCTGCAGATCAGTTGCTGGTAGACAGCAGCACCCCAGGAGAGGGGTGAACATGCAGCAGAACGCTCTGTTTACACTCAGATGTAAATTTGAAGTCATTTTCTCGCAGCATCGTGCCGTGTGCTGGGTTCTGGGCAAACACTCAGCACTATTTAGGGCTGCTGCTTTCATCGCTTTCTCACCCAGCCTCCCCAGTTTGAAGGCAGCAGAGCGTGCGGATGGTGCTTCCAGTCACGGAGGCAGAGGAGGAGCCTTGTGCAGTCACACAGCAGCCTCCCAGTCCCTGAAAGGGCTGGGGGATTGAGAGATGGGACATTGCTTGGTGCAAGCAACATGTTCCTCTGTCTGTTAGACATCCAGGAGTTCCTTACATGTGATTCCATACATGCTCTACAGTAGCAGTGGCTGGCTAACAGGTCCAGTAAACACTATCTCATGCTAACTAGCTACAATTGTCACCTGAGCAAGCTACATATCAAAGCACCCGTGGTACGCCATGGATGGAGAGTGTTATCTGCTGGAGCATTGTCTGTTAGCAGTTCTTGCTGCTCCGGGAGGCCCCTGGTGTAATTCCAGGTATCTTGTTCCTGCTGTTAGCTAAACTCTTCAGCTTCAGCAGGACGTAGCCCACGGCTTTCAGCCCAGGAGCGGTCACACATTTCCAGTCATCATTTCATCATCAGACATCAGCTCAGCAGTGCTGTTGGATCTTTTGCAGACCAACATCTCCCCTTTTCCTGTTTACACAGAAAGGACACTACGAAGCGATCGCATTATTAGGCTTTTAAAACATGGAAACACACAAGGGACAATCCCAGGATCGTGCAGGCATGCTCAGTCCTCCGCGGGTTCTGCTGGATCCGGTTCAGATTCATTGAGCCTGGTCTCTGGTTCTCGGAATGGTCGCACGGCTCTTGCTGGTATCCACCTCGGTCCCTTTTCTGTGGAGACACAAGCATAACCTCTTCCCCCGGCAATCAATGGAAATGGCCCTTGAATCTGCGGGGCCTCTGGGCTCTTAACACCAGGGGTTTTTCTTTTAGTTCCGTCCGTGTAGTAAGAGACAAATGCCTATAAATAGGTGGATTTTGGTCAACAAAGAGACTATTCAGAAAATTAAAAAACATAGAGAGCCTTGTGTAATCTCTCTGTTGGGGACTGTGTTTCTACTCCCCCTCTCTGCTGTTCCAAAGTGTGTTTTAAGGAGCCATGCGCTCTGTTGTTCAGAGTGTCCCGTAGGGGAGTGGGGAATGCCTGTGATGTGTGTAATACCCCACAGCTGAAAAGAAGGAACGCACACGCCTGGAGACATGTGCAGATCCATTGTCTGTCTTGATCTGGTTTGGAACTCCGAGGGTGGCAAAAGCAGCAGAAACATATTTGCCTACTTCTCTAGCAGTTCCTCCCGTGTGCAGAGTAGCAGCGACTGCCCCTGAAGAGGTATCAATGGAGGTATGAACAGACTTTTGTTGCCCAAAAGGCACCACTTGCTTGTTCAAAAATGTTTGGCAGGGTTGTCTGTACCGTCACAGTCAGGGCATCAGCTCCTCTGTTACCTTCAGTCAGGTATCCTGACAGGGCTGTGTGTGACCTAATGTGCATAACAAACTAAGGTGGCAAACCACTCCTTCAACACACCCATCAACAACCAGTACCACTGGAGACTGGCAGTCTCTTGCAGGAGCCTCCTTCAGTTCGCTCCACCAGTCCTGCTACATAACAAGAACCTGTAAGAAGATTAAGAGGAAGGTGACATTTTTGAAATACCCGAACCACAGCAGCAAGCTCTACAATTTGGGGTGAACCCTCCACAACCTGGATGTCTGATTTCCAGGTGAAGGTTTCCTGTTCAATGTTTTCCATTGTAGTATCTTGCATTTGGGTCACAACCTGCTGAATGAGCTAAACAGAACGCGGGATAAAACACAGTAAAAACAGAAGGATGGCTAAACCACATAAACTGCTGCTTCTACATGAATTATTGTCTTCATCCATTCTCTCAAACTTCTACTATTCAATGACTTACTATCATTTTCTGTCTTTTTCAACTTACACCAGCAAATTTTATGGGTTAGTAGTTGTTAGTAGTTCAGTAAAATTACACAGTTCTATGAGACTCCTTTTTCTGCTGCCTCAGTTTCCCCAAAGTTTTGGATCAACTTCCACGACATAGCTGTGAATTTGCAAATTTAGACCTGTCTGCAACCCATTTGTCTTTTCCCCCTTTTTTAAATGCACCTAATAATCCCATTAACCAATCTTTTTTGTCCCACTTGTGTAGCTATTAATTTATCCCCCAAAAAATTTCCACATCTTCTTAAATGTTTTTGTGTAGTTTGATGATCTGTGTTAGATAGTTTTGTCCTGCTCCGGCAGGGAGGTTGGACTCGATGATCTCTTGGGTCCCTTCCAACCCCTAACAGCCTATGATCCTATGATCAATTCTCATATGCATTCCTGCATTGATTTTAGAGTGAGTTGCTGGGCTCATCTAACATACACCAGCAAATTCTTCACATCCACGTCCATGAGCTAGAAGCTAAAAATCTACTAGGTAGAGCTCTGTTTTCGCAGCATTACATGTCCTACATCCTTAACATCAGTTTAAAAGATCAGCAAAAGTACCAGCACTGTAAAATACTGAGGCTTCTAGCTGCAACAACTTGCAGACCTCAAGGAAAACACATAGTTATAATTGAAAGAGACCAAAAGACTGCCTGATTGTTACAATCTGGGGCAAAAACATGAACCATTTTCTTTTGCCTATGACAATGACTAACATGGGTTTGGCTTACAATCTTTATAGTGTTTGGTGTTACGAGTGTTAATAGACCAAGAGAGTCAGGACTCCCTACAAGTCATGAAATTACTATACCTGGCCACACACAGCCTCTGCAAATCAGAAAAACTAAATTTGGACCAATTACACCACTTGGAGGAGTTCAAATGTATCGGAGTTACATCCTGCACATGAGTCTCATCTGGATAATGTCTTCTGGAATCAAATTTTACACAGCCATCCATACAATGGAATTTAAGAGGCCAATCTCCTGTGGTTCTGTTGGTGATTGTGGCAACCAGTTGTCCCAAAGACCCAATTAATAAAAACATCTTTTGAGAAAAGCTTTGCTTTTTGATAAAAGCACTCACTTCTGAATTTTTTACAGCATGACTTCCAGTCCATAGGAATGCTCACCAAACAAGTGTGAAAAGGGTCTTCAGGAGCAGCCAGAGACAGGCACAATGGAGAAGGGTTCTCCTTCCTGCTGCATGTGGAGGAATTGGACTGGATGCCCTCTGGAGGTCCCTTCCAACCCCGTGGTTCCACGATTTCCCCTCTAGTGGGACTAGAAGTGGGACTTAAGGCTCAGGGTGGCTTTGCCAGGCGTGAGCCAGGCAGGGTCCTCAGCAAGAGTCAAGAACGTGAAAGCGAAGGAGTCGAGTGCAATCGGCCGTGGTGGCTGCAGAGCATCTCCTGGCCCAAGCCCCAGGCTTGGCCATCACGGTGCCAGCCCGTGCTCAGCGATGGAGCTGAGAGCAGCCTTCACACGTTTGATCGCCTGAGCTGCTCAGGGGTTGTAACAAGACTCACGCTTGGTCTGTGAATCCTCTCTCTGGGCATGGAAGTGGTGACAAATGTGCCTCCAGTTGTGGGGAAAGTGATTAAATCTCACTCTGAGCAGCTCCTGACGGATCTCCTGCCTTGTGGGTGCTGCAGGAGCTGCTCTCTGTGTGAAACTTCCACATCTGGGGGGGGTTTTGCTTCTGCCGCTTGTTGATTCCAATGTGTAGTCAGCACTGAGACGTGGTCGTTCCTCATCCTGTCGCTCCCCTCGAAAGGGCGACGGCTGCTGCCTGTCGCTGCCTGTGGGGCTGCCGGGGCAGCAGCCGGGAGGGCAAGTGTCTCCTTCATCGTGGTGATCACCTCACTAAGTGGTGGAGGATGCTCTTGTCAGGGACGTTGCTCCTGTGGAGCAGAGCTGGGCCACGGACATCACTGGAGCCCATCCTGCCACAGCCAGACTGTCCACAGAGCTTTGTGGTGCTGGGGGGGCATCGTGCTGGTTATTGCCCTTCCCGGCTGCATTTCCCTCCTCAGCACCGGCAGCGGCCCCAGGCTGGGGGTGTCTGCAGTCGGGCTGCCAGGGAGAACGAGCTCTCCTGCCGCGTGCCCAGGAGAAGTTAATGGGGCCTGGAGACTGTCGGTGTTTTGCAGGATCAGCCCTTGGCTGAACAGGCAGCTCTGACCCGCCCGTGGAACGGCTGAGTAGGGGCTTGTGGTAGCACTGCACAGCACCGGGGTGCACTGGGGGTCCCTAACGGGCAGCATGGAACCGCCTGGGAGGGAAAGCGCTGCTTTGTCTTCGTCCTTGGAAAGCCACTGCGAGCAGCATGGCCAGTGCTTGCGTCTGGCTGTCATCTCTGTGTTGTACGCTGCTCTGTCACTGCTCCGTCCTTGCTCACTGATTGATGGTGGAGAGCCTACTCACTCCATCCTTACTCACTGATTGATGGTGGAGAGCCTACTCACTCCATCCTTACTCACTGCCTGATGGTGGAGAGCCTACTCGCTCCATCCTTACTCACTGATTGATGGTGGAGAGCCTACTCACTCCATCCTTACTCACTGGTTGATGGTGGGGAGCCTGTCCTCACTGGAGCCAGTGTTTCAGCACAGGGGCAGCGGTGGTCTCTGCTGAGTGATGGGGTTTGGCTCTGGGAAGCACACACAGCCTCTGGGAGCACCCAGGAGCTTCAAGTGGTCTCATGGTGACTCTGTTGGTTAGACTCTCGGAGCCTTCACGCAGGAGCACGCTCGCTTCACAGGCTCCCTTCTCCCTTCCCTTTTCCCCTTCCAATCCCCTTCCTTTTTCCCTTCCATCTTTTCCCCTTCCTCCTGCCCCTGTCCCTTCTCCTTTTACCTTTCCCTTTTCTCCTTCCAATCCCTGTCCCCCTTCCGATCCTCTTCCCCCTTCACCTTCATCTTCCCTTTCCCTTACATTGACGGTGAAGAGGTGGGGACACGCTGTAGCCACTGGTGCCCAGTCCAGCCCAGGAGCCCCGGGCGGGTGGCCACTGAAAGGTCTCAGAAGCCCTAGAACTCAAGCGAGAGGTCGCTGTTGTTGACGCAGAACGGCTTCAGCCCTGAGAAGAGCCCGGGTTAGCCGGGACGTTTAAGGAGCTGGAGGAAGCATCCCTCTGCCTTTCCCTTTCTAAGCCCACAGTCGCACTGGGCCATGGCTGCGGTGCCCCGGTGCAGAGCCACTCAGACAGCAAGCGCTTCGCCCCGTCATCAAGTGATGGCAGCTCTGCTGGCGGCCGTGGCTGGAGCTGGAAGCACCGCGGCAGCCCAAGGGCAGGGCAGGTGCTGGCAGGGATGAGGGAGCCGCCGTCGCGTCCCCGTCTGGCCCTCGGCGAGGGCTCTCCGAGGTCTCTGACGCTCCGGTTCTCTTGCAGGCCCTGCTGCAAAGAAGAAGTACGTCAGCTACAACAACCTGGTCATCTAGCGCCTTGGGCCAGCGGGGCCGGCACGGCCGGCGACCATCGTCCTCCGGAGCCGCAGCGGGGGAGCCGGCGCCCCAGCGGGGTGAGGGCACGGCGACGCCGTGGTACCACACGGCGGGAGCCCCCGACGGCTGCTCGCCGAGACCCCCTTCGCCGCCCCGGGCTTGGCGCGGCGCCGCCGTCGGCCATGGAGCCGTGGCTGGAGCCGCGGGGCGCCTGCTGCCCGCGGCGGGGCTGCCTTCGGCCACGAGGACTCTGGGGGGCCGTCTCTCCGTGGACTTCCAGCGTGCGAGGGCCTGACCTTTCTGTACAGTTTGTGAGGAGTTTTTTGCATTGGCCACCCCGAGCCCACCACCCGTCTGCCCGCCGCCCGGCTCCCCCGAGGCCCGTCGGGACCCTGCCCCGGCCCCATAGACCTTGATATATTTTTTAAGTAAAGAAACAAAGGAAAAAAGAGTAAAAAATAAAGGCAAAGCGAATTCCAAGACCAAAAACTGTGCCGGCCAAGGTGGCCCCTCCTGCCCCCTCCCCGCTGCGACGGGCCGCAGAGAAGCCGAACGGGCCGTTCTCGCCAGGGGAGCCGCGCGCGCGCCCCGGATGCATGCCAGTGCCCCGCTCCCTTTCCGTTGGCTGCTTGTGTTGCTGCTGGGCTCCGCTCTCTTCCCTCTGAGGCCGACGGCTCTTCCGCAATAACCTGGAGCGCGCGGCGGCGGCGGCCGGAGGGAAGGCAGCCGGCTTCTCCGTGTCTCGAGGCTCGTTTCTTCCCGTTTCTCTTCTCCGTTGCTGCCCCACCGCGAGTGCCCTGTGTGAGGAGGACTGGCACAGCCCTGACGCATGTGTGTTTTCTACTGTTTGTACGGAGTAATTTCGTTATCTTGCTGCTTCTGTGCCAATCAGTGACACCCACCTTGCCCAGACCCCCTCCCTGGTCTCTCGATCCTGTGATCCCAAGAATGTCTCAATAAAGGGGTTTGGTTAACTTTTGTTAATTACTCCGACACATCGATTTCTTTCGGCTCCTCCCTTCCCCTTCCCCACCTTCACATTCCTCTCCCGTGAGCACAGCTGGTGCCACATGTGGGGGCCCAGTGCAGGAGCTGGGGCAGCGTTTGTGCACAGAGGCCTGGAAAACACTCGGGGGGGCTGCCAGCTAATCACAGGGTCAGGGGAAATGGGGCTCTTTAAGCCCTGGGAGCTGTAACACAACAGCCACCTCCTCCCCCCAACAGCCATGTTACAGTCGTGCAGAGGCAGCCCCTCCTCTCCTGTGTGTGGTGGTCTCCAAGACTCAACCGTTGAATTGCCCTGTGACTTGGTCTCCAAGACTCCACAACTGACCCTTCTCAGGGTTGTGAAAGGTTCCACATCAGTGTGAGAAGGACCTTGTTCCCAGTGAGGGTGTCAGAGCCCTGGCAGGGGCTGCCCAGGGGGTTGTGGAGTCTCCTTCTCTGGAGAAATTTCAAACCCACCTGGCCATGTTCCTGTGCGACTGGATCTAGAGGATCCTACTCTGGCAGGGAGCTGGACTGGATGATCTCTCGAGGTCCCTTCCAGTCCCTAATGTTCTGAGTCTGTGACTAATACGACCACCACTCGCTGGGACCAACTGGACGCAGAGCTCCTCCACGTCCACCTGCCAGGCCACTGCAGCATGAGCTGGGGAGAGGGGAGAAAAGGGAAGTGTAAGGGCGAGGTGAGGGGCAGCTCCTCCTCCTGGGAGCACAGCACCCACAGCCTCCCTCCAGCACCGTCACGGGTGCTCTGCACCGAGTGCTGCGGGAAGCATTTAGCCTCCCGTTTTCTCCAGACAACTTGATCAATTATCCTGACGAAGCTAATCAGCGTCAGAGGCGACTGTGACAGCTGCAGCGCGGGCCGCGGCGCATCGTGATGAAGACCTGGGTGTCAGATGCTGACTGACTCCACTCGCCTGCAGCCGCGGGGCTGGAAGCTGGCTGCGAGGCCCTCGTGCTGCTCGCCCAACGCTCACGGATGCAGTGGGGAGTCGCGCGGCAAAGGCGGGGAGTCCCCGCAGGCGACGGCTCTGCCCGGCGGCAGCTCTGCAGCTTCATCCCTTCCCCCTGCACGTGGGCAGAGGCAGCTCAGAGGATGATGGTTCCATCAGAGTCGGGCTCAAGCCACAAAACCCTCGTAGCCCCAAAGCAGAGAGACCCCAGCTGTGTAGAGCAGAGAGGATTATGGCAGCTGTGTGCGTGTGTGGAGGGAGGGAGAGGGGCCCGTTGGCTCTGCACATCCACGGATCACCACCCTTCAGCTGGAGGAGCTGCAGCCACCCAGCCACGGGAGTAGCCCCCGAGCCAGCGGGGCAGAGCAGCTCCTCCCGCAGGCTGCAGCGCAGGCTGGGGAGAGCAAATGCTCCTCACATCTCCTTGTGACGAGCACCCTGCGAAAAACCCTCTGGGGGCAGGGAGGGGGGAACGTGTGAGGAATGGGAGCGATTTCTGACGGCTGCTGGTGCTGTTTATCACTCAGCCAGAATCACCCCCGAAGGGTTTGGGCAGCGAAGGGCCAGGTTGTTCATCAGCATCAGGGCAGAGCTGCGCTGGCTGGGCTCCGCCGGGCGACAGACACCGGCAGTCAGTCGGGCTGAGGCACAGCTCCATCTCCACTTGTGACACTCCCTGCCTGTGCACAGACCCCCAGGAGCGGCGCCTCCCTGGGAGCCCTAATCCACCGGATTTCTTCACTTCAAGAGAGCGTTTTGCAGCGGCTCTGACACCGCCGAGTGTGTTTGGGCAAACAGGCTGCGTCAGGAGGTGGCCAGCGAAGCGCTGCGACAGTTGCTTCTGTGTGCGAGCGCTGTGGCCATCACCTGTGCTGCTCAGAACGAGCCAGAACCGCTAGACACCGCTTCCACCCGGCTCGGCCGGGGCTCTGCCTCGGACTCTGACTTACAGAACGTGAGGGACTAGAAGGGACCTCGGAAGACCATCCAGTCCAAGCCTCTGCCACAGCAGATCCCCTAGATCCAGTCACACAGGAACAGCCCAGGAGGGTTTGAAACGTCTCCAGAGAAGGAGACTCCACAACCCCCCCAGGCAGCCCCTGCCAGGGCTCTGGCACTCTCCCTGGGAAGAAGGTCCTTTTCCAACTGAGAAGGCTCCCCTCAGCCTCCTCTTCCTCGGTGCAGGGCAGGACCAACCAGCAACCCTCCCATGTTTCACTTCGGTCCCGTCATCCAGCAGGAGCCCCAGGCCCTGTTTGCTGTGACCTAGGCAAAGCCCTTCTCGATGTGTCCGTGTCCAGAACACAACCCCATATAACACAACGTAACACGACCTAACACAACGTAGCACGACCTAACACAACGTAGCACGACCTAACACGACATCAGACACTCCCTGAGGCTCCTAACTCACCCCTAGAGCATCATTACCCTCCTCCCCCAGCAGCCCAGAGCTCTCTATCCTAGTTCCAGTGGTTTGCACAGGTCTGCAGGGCTTTCCCAGAGGTTTCCTCTGGTAGGGGCTGGTGTTACTGACCCCTCACACACTGGGAGCCCCGAGCGCCTCACACACTGTTCCTCTCCCTGCCATCTCCTGAGGAGCTTGAGCTGGGACTGACAAGGATTTCAGAGATGCGGATGAAGCTGCTGGTGTGGGTGAGGGCTGGCTGGTGGGGAGTCCTCCTCTCCTTGCCGGACCCTGAGACAACCCCTGTCATGAGACACAGGCAGGTGGAGCTCACACGGAGCAGCAACGCAGGGGAATCCATCTGCAAAGGTCACGGTCAGAGTTCACCCAGCGGGTGCCTTTCCCTGCCCAGGAGAAGAGACTGGGTCTCCAGCGCAGAGCCACAGGGAGGATGGAGAAAACTCCCCCTCACAAGGATGAAGTAAGTGAAGCTGATGAATTGCTTCGATCGGGCCTGGAATAAGAAGATAAATATCACATCGCGAAGAGAAAAAGCCCCAAACTAAGAAGAATTTCTAAAAAGGTCATCTTGGAACGGCCGAGCAGGCTCTGAGGTTGAGATACGGCAGCAGAAACTGCTGACAGGGCACTTGTGCTGGGTTCAGGAAGGAGGTGGGGAAGCAGCTCGGTTCCTATTTGCTGAATCAGATCCAGCGCTTGCCACTGCTCAGGCACTGGGATGGGCTGCTCAGGCACTGGGATGGGCTGCTCAGGCACTGGGATGGGCTGCCCAGGGTGATGGTTGAGTCCCCACCCCTGGATCAGCCAGCCCAGTCCCCCTGCTAGAACAGGATCCCCCAGATCCAGTCGCACAGGAACATGTCCAGGGGGGTTTGAGATGTCTCCACAGAAGGAGACTCCACAACCCCCTGAGCAGCCCCTGCCAGGGCTCTGGCACCCTCACTGGGAACAAGGTCCTTCTCCCATCGATGTGGAACCTCTTCTGCTCCAGCTCACACCCTCTGTCCCCTGTCCTGTCACTGGGTGCCCCTGAGCAGAGCCTGGCTCCATCCCCCTGACACCCACCCTTCCCATACTGATTAACATCCATGGGGTCACCCCTCAGGCTCTTTTTTCCCAGCTCCCTCAGCCTTTTCTCATCAGGGAGATGCTCTCCTCCCTTCACCATCTCTGTGGCTCTGCACTGGGCTCTCTCCAGCAGCTCTGTGTCCTTCTGGAGCTGAGGGGCCCAGAGCTGGACACAAGATTCCAGCTGTGGTCTCCCCAGGGCAGAGCAGAGGAGGTGGAAAGCCCCTCTCCAGAGAAGAGCCTTACAAACCCACCAGTGATACAAACCCTACTGGCTCCAGCCGGAGGCACTTCCAGCCCCTCCTGGGCCCCAGCTCAGCAGGTGGCTCTTGATGTGTTCTTCCCCTTTTGCCACCACGATGGATTCTTCACTTTGAAGAGGAGGTGCTGCCTACCCAGGAGAGAGAGCGAGACCACAGCGTGGAGCAGTCAGGCAGCAACAGCCCTGGGAAACCTGGGGTGGGGAGGCTCAAGGAAGGAAAGGACCTGGGCATCCAGGTTGGATCGACCAAACGGAGTCGCTGGGCAGCACGGACCCACCTCCCTGGAGGGGAACGAAGCCCAGAGCCTCTCTGCCGGAGCAGAGCGGCACCACAGTGGTGCCGAGAGAGGCACCGCAGCAGTTACCATAGAAACACCCTGACCGAGCGCCTGGGCCCGCCAGGGGGTTCGTGCGGGGAGGCCACTCTCACACGAAACCCTGCTCCTCCGCCAGGGCTGCTTGGCACGGCCGGGGTCCTGCCCACTCGCCCACCCGGCAGAGTCCTTGGGCTTCCTTCAGCGCTCCGCCAGCACCGGCTGCTTCTCCCACCGCAGCCCTCAGGGCAGCCCATGGGAACGAGCCCCAGCGGGACGGGGCCGCTGAGCCCAGGGACAGGGATGAACAGCAGGACCCGAACACTGGGAGAAAGGCAACCCCCCCCAAGGCGCTTCCTTCACCCCTCCAGACCGCACTGCGGTTCCACAGCAGGTGGCAGGGCCAGGTCACTGCAGAGACTTGTTTGTGGGGTCTTCACATCAGCTGCTTCACTGATCGATGGACAAGCCAACAAGGGCTTCAAATGGCCCGGGATGCCCCCAGCGCAGTGCTGGCCTCATCTGCGTGTGAATACAGGGCCACCAACCCGCAAGCCTCCCCCAGACCCCCGTGGCAGCTCCTCACACTGCAGAGACCCCGCAAGGCCATCACCAGTGCCAGCTCCTCGGATGCTGGAGCTGGGTGGGGGAGACACCACAGAGCCCCCGAGAGCGCCCCTGAGCTCTCGTGCACCAAGGGCCTTTCACAGCTGCCCTCCCGCCTCCCCAGCACCGGCCCTCTTGGCCAACACGGCAGAGCCGCTCTCGCCACCTCCCTGGCACCAGTGCCCAGCGGAGCAGCCCCAACGTCACCTCCAGCACATCTGCAGAGCCACCCTTCCCGCTCCTGGGGGGCATCACATGCAAGAGCAAAGAGTTTCAGTGGATAAAACAGAAGGACCCCCTTTCCTGAGGAGCTCACGCACCCACGGGGACAGGGGTGACTGGCAGGCGCTGGGAGGGAGCTGCTGAGGCAGCGAAGGCAGCGCACACCCGGGACCATTCATCAGGTCTCTGAGGCAGTAAACAGATGACACCTGCTCTCCGGGGGGAGCTGGCTGGACCCTCCCCTGCCGACACTGAGCAGGAGCGAGGATGATGCTCTGTCGGGAAACAGGCAATTAAACCCAGCCCACAGCCTTTGATTTTCAATATCTCATTTAAGTCTTGAACAAAGTTCAATTAACGGGGCTGGAAAAGTTCTCAGACTCTGCCGCTGCCTCCCTGCAGGGGCTTTTGTGGCCTTTTCTACCTCACGGCCTCTCCTGCCCCTGTGACAGCAGGCGCCAGCACAGGCTGGGCTCTCTCTTCGAGCAGGGGCAGAGCTGCTGGGGCCACCGCAGTCACACAGCCTCCGCCTCGGAGGCGAACTCCCCCGGCACAGAACAAAGACTCACAGCATTCAGGGCATCCTTCCTGAACACAGGGCTGAGGGACGACTCTGGGGAGAAGGGGGAGATGGGGAGCCTTCCCCAGCCTGAGCAGCCCCAACTTCCGCAGCCACCCCCAGAGCAGAGGGGCTGCAACCGCTGAGCATCCTCGTGGCCTCCTCCAGACTCACTCCAACAGCTCCGCATCCTTCTGGCACTGGGAGCTCCAGAACTGACTGCAGGACTCCAGGTGGGGCCTCCAATAAGACAATCACAGGATTAGGGGTGCTCCCGGGGCTGCAGGGGGCCAGAAGATGCTCCAGCCAGGCAAGGGCATCCCCTGCCTGTCGCTGGGCACTCACAGGGAGACACACTCTTGTGAAGTCAGTCCTGAGCACACCACAAGCACTCAGCACCTTCCCAGACTCTCTGAAGCATCTTCGCTGCTGGGAACCACGTCTAGTCCAACCCCCTGCCACAGCAGGATCACCTACACCAAGTCATGGAATCAGTGGAGCTGGAAGCCCTTCCCTCTGCTTCTGTCACCAATGACCTGTGAGCAGAGCCCAGCACCAACATCCCTGCAGGGTCCTCTCAGACAGCTGCAGAGAGCAAGGAGGTCTCCTCTTCCTCAGCCTCCTCTTCCTCTAACTAAACAGCCCCAACTCTCTCCATCTCTCAGTCTCATCAGATTGATTCTCCAGGCCCTCTGCCAGCTTCGTTGCCCTTCCAGCCCCTCGACGTCCCCCTTGGACTGAGGTGCCCAGAACTGGCCCCAGTACTCACGGTGCAGCCTCCCCAGTGCTGAGTCCAGGGGACAATCCCCTCCCTGCTCCTGCCAGGGACAGTCTCTGATCCAGGTCAGGATGCCACTGGCCTCTGAGGTCCATCCCATCCCACCCAGTCTGTGAGGGGGCCCAGGCTTATCGCTGGCAGCTCCTCCCCACACGAGCAGCAGCACCCGGAGCGTTGCCTGTGCAACAGGGCAGCGGCACAGAGCGAGCGGAGGCTCCGACTGCCCTCGGTGGGAGCAGGGATGCGCCGGGAGCAGTCTGAACCCGCTGCCTCTCTGCTTTGAACCTTTTAACATTTAACGAAGGCTGGGAGGCTGGAGGTCTCCGGAAGGCTTCAGCGATGGGCAAGTGCAACGGGCAGAGACAGCCCCAAAGCGAGCAGAGCCCTCCTCCCCGGCAGGAATCGACGTTCCTCACCCCACGTCGACGCCTGAGCTCAGACCTGCCTTTCTTCTCTTAATGCAGAGAAGCCAACAACCGCACGCTCTGCCAGCAGCCCAGCCTCACAGCCACGGGCGACCCAGCCCAGGGACAGCCCCGAGGAGCGGCCAGCAGCGATGCCCACGGTGGGGGCTCAGCCAGCGCCAGCTGCAGCAGCCACTGCCCTCCCCGGGGTCTGGCAGCGGGGTCACCCAGCACAAGGACCAGCAGACCAGAGCCGACCTCGACACCTCATCCGTCGGACAGGATAGTTTGGGCTGAAGGGGCCCGAAAGCCCATCCAGTCCCACCCCTCAGGCTCCTTTTATCCCAGCGCCCTCAGCCTGGAACAGGCTGCTTGGAGAGGGGGTGGAGGCCCCATCCCTGAAGCCATCCAAAGTCAGGTTGGCTGGGGCTGTGGGCAACCTGGTCTGGTGAGTGCTGGCCCTGCACAGATACCACCTCTGACCGGCTCCTTGCCCAGGGACTGCCCCTGTGCACCGGGGCTCTGCAGGCACCACTGGTGCTCTGTCTCCTGCCCTCAGGACCAGAGCGACGAGCGCGTTGCCCAGGCTGCCAGGGCGCATCACGGGCCCCGCGAAGGCTCTGCTGTCTCTGCAGCCAATTATCTTCCTGCTCCTAGACGCCAGGAGTTGGAGAAAAGGGAACAAGCCTTCGGGCAGGGGAAGACACCTGCTGAAGGTCTGGGAAACGGAGGGGCTTGTGCGAGGCGGAGGAGCTGTCAAAACCCCGCAGACCCCGGCGGCTGCGGGCTGCACTGAGCACGGATCATCAGCTCCACGGCGGGTTCCCCCCTCTGCTGCTGAGCACAGAGGGAATTTTAACAGTGTAGGCTGGGCTAACACTAATGACTACCAGCTGCTGCGCTGTGGCACCTGAAGACACCCCGCACGGCACAGCTCAGCCCATTTCCCTCTGGACGGCTCTAGCACTGGCACCAGCAAACAGCTGCCTGGTGGCCCTGCTCTCCTCTGCCCCTTCTCCACATTTGTCAAGGCTCCTTCACAGAATCAGACATCAGGTTGGAAGGGACCTTGGAAGACCATCCAGTCCCATCCCCCTGCCAGAGCAGGATCCCCTAGACCCAGTCATTAGGGATCAGAGGGGTGGTTAGCAGACAGAGAAATGTTCTCCTCCCCCTCTGCTCAGACCACAGCTAGAGTCTGGTGTCCAGCTCTGGGCCCTTCAGTTCCAGGAGGAGGGTGACAGAGCACTGGAAGGGGCTGCCCAGGGGGGTTGTGGAGTCTCCTTCGCTGGAGATGTTTAAGACCCACCTGGACGTGTTCCTGTGCGACTTGGTCTGGGTGATCCTGCTGTGGCAGGGGGATTGGACTGGCTGATATTTTGAGGTCTTTTCCAATCCCTGATGATTCTGTGATTCTATGACACGGAGCTGCTGGAGAGAGCCCAGCTCAGAGCCACAGAGATGAGGGAGGGGAGCATCTCCCTGCTTGAGGAAAGGCTGAGGGAGCTGGGGCTCTGGACCTCAGCACGGGCAGGACAGAGGGTGCTCACACTGCTGGAGGTTCCACCAGACATCGAGGCTGCCCTGCTCATCGAGCTTGTCCCAGCGCCACCGGGGTGACAGCTACAGTGGGGACCTGTCAGAAGGGATCACAGAGCCCTGGAGCTCCACGGGAGACAGGCAGGGGACACGAGTGGAGGCGACAGCAGCACGGCAGGGGATTGAGCTGACCGCAGGGCTGGGTTTGTGTCCAGTGTAACTCTTCCTCACGGAAAGGAGCACAAGCAACAGCAAAAACCCCTGCCAAGCCAAGGGCACCTTCAGCCATCACCCTCGGCAGCCAGCCGTTTCCTCGGGGCTGGAATCCCGGCTGATGAAAGCTGTGCTGCTGCTCCCGCGACAGCCTGGCTGCAGGAGGGACCCCTTTGCCTGCCCATCCCCTTGAGCCTTCCCGGGCACCCAGGAACGCTCACTCCATCCACCCAGAAACCCCGGGTTCACCTCTCCACGCCGAGGGGGGCTCTCGTGGGCTCCGCTGCCGTGCTTGGCACCAGAACAGCAGAGGCGAGGCCAAGGCCAGGACCCGGAACCACAGCTGGAGCGAGGGCGGCAGAGCCCGGTGCACGTCGGTAGCTGCGGCGGGCCAGGTCTCGTGGCCAGTAACACAGAGGCTAAAACAGAAACAGAAGTGCATCTCTGCTTTGTCACCTGGGTGCCAGTGCCTGTCAGGACGGAGAGGACAAAGGCCCCGGTCCAGCAGGCAGCAGGTGCCTGGCGCTGCGGCACGCGGGCGCCGCCTCCCCAGGTGTGCGGGACGCACAGACCTGGCGGCGACGGCTTCACCCTCTGGCACCGCTGGGCCTCCCTCCTGCGGCGACGCGGCAGCACTTCACGTGTCCCGCACCTCCACTCGCACACGCGCGCCTCACACCCCACGCCCTCCCCTGCCAGCCTGCGGTGCCTGCTCTGCCGCACCGAGCACGCAGACGCGTGCGGGTCTTCTCACCTCTCACATCACCCTTAGAGAAGGAGCCTCCCTCCCCACCAGGCTCCGGCTGCTCTGGTGTCCCAGGCAAAGCCAAGAAGGGAGTCGCCTTGCCTGGCGGCTCCCAGAGCCAAGCAAGCCCACCCTGAGGTGCACTCAGCTCACACACAACACAGAGAAACTCGCCAGCACAGGGTAAGGAGCCACCACCCAGCTCTCAGAGCCACAGCTCACAAGTCCCCAAAGCTGGAGCAAACCAGGAGCAGCTCCTGCACACCTGGACTGCGCACAGACGAGCACTAACGGATCACTGTGGTTAACAGCAAGAGCCACCTCCACCTCCGACCCCTGATGATGCTGTGATTCAGCTCAGAATCATGGAAACATTCAGGCTGGAAAAGACCTTCACGCTCATCCAGCCGAGCCCTGAACCCAGCAGTCCCAGCCCAGCCCATCCCCAGACCTGTCCCTGAGCTCCAGATCTCTGACTGGCGATTCAGCCCCTCCCTGGGCAGCCTGTTCCAAGGGCTGAGGCCTCTCCATGGAGAAGATTTTCCTCGTGGCCAACCTGAACTTCCCCTGGTGCAATGTGAGGCCATTTCCTCTGGTCCTGTCACATCTCTACACCCTCCTGTCCAGCAGGAAGAAGGTCCCATCACAGCTGTAAATGTACAGCAGGGCACTGGTGGACTAGGTAGGTGCTGGCAGCCCCCGGGAGAGCACCTGACACTCTGAACCCTGCGAGACACCCTCCTGTGGACTGGACTGGCTCAGCCCAAAGAACTGGCCTGGATGATCTGCTGAGGTCCCTTCCAACCCCTGATGCTCCATGATGCTGTGGTAACTGGCGAAGGACAGATGACTCACAACGCTCCAAGCTGGTTCCAGCTGAATCCTCCTTTGTCCTCCTGGCGATGTTCAATAACACCTACCAACGCAACGGCCGATGTTTTCCAAAGCAAACAGCAATTACAGCCAATCCCAAACACGAGGCCCATAAATCTGATCCAAACCAGCCTGTTGTAAAGCTCCTTCTGCTGCACAACTCAAACAAACGGATCGTTCACATCACACTGGGATGACGTTTGTGCTTCATGTTCCCCAGGTTCAAACAGAAGTGTCAGAGCCAATGCTCAGCAGACATCCCAGCTCCATCCGAGCTCCTGACACCCTCTGGAGCTTCATGCTTACCCTGGCAATCTCCCTTCCACGCGCTTAAACGGTCAAGCTGAGGCTTCTTGAATTGGCCGCTGACCCCAGGGGAAGGCAGGCAGAGCAAAGGGCCCCCCTGGACTCTCTGGCCCTGATTCAAACCCATCACTTACTTTTCAGCCAGTTTGGAGGGTGCCAAGCTGTAGCCACAGCTCCCTGCCAACACAGGAGCTGAGCAGCCTGTGTTCTGCCACTGAGCTGGTGCCTCACAGCTGCTTCCATGGCTCTGGCTGGCACCACCCTGGCAGCCTGCAGAGGAGACTCTTCACACCCTGCATGGGGCACACGGTGAGACCACAACCAGGCCCCAGGGACCTCACGGTCACGGACGCACACATCGGGACCGGTGACAAGCCACTTCTGAACTTCAGTATTCAAAAGTCTCTGCAATTAAGAGCGGGGTTGATGCCCTTTCCCCTCCCCAAAACAACTTGTAAGCCGCGGGGCTCGGGCTGTCTTGCGAAGCAGCATCTCCCTCCCCCTCGCCGGTACCACAGAGCCGGTGCACGTCAGCATCTCTGTGGAGATGATCTGCCGGAGCCTCCCGCTCCACCCTGCTTTCTCCCCCGATGCTGTCACTCACGCTGGAGCCTGTCAGCAAGGCAAGGGGCTGGGCAAGCGGCTGAACGCGTTAATTACCCACCGCGAGCTCCCGTGCAGCTGATGCTATTGAGGGGAGCAAGTCGCCCGGAAGGAGCCGAGGAGGAGCAGCGGCTGGCGCTGCAGCAGCTTTGTGCGCCGCGCTGCCAAGCCGCAGAAAATCAAACAGCTCGACCCCCCGCCCCTGGAGCAGCCTCCGAACGCGCTGTAAGGCCTATTCCCCACCCTGGGAAGGGCGGCTGAACCCCTCCAGGCCCTGCCTGTGCTCGGGGCAATCGCACCCCCAGCCACCCTCACAGCAGCACAGCCCGCTGCAGCCACGAGGAGACCCGGCCCCGCTCACACAAACGCCCAGGCAGCGGCGGCACGAACGACACGGCTCTGCTGGTGGTCACCCAGAGCAGGGCGCTGGCACTGGATGTAGGCAGCAGTGAGGACACAGTCCTGCCACCAGAGAGCCCTTCAGGTGACAGCACACAGCCGCGGCCCTGCCGTACTGAGACCTCGCTCCTGTCTCTCTTGGGGCACGGCCAGCTCAGGATGAGGAGAACAAAACCTGGATATGAACGAAGTGGAGAGAAAACAGCCTCCCAGACACACACACACACACACACCCCCCCTCCCCCAGAACTGGGAGATTCAGGATCCCGTTATACAGAATCCCAGAGCATCAAAAAGATCAGCCAGTCCAATCCCCCTGCCACAGCAGGATCCCCTACATCCAGTCGCACAGGAACATGGCCAGGCAGGTCTGAAACATCTGCCGAGGAGGAGACTCCACAACCCCCTGGGCAGCCCCTGCCAGGGCTCTGGCACCCTCACCATGAACAAGGTCCTTCTCACACTGATGTGGAACCTCCTCTGCTCCAGCTCACACCCACTGCCCCCTGTCCTATCACTGGGTGCCCCTGAGCAGAGCCTGGCTCCATCCTCCTGACACCCACCCTTCACATATTGATCAGCATTCACAGGGTCACCCCTCAGGCTGCTTTTTTCCCAGCTCCAGAGCCCCAGCTCCCTCAGCCCCTCCTCCTCAGGGAGATGCTCCCCTCCCTTCATCGTCCCTGTGGCTCTACACTGGGCTCTCTCCAGCAGCTCTGTGTCTCTCTGGAATTGAGGGTCCCAGACCTGGCCACCAGCAGGGAAGAGCAGAGGGAGAGGAGAACCTCTCTCCACCCGCTAACCACCCCCCTTCTGATGGACCCCAGGATGCCGCTGGCCTTCTTGGCCACAAGGGAAGCCAAGAACACAGACACAGCTGGGTTTGAGCTGGAACACCCTGACTGACTGGCCAAAGCCTGATGGGCCAGTCACCCAGCAGGTCACTGGCACCAGGGGCAGAAGCCCTCCACTCACCGCTAAGAGAAATCGCTTCACGATTGGGTCTGAGAAGCTGAACTGCATCGCAGACCTGACCCATCGGAAGCAGCGGCAACGGCCGGGATTAAAGGAGGCTGCGTGTCCCCCCTCCTCAGCGACCCAGAGCTCTGGGGGTGGGGGAGCAGCGGCAACCTGGCTCCCGGCCACGTGGCCCCACCGACGGGAACAGATGTCACACGGCCATTAGCGCCACAATGATCAGCAACTGAAATTGCCTCTTACGGGTTTAGTGCCTTAGATTAAGCATTAACCTGTCTTAATTAAATCGCAGCTCAGTAATTGATTCCCCAGCGCTGAACTGTAAATAACAAACTGCAGACGATCCCGGGGTGTCATCCAGCCAGTCACTGCAGAGCCGCCTTCCGCGCTGCGCCACCAGCTCGGCTCTCTCCCACCTGAGGAGGGTTGCCCGCTCCAGGCTCCCACCCGGACACTCCGCAGAGCTAGTCTCTGCTGCTGGTTCTCCTCTCAGGCTGAGGAAGGTCAGAGCAGCTATCTGTAGGGCTGGCAGCACCCGATGCCTTATCCCCACCGCAAAGCTCCTCTCTGTGTGGAGAACCACCACCAGCACCCACCCACCCAGCAGCCACACGGATACTGCGTGAGCACTGCGGCGGCGACCAGCCTCTGGCCAAGTCCTGGTCATCCAACACGGACCACTCCAAGCGGTTCCTGAGCTGCAGAACAGCCCCTGTTCCACAGAACAACATTTTCTTTTGACTGCCCTGTTCAGCACAACCTCACCCCTTGAACAGAGCAGCCAGACCCCCATCAGCCCAGAACCCCAGTGCCAGCTCGGGCCCTTCCCTGCGTAAGGGACTGGCGACGGTCTTTGGCAGAAATAAGTCCTTTCAGACCAAGGGTCAGGAGCAGACTCGGGAGCGTGGAGCTGCAGGGCGAAGCGCTCTCAGCCTGGACCTCAAAGCTCAGCAGCCGAAGGCTCTGAGGAAACACAACCTTTCTGCTTCCAGACTGCTGCTTCTAACGAGCAAAGGCAAAACCCAGCTTCCTGTAGAGCAAACGGGGCTGATCCTCAGGTGTCAGGGCGCTGCGCTCCCTGCCTACCCCCATCCACACCCACTGGCGATCCAGCAGACAACCCTGCCAGACCTTACTGACCCTCCGCCCGGCTCGGAGCCCACAGGAGTGATGCTGAGAGTCTCCCGAGCGTTTACAGTCCGGGTGCCCGCTGCCCCCAGTTCCAGCTCAGGAGAGCGGAACAGTGATTGTGGAGCTGCCTGACCGCGCGTCTTGGATTAGACGGCGAGATCCGAGGGCAGTTTAACCAAAACCAAACCCGGCAGGACTGCTCGGAGCGAGAGGCAGCCCCTGCGTCCGCAGCCCCGCTCCTCCCAAAGCAGCTCCGGGACCTGCCGAGCAACGGCGGCCGAGCTGGAAAGCGCTGGCAGCCCCGCAGGGCCAGGCTGGGCTCAGCCCATCTCGCACCGGGTGCTGCTGCCTTCTCAGTGGCAGAAGGGAGCCGGACAGCAGCCTGCTGGAAGCTCTCCGAGGGGCTCCGAGCCGCAGGCACGCTTCCGTCAGTACCTCCACACCAACTATTTACCGTGGGGTGTTTACCTGCCATTAGCCTGCGGATGTGGGGGATTAAGAGCTTTAGAAAGGAACCCTCTGCAGATCAAACGCTTTTGATTGCGAGAGTTCTCTTCCCTTGTTTGTTTTCAATTAGCAGTCTAGGCTGCTAACAGCCTGCTGTTAACCCTCCCCAGCGAAACACCGGGCACCCTACAGCTGAGCGGCTGAACCCAAACCCGGGGGTTCCTGCCTCACCCGCTTCACATCCCCTGTTAATCAGTCAGATTCCCGCTGCAATCAATGACTGGTTTCACTTCAGGAGCAAAAGGAACCCATCACACCTCCTCCGGCCGAGCCCCACCGTGAGCTCTGGTGGCCACCGAGACCCCACCGCTCTAGGTGCGGCTGGGTGGGGGAGAAGCAGCCCAGCCCGCCCCAAGCGCAGGGCGCAACGCTCACCGATCGCAAAGGGGCGAGGTGCTGCTCACCCCACGCTCCGAGCCGCCTGATGCCCACACCAGACCCTTCTGCCAGCTCATCTGCTGCCCCTCTCCGGAGGGGCGACCATCACTTTGCCCCGAGTCTGCCAGTTCACTGAACAAACCGACAGGCCACCGGTGCCACCGAGCGCCGAACAAACCTTGGAGGCTTCACGGCCACAAAACAGGAGGTCCGCCTGCCAGAGCCGGCAGGAAAGCCCAACAGACGCCGCAAGAACCCCGCGTTTAGGGCAAGCCGTGTCAGCAGGAGGGGTCCCTCCAGGCAGGCTGTGGCAGGGGTGCTGGACTGGGCGATCTCTGGAGGTCCCTTCGGACCCTGCCGCTGCTGTGATCCTGTTCCGTCCCAGAACAGGTGCTGTGCGCAGAGTGCCCTCACACCTCCTCCGGAGCGCTGCCAACCCGAGTGCCGGCACAGGGCGGTGGGCCTGCTCTGGAAAGCAAAGACAGGAGGGTTACGACCCTCAGTCCAGGCAGGTCTGCACTGGCCCAGGAACAGCCCCCGAGGAGCAGCCCAGCTGGTACCGGGGCTGGAGCACAGACCCCTCCTCATAAAGGGCAGCTCATTTCCAGACTCAGCTGGCAAAACACAACCGGAGAAACAGCACCTGGGGAATTCTAACTGCTTCTTCTCGTAGCAGCCCTTTGCCTTCTGCAAAGCAAGAACCCATCTCAGAACAGCAGGGCCAGCAGCTGCCACCAGCCTTCTACCCTGCCTGGCCTTTCTCCTCCCTGGGCTGCTGCCCAGCAGAGCTGCTGTGCCAGCAGCAGAGGACTGGCACAGCGTGAGGGGGCAGACCTGTCCCTGCTGTAGCATCAGTGAGGAGGCCACAGCATCACAGAACATCAGGGATGGGAAGGGACCTCTAAAGACCATCCAGTCCCATTCCCCTGCCACAGCAGGATCCCCTAGATCCAGTCACACAGGAACACAGCCAGGGGGGTTTGAAACGTCTCCAGAGGAGGAGACTCCAGACAGGGGGCTGTGGTCAGCTAGAGGGACAGATGTCAAGCCCACCAGCACCGGGATGAAGCAACACGCTGGACAGATCGTCTGGCTGGGGTTAACCTCTTCCCCAGAGAATCCATGAAGGCATCAGCACCTGCTGTCTGCTCTGTGTGCCACCATAATTCATCAGCGAGGATAATGGACATTTTTAATTAGCTCTTCTGTTTCCAAAGAGAAATTCCTACCACAAGTGAAGATCTTGATTAGCGAGTTAGAGCAAAGGAACTACTCATTGGGAGGCTTCTCCTTTTCCCCAGTCATTAAATGATTGAGATGATAAAGGAACGAAGCGGCTGACAGATTAAACAGTTCTGGAGGACACGTGTCAGCTTCGATGATTTTGAAGCACTGGAACCGTCAGGCTTCCCAGGCAGGAAGGACTGTGTCTGTGGAAAACAAGGCTCTGCTAGCTGGCACGAACGAGCACCTCCAGCGCGGCGACTCGAGGCTGCTTCTGGCGGGGGAGCTTCGGCAACCACCCCGGGTGACGCTGCTCTCCCCTTCCAGAAGGGACATGGTTCTGGCTCTTCCTCTGGCTAACTGCAGCCACAGGTGTGTCCTGCACAAGGACGATGCGGACGGACTGGAGCATGGCCAGAGGAGCCACTGCAGTGATCAGGGGATGGAGCATCTCTCAGGTGAGGACAGGCTGAGAGAGTTGGGGCTGTTCAGCCTGGAGAAGAGAAGGCTCCGGGGGGACCTCCTTGTGACCATCCAGTACCTGAGGGGGGCTGACAGGAAGGCAGGGGAAGGTCTTCCCAAGAGGGTTTGTATGGACATGGAGCAGTGGGTTCAAGATGGGAAAGGAGAGCTCGAGGCTGAAGATTAGAAGAAAGCTCTTCAGTGTGGGTGGGCTGATGGCTGGAAGGGGCTGCCCCAAAGGGGAGGTGGTGGGGGCCCCATCCCTAGAGTCATTGAAGGTCAGGCTTGATGAGGCTCTGAGCAGCCTGACCTAGGTTGTCCCTGTGTAGGGAAGGACAACCTCACAACCTCCCCATCAAGCCAGAGTAGATGACCTCTAGAGGTCCCTACCAGCCTAGAATGTTCTATGATTCTGTGGATGTTTGGCCAAGGACTGGGGGGATTCTATGTCCCTTAGGCCCCGCTGAATGATTCTGCTATCTTGTCATCACCAGCCTGTCCAGGGACACTCATCCACGCTCCAAACCCAAACCTAGAAGGTGCCTCCAACCCTTGGTCCACCTGCCCAGAGCTCTCGGCAGGGTCCTCTCCTTGGTGCCAGCTATTGCACACAGAGGAGATGGAGGTGCCCCATCACAACCAAGAGGTTTCAGCAGCAGAGGTTTTAAAGCAGCTCAGCACTCAAACTCCTAGCAAGTAGTGAGAAGACAAATGGGATGTCCTCTGTGGGAAAGAAATGCACCCAGCCTTCAGCACCACTGAGGCCAGAGCGGAGATGCTGCTGCCACCCACCCGCTGAGCTCTGGTGAAGGGCCCCCGCAGGCACCTCCTCCCCTGTCCCTCCACAGGCTGCAGACTCTGCACAGTGGAGCTTCATCCACCGGACCATGGCTGCAGTGCCAGCACACCGGTCCAGAGCCCCGATCCCACCACAGGCAGGTTCCTCACCCAGACAGCACAGTCCATCTCAAAACCCAGAGCCCAGCCCAAATGACCCCGCCGGCTCCAGAGCACAAAGACAAGCCCAGTGAGAGAGGCCAGAAGCAGCTCCGTCGCTCCTCCCAGGACCCCCCAGGCCAGGCGACGCTGAAGAGCAGCCCCACGCGCCGTTCCTGACCGTGCCCACCCTGCCCTGCACGGAGAAGAGGGTTTCTCAGTGCACGCGGGGCCTCATCAATCCGGCTCCGCTGCTCCTCTCCAGAGATGTTTAGTGCCCTAGTAATGATCAATACTCTTGCTCTGATGATAAACAAAGACAAATGAGCCCGTGCAGCCGGGATGGTGATTTGTAATTACCACCTCTGTAGGCATCCAATTACATCTGATGAGAGGCTGACACAAGTTGCTGGTGCCTCTGACAGAGATGCATTTGCAGCGGGTGCTTGGCAGGCAGCTGTCACTGGGCTAATTTCCTCCACCACATCCAGTCGCCTCTTGCCAGCACAGCCCAGCGTGTCGATGCCGAATGTGCCACCCCATCCCTCCTGATGGAGTCTCAGAGGCAACAGCTCGGAGGCCCAGCACGCTGCCAGCTCACCCAGCCACCCACCAGAGCTTCCTCCAGCCTGCACGGGCCTCTCTGAGACTACATCGGGTCCATCAGCACCTGAGCCAGAGACAGGCTGTGGCAAAGCAAAGCATCACCCAGGGTCTGCTGCCTTCCCACCAGAGCAGTGCCCGGGGTCCGCTTCCTTCCCAACACGGAGAGGAAGGGGACATGGGCTGTCCCAACCACAGGGCAGCCCTTGGGCAGCCAGACGCCTGAGCTCCAGCTCCTGGAGGCACCTGGAACTGGTGAGGCAAGTGGCAACTGCTGCAGTCCCAGCTGATCTTCTGTTCCCTTTGCTGGGAAGAGAAGACTGGAAGGGGACAGAGCAGGGCCCAGAAGATCCGAGTTTCTCTAGGGCCAACAGGTCAGAGCTGTGTCTGCACTGAGGTACTGCTGCCTGAAGAGCAGCTCAGTCACTCGGGCTGCTCATCTCCTCCTCCTCTCACTGGCAGGGAAGTGCCCTGTTGTTCCTGTTCACTGGAGCCAACAGGATCTCACTTGGCTTTGATTTCAATTAGACCTGAATCACACACTTGATTATTGCGATGATGTTTACTCACCTCCAGACGTTAGCAGGGTAGCAATGAGTCCCCAGGTATCAGCAGACCTAAATAATGCATCATCCCCTTTCATTTGGATCCTCACACGGGCTCACTTCACTCAATTCATTAGTCAGAACCTGCCACCAGCTCAGGGAACAAACGCAGAGTGAGTCGTCAGGAAAATTCCAGCACCAAGCAGCCGCTCCGGGGCTCCCGCAGACCCGCATCTCAGGCCTGGGCTCAGAAGATGGATCTGAAAAGATAAATTAAAGAGCCACCACTGAGAAACATGGATCTGAGGAGAGAGCTCCAGGCTGATGAAGCCCTCTGACCGAGCCTCAGGATCGATTCACGCCAGCACGTGGCAAGCACGGACACCCTCCTGCAGCGCTCAGCGCCCAAGGGCTCAGTGGCTGCAAGGAAGACTCTGCCCATTCTCACTGGAACGGCTGCAACTCTTTACAGGGGCATACTGGGGAGCAGCCCGCAAGGGAGCTCCACCAACGTCAGCAAGCAGCCAGCATGCACGCTCAGACTGCTCCCTGCCCCTCAGCCCCAGGAGAAGGGCACAGAGCTGCTGCAGAGGGCCCAGCAGAGAGACACAGGGGTGATGGAGGGAGGGGAGGGAGCTGGGAAACAAGGAGCCTGAGGGGTGACCCCATGGGTGTTGATCAGTATGGGAAGGGTGGGTGTCAGGAGGATGGAGCCAGGCTCTGCTCAGGGGCACCCAGTGACAGGACAAGGGGCAGCGGGTATGAGCTGGAGCAGAGGAGGTTCCCCATCAGTGTGAGGAGGACCTTCTCCCCAGGGCTGAGAGGGGGTCTGCACACTGGGAGCAGCAGCCCGCAGGCAGAAACCACCTCATGGAGGAAGTTCACCCACAGAGCCAGGAGGGTACTTCCAGCTCCTGTTTCCATTTGTAGGGCAGAAAACTCAACACAACCATTCCCCAGGCAGGGCAGCTGCTGAAGGCTGCCTGAGCCCCTCTTGTGATAGAACTCGAGGGGTTTCTGTTTCGTGGAAGAGAAGTGTCTGCAGCCAGGGGAGCTCTGACCACACAAAACACCCTCCAGCGCTGAGGAGACCCCCGAGGAGCCCCCCCGAGGAGGTAATTATTCAATTACCAGCGGTGGGGTGCACGGGAGGGCCTGATTTACAAGCAGCTGTTTACACAGGCAGCTGCTTCAACGTGACAGCGCGCTCCTGGCTGCGCCCAGCCTCTGCTGTTTAATTAAACAGCTCAATACCATTTAACCTCCCGGCACACGCAGAATTAACTAGTGCTGAAGAGGGAGGAGAGCTCCCCTCGCCTGCAGCTCTGCTGGACCAACAAAGGAGGTCACGAAGGGCAACACTGGAGGAGCGGCCGACTCGGCACTAACACCCCCCCACTGCAGCGGGAGCATCCTATCTGGGATCTCAAAACAGGGTACTGGCTCCCACAAAGAGGGCCCAACCCCATCCCTTTCTTCTACAGCCTCCAGGAACTGTAAGAGGGAAGGCACCCATCGCTGGACACCAAGGTCAGGCACCTTTCAAGGTCACACAGCTAAGGACTCCAGGAACAAATCCTGACTCCCCAGTTTTCAACAGACGCCTCCAGCTGCAAAGGGGTCTTCAAACCACCAAAAGCACCTCTGAAGTTGTGCTGAGGAGAACACAGACCTTGTGGCCAGCTCTGGGCTCCTCAGCTCCAGAAAGACACAGAGCTTCTGGAGGGAGTGCAGCACAGAGCCACAGGGATGATGGAGGGACAGGAGCATCGCCTTGCTGAGGAGAGGCTGAGGGAGCTGGGGCAAACTGAGCCTGAGGGGCGACCCCATGGATGTTGATCAATATGGGAAGGGTGGGTGTCAGGAGGATGGAGCCAGGCTCTGCTCAGGGGCACCCAGTGACAGGACAAGGGGCAGTGGATGTGAGCTGGAGCAGAGGAGGTTCCACATCAGTGTGAGAAGGACCTTGTTCCCAGGGAGGGTGCCGGAGCCCAGGGGGGTTGTGGAGTCTCCTCCTCTGAAGACATTTCAAACCCACCTGGGCAAGTTCCTGTGCAGCTGGATCTGGGGGATCAGACTAGATCTTCCGAGGTCCCCTCCCATCCCCAGCGCTCCGCCAGTCCGCGGTTCAGGTCCCACCTGCACAGAGCCAGGCAGGAGCAGTTCCCTGCCGCACGGAGCGGGGGCTGATGGAAGCGACTCGTTCAAGGTCAGGCAGCGAGTCCGCAGTTGCTCTCTTCCATCTACTCCTCACCCCATGGGGACATTTCTGAACCATCTGGTAGTTGAAAGTCAAAGCTGGCAGCGCAGCGCTGAGCAGTCCCACGAAGCAGTTTTGTCTGCAGCGAGAACAAAGGCTGCCGAAGGCACTCGGTTTGTCGTGAACAGCTCCTCCGTGTCGGAGCCTTTAAACAAACACCAGCCTCACTCATACTCTTAGTAAGCGAAAATTAAGGCTGGCACTCAGCTCAGATGCTCTGGGTTTGAATGTCCCACTGCTAAACCTTCAGAGAAGGAGCGCTGCTGGAATGTGAGACATTTCTGCCAACAGGTGATTTAACTGTCATGAGATCTGTTTGCTGCGAGTCCCGTGCGACAGGCACGGGCAGGCACGCTCACCGGGTCATGTGGCCACTACACAAACAAGAGCAGCTTTCACCTCGTGAGAGTGGAGCCAGCACGACAGGCACAGCCCCAGGAACCAGTACAGGGTGGGGACTGACCTGCTGGGGAGCAGCGTAAGAGAAAGGGACCTGGGGGCCCTTGTGGCCAAGAAGGCCAACAGTACCCTGGGGTGCATCAGAAAGGGGATGGTCAGCAGATGAAGAGGGGTTCTCCTCCTCTTTTACTCTACCCTGCTAAGAACACAGCTGGAATGTTGTGTCCAGCTCTGGGCCCTTCAGTTCCAGGACACAGAGCTGCTGGAGAGAGCCCAGCACAGAGCCACAGGGGTGATGGAGGGAGGGGAGCATCTCCCTGCTGAGGAGAGGCTGAGGGAGCTGGGGCTCTGGAGCTGGGAAAAAGGAGCCTGAGGGGTGACCCCATGGATGTTGATCAATATGGGAAGGGTGGGGGTCAGGAGGATGGAGCCAGGCTCTGCTCAGGGGCACCCAGTGACAGGACAAGGGGCAGCGGGTGTGAGCTGGAGCAGAGGAGGTTCCACATCAGTGTGAGAAGGACCTTGTTCCCAGGGAGGGTGCCAGAGCCCTGGCAGGGGCTGCCCAGGGGGGTTGTGGAGTCTCCTTCTCTGCAGATGTTTCAAACCCACCTGAATATGTTCCTGTGCGACTGGATGTAGGGGATCCTACTGTGGCAAAGGGGTTGGACTGGATGATCTTTGGAGGTCCCTTCCAATCCACAAAGTTCTGTGACTCTGACAACAGGCCATGGGCTTCTGCTGAAAATGGAGTAGGCACCTCACACCTCCTGTAGGGCAGAGCAGGAGCAGCTCTAGATCAGTACTGACCGTATTCTCTTTCAACAACGGAGCTTCCAGTGAGGCAGTGCTGCACCAGTTTGGCATTCCAGCTGGAGATGCCAGGGTGACAACCGTGCATCCACACAGGATCATGTCATGAGCCTGGGAATCTACAGACCCTCTGCACTCGGGGGCCTCTCAGCCAGGACTCGGCAGGCTCAAGGCAGAACCAGCAGCTCCTCACAACCACCGGGCTCCCCCAGAAGCCGTGACTGGGCTGCTGCTCCTGAACAGCTTAAAAGAGAAGTGGGGGGCGATGAGCAACGAGAGCACCAGCGCTGAGACAGCTGGAGCGCAGGGACAGCTTTGAGGTTCACAGCCCCAGCAGCCCTGCACCTGTTTCTGTCTGTGTGGGCGACGCTGCCTGTTCCTGCAGCTCTACGCAGCCGTCAGACAGGCAAAGCTGAGCAGAGCTGTGCTCCCAGCAAGCGGATCCTGGGGCAGCTGCACCCAGAGGTGGCTCTGCACTCGGGTGCTGGCAGAGGTTTCCAGCAGAGGGGCTGCAGTGGGCAAACAGGGCAGAGCCCAGCGGTGCCACGGTGCAGGGCAGCCACAGACCTACCCTTCCGATACGAGAAGCCCAACCGCCAGGCACCTGGTCCCCTCCACGCATGAGCGGGCGCTGAGCGCAGAACGCGCCCCGCGGAGGCATCACGTCCCCTCTCCAGCAGCACCTTGCTTCGAGAGGTCTGTTTGCAGGGACCCTGGGCTAGGAGGTGCCGTCAGCTGCACTTCCACGCGCAGAAGGCATCACTCACCGCACGGATGAGTCACAACTGACTAATCCTTCTCCATCTCCTTCACTCTTGCTGGGTTACGCAGGCCTGGACGCGTTTTACTAGCCACCTCCTGTAGCACTGTAGCCACAGAAGGTTTCTCACTGCTACCTCGGGCACAGAAAGAGGGTGGCGCAAGACTGGAAGCACCTGCCCTTCACATTCAGGGCAGCATGCCGCCAAGACCCAGGGATGCTGAGCGGGGCTCTGACATCTCACGATGTCCAAGCCACGTTTCTGCTCTTCTCCGCCATCCAAGGATCAGCCCAGCAAGCCCTGACCACGCTCAGTGCCTGGGGGCTACAGCACTGACCACGAGAGAGCTGCGGTGTTTTAAATGACTTGTTCTTCCCAGGGAGGGTGCCAGAGCCCTGGCAGGGGCTGCCCAGGGGGGTGATGGAGTCTCCTTCTCTGGAGACATTTCCAACCCAACTGGACTGTTCCTGTGTGACTGGATCCGGGGGATCCTGCTGTGTCCTGGGGATTGGACTGGGTGATCTCTGGAGGTCCCTTCCCACCCCTAATGTTCTGTGGTTGTGTGATGTTGGCTACTGAGACATTTAGTGTGGAGGGAGTTTTTAAAGCACTGTGTGGACTGATTTACAGAAAGGGGAGCCATTCACCCCTAGCTCACAGCACCTCATCTCACTTCTCTGCTCTCAACTACTTGGCTCCCTCCAAGTCAGACTCCATCCTGCCACAGCCACTGGAGAAGTGGAAAACAGCTTTTGTCCTCTGCAATGAGGCATCTGCTCACAGCCACAGCTTTTTAGGACAAGGCTTTGGTGGCAAATTTGCCATTTGATTCTGCTAGTCCTTGCCTTTGCCAGCTCACATCAAAGCCCCAACCAACTGGCTACAGAGTCATGGTCTCAGATGTCCCAACTGTGATTTAGAGTATTTCCAGTGACCATAACCCACAAGCTAACTGGGGAAAGACACAGCAGTTAGTGCCAGGCATAGGGGAGGCACAGTGGGAATTCCATATAAACAACAGCCAGCTGAGAGAATCCCAGAACATCAGAGGTTGGAAGGGACCTCCAAAGATCAGCCAGTCCTAGGATCCCCCAGATCCAGTCACACAGGAACAGCCCAGGAGGGTTTGAAACATATGCAGAGAAGGAGACTCCACAACCCCCTGGGCAGCCCCTGCCAGGGCTCTGGCACCCTCCCTGGGAACAAGGTCCTTCTCACATCGATGTGGAACCTCTTCTGTTCCAGCTCACACCCGCTGCCCCTTGTCCTGTCACTGGGTGCCCCTGAGCAGAGCCTGGCTCCATCCTCCTGACACCCACCCTTCACATATTGACCAACATCCATGGGGTCACCCCTCAGGCTCCTTTTTCCCAGCTCCGGAGCCCCAGCTCCCTCAGCCTCTCCTCAGCAGGGAGATGCTCCCCTCCCTCCATCACCTCTGTGGCTCTGCGCTGGACTGAGGACGCCAGCAGAACTTCACTTCCATTCCCTTGTCTTTCATGTCCATGAAGCAGGAGACAGACGAGTGCTCAAAGCCACCGGTGCCAGAGCAGTGCCTCCTGTACAGGCTTCAGGTGGGTTTGGTCCAGCATCCCCTACACACGCCAGGCTGGTCAAGGGGGACACAAACCCATCTGTGACACCCGTGGGTTTGGGGTGTTCTGTAAAGCCTTGAATTTTCCCTTCTTCCCGTGTTACCCTTCCAACGGAACTGGACAGAGCCCCTTGGCGAACACCTGAACACCAGTAAGTGCCGCTGACAGCGGGTCCTTACTCCCCACTCTGCCCCCCAGGGGGATCCTTCACACTGGGCACAGCCACCACCGGTTTCCTGCACCATCACTGCAGTTAAAGCAGGGGTGGGTAATCCAACCCTGCCCAGCGTCATCTCTGACTCCTATCGCTACCAGCATCAAGCCTCCTTGAGAATTCCCTCCTCAACAAGAGCTGACTGCTTTTTGCCTTCCTTCAGGAGCAGCAGCTGCTGTCTGAAGGGCCACAACGAGTCTCCCAGACACGATCTAAGCTGTGCCACTGGGCACACACCACCACAGCCTGCTGTGGAGCTGCAGACACCCAGGCTGACAGCTCTGCCTCCAGGCAGCACTTCTACTGGAGAAACCAGGTTCCTACCAGGCAGGGAAAGAGGCAGCAGATTCCTCTGCCACCACCTTCCACAACCTGCACTACAGCTCTGGCTCTTCTGTCCCTAGACCCTTGTTTGTGTGCAAACAGGCTGTGCAGAGCCACCTGGACATGTTCCTGTGCGACTGGATCTGAGGGATCCTGCTGTGGCAGGGGAACTGGACTGGCTGATCTCTTGATGCCCTTCCAATCCCTAACATGCTGTGAGTCCTCACAGGATTTGTGAAACCAGGAGAGACTTTCACTGACACAAGAACCTGACCAACCCCTTTGCTTCACCTAAGGAGACACCCCGTCCACTCTCCCTCGTTCAGCACATCTCTCCAGTCCCAGCTGCAGTTCTAAGGAGACGCAGTGATCTCTTAGTCTGTGGAAGAGGAAGGGTAACTGGCTGGATCACACAAAGCACTTGGACATTAGCCCCGTGCTACCTTTTCTCGTCATTGTTACTCCAGAGGCTCTTCCAAAACCTCCAGCCAGGGTGACTGCTTTATGAAGGTACCCAGGCAGAGCAGTGCTTCTGGGCAGTGCTTGTTTCCACCACCTCACCGTTTGGGAAAGAGGAATCAGAAGCCCTGCTTCAAATAATCAACTGCCCACCCAGTCCAAGCTCCTACAGGCTGAGCACTGCCCCTCCATCTCCCAGGAGACCTGCAGGTGCCCAGATCCTTCTGATTTGAGGAGTGAATCTGTGGAGACCCGAACCTCGCTGCCCACAGAGCAGGTCCTTTGTTCAAGCAGTGCTGGCTTCGCTCTAATAAAGCGAGCAGCTCAATAACAGCTACTACAGCTCTGCTACAGGTGCCAGCTCTCAGTTTCCAGCAGCCCCGGCTGCCACCCGCTACCACCCTGCGGCTCCTCCCGCTGCATTTAAATCTTTGAGCAGGCAGAGGGCTTCAGGAGACAACGAGCAGAATTTGGGGGTAGTAAGATGTCCTGCAAAGCTGAGCACACACTCTCAATTCAGAGCCCGCTGCCACCGACAAGCCCCGGATCAATATCCCATCAGCGACGGCTGCCGGGCCCCCGCAGGAGGGTACCCCCCTGGGACGCTGCTGGCGCACGTCTCCATCTCCGGCTGCCTCACCCCTTGCCCAGACCTGCACAAGTGCTCTCCACGCTGTTCACTACCACATTTCAGAGAGCCCTCCACATGCCCAGCTGATTCAACACAAGCCCCAGCACCTCTGATGAGCCTCTTGCGTCCCCTTCTGTATTTAACTGTGCGGCTCTGCTGGCGAGGACCCACCTGCTACCTTCCAGCACGGACCTCTGGGAAGGTTTAGGTCCTCATTTCCAGCCCGTTCCCTCAGAGCTCTGCCCAGGAACATCTGGAAGTTCCAGAGGAGCAGCAACAACCCTCTGCACAGAGCTGTCCCTGTCCCTCACCCCTCACAGCTCCTGACGTGGGGACCAACAGTCCCCGCTTTGCAGATCTCAACCTGAAACCCTCATGAGAAGCCCTATGGGCAGTGACAGGCGGCTTGCAAGGCACCTGCATCGCCACAGCCCTGCAAACCACAGCTAACACCAGCAGCACCACCCAGGTCTGAGCACCCACCAGCACCACGCTCAGAGGGGCTGGGTCCCCTGTGTCCACTCGAGCTGGGTGAACACAGGTGACACAACATCAGGAGAACACAAGACACCTGTCAGATGCCGAGCCTGGCGTTTGGAATCTACATGGGAACAAGGCTGTGGCAACTTGGGGGTATCATGGAGACAGCTGGTCTGTAGAGAGCTACCACGGCTCACCACTGCATCTCCAGGTCCACACCTAACACACTGGAAAAGCTCTTTGCAATAGATGACACCCCCAAAACAACATTGCAGTGACTTCAGATACCAGCAGCACAAATTAGAGACCTGACAGTGAGCAACAGAGCTGCAGTGACACTGGAGAACTCAGCACAGGAGACACCTGCGGAAGGACATCCAGAAATTAGCAGGCACCATAAAGGAAGGGCTGCCATCAGGACAAGACATGCACCAGAAGACACAAGTGGCCAAGGCACTAGCAGACCCACAGCAGGGAAACCAGCTGAGACACACAGACACCCACCGACTAAACATCCTCCACGCTCTGGATTTCTAAAGGCTGCTTTGACCCCAAAGTGCTTCCTTCGAGTCAGGCTGCACCAAGGATCAACTGCCTCTGCAATCCCAGATGCGGTTTGAAGCTCCAAGGCTCAGGAACAGCACCAGGAGCAGCACTAACTGTTCCTCACGGGCGGTGCTGCTGTGGGAAGAGGCAGCCAGTGCCTCACACCCCCATGCCAAGAGCCACCGAGGAAGGAGCGAGGTCTCACTGCTGCTCCACAGCTGGTGGGACCTGTAGCTCAGAAGCTGAGCAGCAGCTCAGGCAGTTCTTCCCAGAGGGCTGGAGACCCCAGGCAGCCAGGACTCCTTGCAGGGCAGGCAGATTCCAGCTGCCCTCCCAGCAGGAACAGGTCCACCTGCAGTTGTCCCAGCACCTCCCTGAGAAGGTCCGTCCCTGCAGCAGGCGCTGAGGCTCTGCCGCAGCTGTTCAGCTCCCCCTGTTGAAACCAGACCTTGTTCATCAGCACCGACCTGTCTCAGGTCTCCTGTCCGAGCTGGGAGCTGGCTACTCCCGCCTGGAAGCGGGGTAATTAGAGCAGCAGTTCCCAAATGAGGGGTGCACATTGCTCTGATGGCCCTGGCTCTCTTCCAGCTGACCCACAGGGACCACCTAACGGAGCTGCTGCCCACGCCCACCCTCACCGCAGAGATGCTCCACACCCTCTCCTCAGCCCATGGCAGGACAGTCACCCTGAAAAGTCTCACCACCCATTTGCTTATTTTTACTGTGGAAGACAGCATCTTCTTTCCTGGGGCCTCTTCTTATCTCAAAGGCTTCGTCCGGCTCTGTGTCCTGGCACAGATTCACCACCCCAGTGTTCCTCAGAAAACGGAGGTTTCAGGAGTAGAGTTTTCAGCAACATTGATCCAGGGGTGGGAGCGGGGTTGGTGGAGACAGGGTGAGGCATTAAGACAAAAATGCTCTGTCTGCAGTGTCAGAGCCACTGATCTCAGCAGTGAGCACTGAACAGGAGCCAGCAGGGTGCCCAGCTGGCCCAGAAGGCCAACAGCATCCCGGCTTGGATCAGCTATAGTGTGGCCAGCAGGGCTGGGGATGTCAGTCTCCCCTGAAGTACTGGGGGAGTGCTGGGCCCCTCACTTGCAGAAAGAGATGGAGGGGCTGAGGCAGGTCCAGAGGAGCAACGAGGCTGGGGAAGGGACTGATGGAGCTGGGGGTGTTGAGCCTGGAGGAGACTCAGGAGGGACTTTCTCCCTCTCTCCAGCTCCCTGAAGGGAGGTTGTAGTCAGGTAGGGGTCGGGCTCTTCTCCCAGGCACCCAGGGCCAGCAGGCAGAGCCTGAAGCTGCACCAGGAGAGGGTTAGGTCGGGTATTAAAAAGCCCTTCTCTGTGGAAAGGGGGATCAGAGCCTGGACTGGGCTGCCCAGGGCAGTGGTGCAGTCCCCATCCCAACTCCGCTCCTGCTGCAGATGCGGCGAGTCTGACGACTGAAGTCAAACAGAGAGAGGGGGGCAAAACAGGAGGAAGGACAGAAATCCCAGCTAACCACAAGTGTAAAGCTGTGGGTGATAAAGTCCTCGTAGAGTGTCCCTGTGGTTATTGACAGCCACGAACATTTCAGTTGCAAGAGTCCAAAGCAGGACTCCGGCTGCTGTCACCGGGGGTTTCAGTGGGGACTGACGAGCGGCCGGCCTGACTGCCCTCCCCTGGAGGGAAGCACACTCCGCTGTCAGCTCTCCCACACCTTCCCCATCACCCCACGGATCAGACTGGCCCCTCCCAACCCCCATTTCCATTCCCCGCACCACTCTCACCTCAAGGGAGGAGGCAGTTCCCATGTCCATCACCCCTCCACTCACTATTTACTGTCCAGATTCAAAGGCAGCTGTAGCACTTGAGCGCACAGAGCCCACGCTGAGACCCAAACACCACTCTGCCAAGTTCTTCTCTGCAGGCAGGGTCTGTTTTCCACTCCCAGCTGTGTTCAGCTCTGCTCTTGGTCCCCAGTTAGGTGGCAGCCATCTCTTCCTCACGGAAGCCACTCTGCTCTTGCTGTGTTTAAAAAACAATCACTCAGGCTGTGTTTTTCCCCAGGTCTTAGTTGTGTCAACACTTCAAACCAACCAACAACAACTCTGGGCAGCGGGACCTGATGAAGCTGTTTCTCCATAACACATCCCAGGCTGCTGCTACTAGAAAGCTCGTGAAGGAGGTAAATACACCCCACACTAACAGAAAACAGCAGGTTTGGGGGCCCAGAGCTCTGGGGCCGGTGGGTCCCACAGCAGATAGGTCTGTGCAGAGGATGGACTGGCTGTGGGGACAGGCGCTGATCTGCAACCAGCAGCTGCTCCACTGCTGATGCAGGAGAGGTTAATGGAGGGTTCAAGGGAGAATAAATAAGACATTCAGCGGTAAAACAAACAGCTTGACAGGAGACACCACCGTGCTCCCCGGAAATTCAGAGTCAAAAGGAAAATGAGACTCCCGAGGAGAAGACATCTGCTGCTGTGAGGATGGAGAGAACACCGAGCTCTGCAGCAGAGGAAGCATCTCTGTTCCCCCTCCAGCTGCATCTCCCTCCGGAAACCCTGCCCAGCCACGGGACAAACATGGACCGTGCCCACGTCCCGAGGGCTCCGACCCAGGAAGGGTACCAGAGGGTGAACCACTGTTTGTCCCAAGACAGCCCCCAGCTCTGCCCTCTCACCAGCTGTAAGAATCCAACTGCTGGTCTCCTCGGGCTCGAAGCTGCTGTCCTTGCCTTATCCTTCCCTCCTCAGCAAAACTGTGCACTAAGCACAACGCGACAGGGGATTTAATCTGCGCTGTTTGGATGTGATTATCCCTCCTCTGTTGTGACAACGGACAAAGCTTTGCAGGGCTTTGTCTTTGGTTATCACAGAGAACAAGAAAACCGGGGGCAAGGGAAGGGGGAATCAACAGATGGATAATGCCGACAGCCCCAGACCCTGAAAGGCTGTCAGCGGCGCTCTGCGAGGATCGCGGCGCTGGAATTGCATCTCAATTGCTTTGCGAGCTTCTGAAGTGCCCTCAGGACTATTCAGAGCTTCTCATCCTATCTGCTTACAAGGAGAAACGCTAAACGCGGCGAGATCAGCCACAAACCTGGAAACCCTGACAGGTACAGGGTCTAGCACTGCACTGTCACACCGGGGACCGGAGCCTTGCCTCCTGCCCCAGAATCCGGCCGCTTTCACAACCCTGGGCCCACGTTTGCCTTTTCAAGCCCCTGGCACTCGGAGCAGAGATGAGACAACCCTCTTTGCCCCTTCACCCGCCCGGACGCGAGGAGCACTGGCTGCAGAGCCCAGAGCAGGTCTTCTCCCACCCCGGTGCTCTGCCAACCATTCCAGGCACCTTTCCTGCTGTCGCTTTCCCTGTTGGCAGCCTTTATGCCTAATGAGTACAATTAACCGTGCAATTATGAAACAACAGCACAGAGACACCGGAAAGGTGTTGGCACTAGGGTCAGAGACAAGCCAGGCAGCCCCTGCCCCAGGGGACAGCGCTCTACCCACAGCAGCCTGAAGAACAACCAGGAAAGGAAAGACCAACACGAGCAGAACGTCCCCAGAAAAGCAGGGACAGAAGCAGGAAGCCCGCAGCCTTCAGCTACACAGACGTCGCTGCATAGGAGAGATTTCTGACACTAATAAGGTGGCCACACGGCCTTAAACCACCAGTCTGAAGCTGCTCTGGAAGCGACACTGGAAGTTCACAATGTGGGATATGAGAGAGAAGCTGTTAACAGTCCAGAGCACGGGGCCACCACGGGGAAGGACTCCTGTGGCCCCTCAAGACAAGCCCAAGCACAGCATTGCAGTGCCGCATTCGGGGCGGGCACCACGCGCTGCCCGGCGGCTCACACCAGCCAGATCCCGTGGCTTTGCCTCCGAGCCCATGAAAGCCTTCAGACAGCTCCCACTCCTCCTCAAGGTCTGAGAGGTCTCGCTGCTGCGATCTGGAGGCAGACTCGAAGCTGACAGCATTCAATTAATCGCAGACAGCTGACAGAGCCAATAACGTCTGCACTGGGCAAACGGGAAAAACACAACCAGGATCAACAGCGGCCAGTGGGGAGCAGCTCAGATGGCCAGCGAGTCCCTGGGCGAGCACCGGCAGCTGAAGCAGCCGCACTGCTGCCCCGCAGCCATCCCTGCCCCATCGAGAACTCGGACGAGTTCAGCTGGCACCCGATGGTACCTGACGCCAAGTCAGTTTGCAGATCAGACTGGTACCTCTAGGAGGAGAGCCCGTCCCTCTCTGATGGCCACGGCGCTGCTCAGGAGGTCTGTGTCTGTTGTTCTAACTCCAGTGAAAGACTCTACCAACCAATCGCTAGTCTGGAGCTGAGGGACAGGGAGCAGTGGTGGCCTTGGGACAGCTGGGTTAACGGCTGGACTCTAATCCAAAGGTGTTCTCCAGCCTAAACGACCACAGGATTTGCACCGCCCACGATCCCCTCGGCGCTCCTGCAGCGCTCCTGCGGCAGCCCTGCGCAGCCAGCTCCCACTGGCAGCCAAGACGAGGTTAAGCACAGATGGCCCTAAGGACCTCTCCAGTCACACAAAGACAGGGTTCACTCAGAAGAATGAAGAGTCAAGGGAGCAAGGCTCAGGCACACACATCCCCGGCCTCACGAGCAGCCAGCGTCCCCCTCCTCATCCAGCCAGGCAGCCGCGCTCTCCCACGAGGGGTGAGGAGGCAGCCAGTGATGGGAGCAAAGCTCAGGGATGCCAGAGGCCATTCAGGGAAGGGCAGGAAGCACTCCTCCACACCCACACCCTTCCCAAGGTGTATGGTGGCCACGAACAACGAGCCACAAAAAGTCCCACAGAGCAAACTCGCCCAATCCAGCACAGCTGTCCCCACAGTCCAGAGAAAGACAAACACTGAGTCTAAAACAGAGACTAATTTATGTTTCCGACCGGAGACACTGTTGTACTTGGTAAAACACCAGTGACACAGTGACAGTAAATTCTCAGAGGAAATGCAGATACTAAGAGCCTGGCAATAAATCAGCAGCGGTCCCTGTCCCCGGGCAGATCTGCATCGGGGCCTCCTCTCCGCCAGCACAGGCGGCGAGACCAGCAGACGGCTGCGGTCCAAGATCCACAAGAGCCCCAACCCAACCCCAGCTGACAGCGCGAGGCTTTCCCAGAGGAGCGGTGGAGGAAGGAACTGCCAAACCCTCCTTCCCTGCTGCTCCAAGAACACAACCTCTGGAAACCCAGAGCATCCAGAGCAGGACCGTCACTCCTGGTGTCCAGCTCTTGCACTACTATGACCATTCCCATGTCCCTGACCGTGGGCTCCAGGGACCTCGCAGCTCCATCCCCGAGGTGAAGCAGAGGATGGAGCTGGCAGACACTGCCACAAGTGGGCTGCTCCACGTTAGGCTGGTTAAGGGTAAAAAAAAACATCTGTCCCAGACTCAGCCGACTCCTGTGACCCAGGGCTGAGCAGCAGGGCAGCAGCAGTCTGACACCCTGACCCACCGCTGGCAGACGTGGCCATCACAGGTGGCTCAGGCACAGTCCCACTGAGCGCAGGAATCGATCCTCCTCTCCCCTTCTCACCCTCTTGCTGGCAGCTGACACTTTTCTTCCATCTCCATTTTCTGCAGAGAAAGTGAGAGGAGTTAGACCAGCAGGACGCGGAGACAGGCCGTCACCGTAATTCCCTCTGAAAGCCAGGCAGGGCGCTCGGAGCCTCACAATGAGGAGCAGGAGAATGGATCACGGAGAAAAGCAATCTCCGCGGTCTGGACGGGCGCCACGCTGCAGACGGCCACGGCTACAGCCTGCAGCTGCCTTCCAAACCCACGGGTGGCTGCTCTGAGAGGAGCAAAGATCCTCCTCTCATTATTAGCTGGTCGCAGCCAAGAAATCGCCTCCTGGCAGACCTGTGAGAAGCTGCTGGACCCCCCTGCTAACCCCACTGCTCAGAGGACCCCAGCTAGGGGCAGGACCCACACACCAGTGACTTAACCTCAGGCCTTGCCAAACAGGGCTTGAAATCCAAGCCCCAGCTGCTCAGCAGCTTGGAAGCAGAAGCAGGAAAAGGGAGGGAAGAGGCGGTCAGGCAGGAACTTAGACAAATGATTTTCCAGTAGCCCGTCTTGAGCTGTGAGCAAACAGATCTCCAGCCCCAGGATGTGGGTCAGCGACTGCCAGCGGCTGCGCGCTCATGCACCCAGCCATCAGCAAACCGAAGCCACCGAGCGAGCAGCTTCAGCAAGAACCTCGTGCGCTGCAGATCCAAACAGCAGCTGGTCCTGCTGTGCCAGACTGGACTGGAGCTTTGGCCCGGCCTCACTCGGCGACCGACCAGCATCTCTCACCTGCAGTCAGAAGCAGAGAGCTGCGAGACCAGTACAGACCCACTCGGCGCCGCAGCCCTTCCCACCCGCCTCTCCTCAGCCAGCCCCTCAGCTGCTGGAGCAGGGCCTGCAGCTCTTGAAGGCATCTGCCTTGGCTGCGTGACCCAGAAAAGGGCGGGCGCTGCCTGGCTGCCTGTCGGTCTGTCCCCCAGGTAATTGCACAGGACTCTCCTGTACAGTCCAGCTAATTACCACAGCCCCCTCCATCCATTAATGTCACCACCACTCCAGCCTCAGCCCTGCGAGGGTGTCCTCGCGGAGGTGGAAATCAGAAGGGTCCCGTTATCTCCAAATGCCTTGGGAGATCTCCAAGACTCCTGCTCTCCCATCACTGTTCCCTAATGGCTTTGGTTCGGGGCCAGGACAGCAATTAAGTGCCCACTGCTGGCTACAAGCCGACTGAAGTCGCACCGGCCCAGGAGGGAGGAAAGCAGAGCTGTGTCACGGGCACTTCATCCCGGCGCAGAGGAGCCACGGCTCACGTCCTGCAGACCCAACAGCCCCAAACCCCAGAGGAGTCCAGAGGCAGGGACGAGGAGCAAGCAGAGCCCCAGGGTTCTGCAGCAGCAGTTCTTGCAGGCTTGTCCATCACACCAAGCCCACAACTCACAGTTAGCGGAAGACTCCTTCGTGCCCAGACACTGCTCTGTGGCCACGATGATCCGTCCAATGAAGCAGCTACGTCAGGGAAATGCCTGGTTTATTAGCTGTTCCGAGGCAGCCGTGATGATGTGAGGCCACAAGATTTACACAGACAGTAGGTTTTATTAGATCAGCTGCTGGAGCTGGGGAAAAAACACCAGACAAGCTCCCAGAGACACAAGCCATGAAGACAGTTGTCCCCATTAAGCAGTCAGCCTCATAAAATCTATCACCCCTCACTATAAACCTGCCTCTCTGGGGCCTTACTCATTGCCGATGCTAAAACTCCTTCCTTAAGTGGCTCCGTTCTGAGGACGTTACCCCTCAGCAGGAACAACCCCAGGACGCAGGAGGCTTCCAGAGGGCACCAGCACCCCCCGTTCACAGTACCCTGGATGCCATCAGCACAAGGCTGCTCCTATTCCCTGCCTTAGGGCGCAGTGCAGCAGCCTCTCACCGACGGGGACGTGCATCTCGCTCAGCCCTGCCGAGGAGTCACTTTAAAAACACCCTGGGTGACCTTGATGCAGATCTGAGCTGTCACTGCGCACTCGGCTCAGCTCCGGTCTCGCCTTCTCGCAGTCCTGTCCCAAAAAGTCAACTGGATACCCTTTCATTCACTTGCAAGGTATTGAGTGACCTTGGCAACAGTCTAATCTGTCTTGGCAGATTCAAGATAGAGAAAACAAGCAACAGAGACAGACCTGCTGGTCTCTGCTATTGATCAGCGCTTGAGTGAAAGCTCATTACGAGCAGGAGGAACGCGTCAGGTACACGCTCTCCTGCAGAGCGGCGGTGGCAGCCAGATGAAGCGGCTCTGCTGCTGCTGCTCCGAGGGGAGGGGGCCCTGGGGACAGAGAAAAGGGTAAGGTGAGAAAGGAGGAGCAGGGATCACTTCTAGTGATGCTGGGCACCAGCAGCTCCTGGTGAATATAATGCTTACTCAGCTAAAAATGGCAGGGCCTCTGCTTGCTGATTATCAAGGTCAACCAGGCAGCAAGAGGCCAAAGTGAAGAAGATCCTGAGCGAGGGCACACACCCCCCACCCCGATGTGTGCAGGCACACCCAGACACCTCCCAGCACAGAGCTAAGCCAGTACAACTGGTGCTGCTCGCAGGGACCCCAGCAGAGCACCCAACACCCCAAGTCCAGGCCAACGCCTCCCGCTGGCATTCAGCGCGGAACACAAAGGCAACCACACGCCTGCCTGGCTAGTGCTGCTGGCCTCGAGCCAGGGCTGCTCCTACCTCAAGACAACTGCTCCGCTGGAGCGCGCCCACCGTGCGCCAGCGCATCGCCAGCAGCCTCCCCAGAGCCCAGGCTGGCCACCTCCTGGCACTGGCACCACCCTGCTTCCTCAGGCTGCCTCTGCCTGCAGGATGGGCAAGAACAGAGGAGACTACTTGCCTGTCTCTGCATTTTATGAGGGGAAACAACTCACAAGGTGCCACAAACCAAGAACTGCTTGGCCACTGAGCGACGGCACCACTCTCACCCACCACTAAAGCTTGAACTGGGCTCCAGGAGGAGCATTTGTGCCTGAGAGAGCTGCCCCTACACTCTGGGGCCAGTTCAGGTGCCCAGCAGAGAACCCCGCTCTTACCTTCAGCCTCGGGTTTGACAGCCACACACATTCCTCACTGACGCTGCCCTCCATCCTCCACAGGTCAAGCCTCACCCAGGCATCACGTGGGAAACGAGCTGGATGAGAAGGAACCTTTCCAGCAGCCACTGAGAAGAGGCACACCCCGCACTGAGGGATGCTCACTGCTGGGAGACTTCAGAGCAGAGGAACAGACAGTGGGGTAACTGCTATCAAGCAGGGGCAGGCGCGCAGGGAGAGGGAAGTGGCAGCGCAGGGCAAATCCGACGCGAGAAGTCAGATTCCCTCCACAGCCTCAGTTCTGCTGAGCCCACATGGTCTCCTCAGAGGGTCTGTCAGGTCAAAGCCAGCCTCAGCTGTCCCCCTTTCAGTCACACATCAAAAAAAGAGAGCAAACTGCTCTCCAGATAAAAATCAGGCAGAGCAAGATATTGGGAGGGGAAAAATCCCACAGCAGAGCTCCGGGCGGTTACCGAGCAGCCCCATACGACCCTGGCACGCAGGGGCTGCACTGGAGGCCGCAGCTGCATCGATTCCTCGGCGCGGCAGCAGGGGTGATGCTGCACCGCAGCTCTCTGCGCCGCGCAGCCGGCGCTCGAAGGGCTGGGCAGGGGACAGAAGACATCTCAAGTGGTCCAGGGGGCTCCTGTGAGAGTTCCGTCAGCACTGGGTTTAACAGGAGGGACCCTCTGCGCCCCTTTGCTAATTCCACCCACACCTCAGGGCTTTATTACCTTTACAGGACGGATCCAAAAAGCTTCCCGACGGTCATGAAACTGCAGGAAATTCAGCTGAGCTTCCCCACAACCGAGAACCGGGGCGCGGCGCTGCTCATGGACCTGTTATGAGGGACTTGGGCTCATTTCATCGTAAGTGAAGTCACAACAGGAAAACTTACCCTTCACAGAGCAGTTTGAAGCTCTTCGCCAAGGCCCCAGTGACCCGATCGAAAGGGGCACAATGGAAGGGAGACATCCCCACATCCAGCTTCACCGCCTCAAAAGCAGCTGAAGGGATGGACTCCACGACCTGAAAGGTCTGTTCCAAGGCCTGATCACCCTCTCCATGACATTTACCCAGTGTCCAACCCAAACACCTACCCTGATCTCCCCAAGGTGGCTCTGGATCCTCACGAGATGTCCTTAGTGTCCCCAGAAGATCTGGAGCCACCTGAAACAGAGATGACAGCGCCTGTGGAAATGCCCAGTTGCTTCAGGTCTCCACAGATGTGGCCACAAGGTTCACACTCCTCAAGGAGATAGAATTGTCTGGAGGTCATGGCTTTCCCAGCAGCAGAGCCAACGCTCCTTCCTCCCGGAACCACAGATTTCTCCTCCCCACACAAAAAGCTCAGCTTTGAAATTCCAGCCATTCTTCCAGGGCTGCCCTGCTCGGGGAGCGCCGCTCTACGTTAGCACTATTGCCCTGCTAAACCACATCTCGGGAGCTGACAAAGGGCCCCCAGCACCAGCAGCCACACAAATACCGGATGGAGCCTCTCGAAATGGTCACCCCTGCAGAACCTTTCACGAGCCAAACCGCGCCTCTGGATGCCCGTTAGTCAGGTGGTGGGTACCCACACCCGGGAACGCTCCGAGTCACTTCCCACAGAGGCCTACGGGCACACTGCCCCGGCATGAGGCACACCGGCACAGCGGGCCAAGGGGCAAACCCACCATCATCGCCACAAGCTCCCTGCGTGCAGGGAGGGGAAGGATTCTGATATGTAGTGTCTGCCCTGGCATTTAGTCCCCCTCCTTCCTCAAATGTTTGTTATCAGCTGATGGAAGCCTCCTCCTGGCAGCCCACGCTTGGGTTCTGGTCTGCTCCCAGAGCAAGAAGAAACCCTTCACTACCCCTCATTGCCTCATGATGACAGACAAGGGTGAGGCGCTGTAAGTGGGGGCCAGCAGGATGAGGGACATCATTCCCCCTCTGGACTGGGCACTGGGGAGGTCTCCTCTCCAGTCCTGGGGTTTTGCTGGGCCTCTCACTTCCAGAAAGAGATTGAGGGGCTGGAGCTGGTCCAGAGGAGCAACAAGGCTGGGGAAGGGACTGGAGGGAAAGGTTGTTGGGGAGAGGCTGAGGGAGCTGGGGGTGTTGAGCCTGGAGGAGACCTTGTCCCTCTCTCCAGCTCCCTGAAGAGAGGTTGTAGTCAGGTGGGGGTCAGACTCTTCTCCCAGGCAACCCACACCGAGATAAGAGGGCAGAGCCTGAAGCTGCCAGGGGAGGGTTAGGTTGGATGTTAGGAAGCCCTTCCTCAGGGAAAAGGTGCTCAGAGCCTGGACTGGACTGGCCAGGGCAGTGGTGGAGTCCCCATCCCTGAAGGTGTTCAAGGACAGCCTGGCTGTGGCCCCTCAGTGTCCTGGTGGGGCTGATGGGGGGATATGTGCTGGGCTGGCTGAGCTCCAAGGGCTTTTCCAGCCTCGATCATTGTGGGATTTGTGAAATGCTGCACTAGCAAGACTTCCTACAAGTCGCAGCTACAAAGGACCTGGCTGCACACCACTTACTTGCAATATGAACTACGTGAACCAGCCAGGGGAGCCCTGGGGACTAACACGCTTTGAACAGCTTCACGTTGGTCCATCAAACCCAAGACTCCATCTCATCTAAATTCCCTGCAGCCCTGCAGACTGCCTGAAAGGGAATTACAGAGAAAACAGTTACTGGTACAACACAGCCATCACCTCTGAGGTGATGACATCTGCTTGAGCAAAGCCTCCCTCTAACCATCAGGTTTCATTTAGCCCGCGAGCTCTCCAGCAAGACTCTGGTCCCAGGCGTTCCCAGACGGCACCAGGCAATGAGCTGGCATCATCACCACCGCCAGGACGATCACTGCCACAGGTCCCTTGGTGCAAAACCTCGCACCAAGGGTTGTCTGGTTTAGTTACTGATCACATGTGGCCTGTGGAAGGTAGAGATGTTCAGCAGAGGCAATAGAATTGGCACAATGAGGACTATCGGGCAGCTGGGATGTCTCATCCAGTCTGTCAAAGGTGCTTGAGGAGAACAAAGTGATCAGGGCAAAGAACAAACTGCCAAACAAATAACCCACCTCCCTGAGAGCATCTCCTCCTCCACTACTTGAATATTCACCTGCACCCAGGAGGAGCCAACAGCACAGCAAGGCTGAGCTGCTTCTGCTCTGCCACTGAAACAGCTCGAGCACAGAGGGGCACAGCAGAGCGTTCACCATCGGCGGAGCAGGGGGCTGCCAGCGCTGCTGAGGAGCACCAGCACGCAGGTCACCGTCACCGCGCTGAGGTGAGGGACACAACCCCCTGTGTGCAGCTGCACCCACACCCCGCTCACCTCCTCCGAGCCCCCTGGCCTCTAACAGCACAAGGAAGCCACAGAGGTAGCTGGCCTGCAGTCTGTTCAAGCAGCCAAACACCACAACCTGCTCAGGTTAACGGGAGGCACTCCCACTACCAAAGTGCCACCAGAGCCCCGAGCGCTGCTCTGGAGTAGCCGTTGGTGGCTACAGACGGCTCAGAAAGGACCAGCCAGCTCTGGGACGTGGTCTCTCCTCGTGCCAACTCTTTGCTGAGCCAGGCTGGTCAGGGCTACGCAGTTCTCAGACTCGGTACCACCTGTGAAGGGGATGTCCTTGAACCTTAGCACAGGGGCTGCAGTGTATTCGTAACCTGTCTTCGGGGTTTGTCCCCTTCTCCAAACAACACTTCCAACAAGAACTGCTGCTTCCACATCAGGCAGCCCTGAGCACTGGAGAACCTCAACACTCCTCTGGATGTGATCCAAGCAACCTGCTGCAACCCTGAGCTGGCTGGACCCTCCAGGCAGGATGGACCCAGCCCCAGCACTGCCTTCCAAACCGATGCCACAGCTCTAACAAGCTTGGCTCAGGTCGCTTCAGTGAACAGTCCACAGCAAGGAAAGCACTTAGCTGGTGCTGAAGGTGTAGGGGAGAGATGAGGGCTAACAATAGGCACAGATGGGGCAGGAGAGAACCAAAGAGCTCTCCAGCTCTCTGCTCTGCAGAGCATCTCTGCACACACCCGGGCCGTGAAGCCCGAGTCTCGCTGCCCAGAGCCCCAGTGGCAGGGATGTGATTGAACAGAGCTGCAGAGATTAGATCTCCACCGCTCCCGATGCTGGGGGGACTTAATTTGATACAGCAGTCCTGGCTAATAAGCAGAAAACAGATGAGTTAATTTATCTCTATTTACTAGGAATTCCACGGGGAAAGGAAAACTCTGTCAGATGTGTTTGTGCCTCCAGTCACTGCTCGGCACGCTGCCGCGAGGGCAGGAGGAACTCGCTCGCGTTCCAGCTTCGAGAGCAACACAAGCCTCTTCCTCTCATGGGAGCCCACACTAACCACACCAGGCACCTCTGGTAGCCCCACCAGCAGGCTGTGCCTGCAGAGCCAGCCTTTGGATTAACAGTTTCAAGCACTTCCACCCAAATTCCTGAGAATGGGCCAGCCCAGAGCACGCAGCACCCTTTCGAGGTCAGAGCAGGAGGTTTCTATAGGTGGCAGGATCATCCTGCTGGAGCAGCATCATCCTCCAGCACATCTAACCCCCTCCACACTCAGGGCATCAATTCAAAGCAGCTTCTCCAGAGCCCACCATGGACACAGGGCCAGCTTCCTCAAACACACCTGGCAAACCAAAGCCAAAAAGCACAGCCTCCAAGCACCCAGGGTCTGTCAACCCAAGAAAGCAGCCCAGTCAGAACTGCACCTACTCGCACACCGAGGGGCACTTAGAAAAGCAGGGAAGTTTAATTCTGCAGCTCCTGAGGCACCTGAAGAGAGCGAGATAATTCTGAGTGCACATTATCCATCTGGCTTACGTGGGGTACTCCTCCCACCACACACACCCAGCTCCAGCTCGTGGAGCAAGGGGCCACCTCTGCTGCCTGCGTGCAGCCAGGTACGCCAAGGTCCCCCCACCACAGACAGCCTGGCCCCAAAGAAGCACCATGGGCTTGAGGTGACTACAGAAACCTCTGACTCAGAGTTAGAAAGCAACACTCACATGAGAGTGAGCCGGACCAGGATCTCCCACCCCGTTCCCAGCTGCTGAGAAGGAGCATCTCACACCCCGCTCAGCTCCATAAAAAGCACTGGACGGGGCAGACAGGAGGCCAGGCTGCCCTCGTATCCCATCCCACATGCCACGAGTGCAGTTACTGTCCCACACAGACCGAGGGATCTGCTCTGAGCAAACAGCAAAGATCAGAAGGCTCAGCAGCAAAAGGGGCTCCCAGTGGCTGTCACGGCTGCAGCTCGCCGCGCTCTGAGGCACCTTCCCCGCGGTGATGGATGCGGCCCTGACGGCGCCCATGCGGCACGGTCCCGGGCTGCGTTATGTGTGTCCCTGAAGTGCTGTAACTCAGCAGAGACACCAGAGGACTCTGGAAAACAGTGAGGTGCTGGCAGCCCTCTGAAGAGACAATCTCGCCGGCCTGACAGAGCACCGAGGGTGACACCCTGCATTACCCGCGCCAGCGCGCCGACCAAGACAAGCAGTCCGTGGAGCCCTCCTCAGAGCAGCGCCCTTCCCAGTCCCACCACAAACACCCCCCGTCCTCACCCCGAGGGATTCGGAGCTCTTGGCATCAGCTACTCCAAACCTGATCTGGTTTGGATACCAGCCAAGGCTCCCAGTAAAGCCAGCAGCAGGTGCCCATCACACCTGCCCTTTGCCTTCCGAGGAAGGTGGACCCTCCCTTGCTTTAGGAGGAGATTCCTGCAGCCTCCTCTCAGCTCCTCTCACACCCAGAGCAATGCAGCCCCATCGTGCCTAAGGCACCCCACACCCCTGCTGCAGAGCACCCCTGATTTATGTCTGTGACGCTGCAGGGACTAATAAACCTGCAGTACTTCACACGTGATGGAAGTGATGCTCTGGGAGCTTCCAGGAAGAAGCAATTCCTGGACCCAGCTCTAATAACAGGCAGTGTGATGACACAGGATCCCAAACTCCTCTCAGTGGAACCACTCTGTAATTAACGATTCCTTTCCAAAGGAGATGGTGAGACACAAACATCCATCAGGCTGTCGCTAAGAAATCATTGTCTTCTCAAGTGGCATTTGTCAGCTGCAAGAGTACTCTGACATCCACGGCAGCTGGGGCTGATGAAGCTGCTCAGCACTGTGAGGGGGTAGGAATCCCCCCCGAGAGGGAGCTGAGCCCTGGAACAGGCTGCCCAGGGAGGCTGTGGCTGCTGCGCCCCGGCAGTGTCCAAGGCCAGGCTCCAGGCACCCTGCTCTGGTGAGAGGTGTCGCTGCTCATGGCAGGGGGTTGGAACTAGAGGAGCTTTAAGGGTCCCTTCCATCCCAAAACTTTTTGTGATTCCATTAGTTTTCTTTTTACAGAAAAAGAGTCACAATTTGAGCGTCAAAATCGCCCTCCTTCAGCAGAGAAAGTCAAAGTCTCACTGCTGAATTCACGTGGAGGCTCGGCACGAGAGCAAGGGCTGCCCTTGGGCTTTCAGCGCCGCGGCACCCGGTCAGCGCCCTCATTAACTCTAGGATGAGGGCATCACAGAGTGCTTTATCTGAGCCACCAGACAACACTGGACTCCTAGCGCCAGCCTTGTCACCAGCCCAGAAAGCCTTGGAGGAGCCCAGACTCAGGAGCTCTTGGAAGGCCACGGGTGCATCCAGAAAACAACCCAAGTCACCTCCGTCCGCCCCTTCAGAATGTCGCTTCAAGCTCTAGGGTGGGGGACCAGAGGCTCTGCAGCCAGCAGCGCGGCTCGAGAGCTGCAAGGTTGGACTCGAGCTGGCCAAAGGGCAACCTGACGGTGACATTTCCAAGCACTGGAGAGCAGCAATCGCAAATGTCAGCCTTTGAGAAGTTACACGATGACAAACAGACACGAACACTGGTCATGCACCCTGCGGCAGCACCTCTGCTGCAGCCCCACGTGCTTCTGGTCCCAAAGGGGCCCTGAGCAGAAACAAGGCCCCACTAATAACCAGAATGGACTCGGGGACCAGTCCTTCATAGGACCATCAGGGATTGGAAGGGACCTCGAAAGGTCACCTAGTCCAATCCCGCTGCCACAGCAGGATCACCTAGACCAAGTCGCACAAGAACATGGCCAGGTGGGTTTTAAAAGTCCCCAGTGAAGGAGACTCCACAAGTCCCTTCCACAGGGTCACTCGCGCAGCCCAGACAGCTTCCACACCCAGTCTCCAAAGGACCAGTAACTCCAGCTGAGGTGGGCTGGTGGTGTGATGTTGAGGAGCCGAGCTTGGCAGGAAGGCAGACCCAGCTGTGGCTGGAGGACAAGGAAGAAAGGAATCAGCAGAGGTGCAAACTGTGACAGAGGTTGTGGCAAGTGTCCCAGGGCAGGCTGGATGGGGCTCTGGGCAACCTGCCCCGGTGGGAGGGGTTTGGCACTGGGTGGGCTCTGAGGTCCCTTTCAAGCCAAACCGCTCCGGGGTTCTACATCAAGTGACATGATCTGCAGAAGAGGAACCGAGGGCCAAAGCTCCCCCGAGACCACTGGCTAGTCCCAAAGCCTTCCACAGCCAGCAGAAGCACAAAGCTCCCTGCTAGAGGACAACACAACTCCCCATCCGCGGGAGCTCCAGCACCTGCCTACACGGCTAAGCCAGGCGCCCGTGCCCAGAGCAGCACCCATCCAGAGGTGGCCACTGAAGCCAGTTACTTGCCAGCCACCCCGTGGGCTGGTCCAGCCGCAGCGGCACGCTTACAGGGAGCCCCATAAAAAAGGCAGCACTGGCGCGACGCAGCGTGAACACGGCACAGCAGCCATTAGCACCGCTCCCGAGGACAAGCGGCTCTGAGCAGCCCATGGGGACATCTGCCATGCACCCTTCCCTGTCCTCCAGAAGCTGGCCATCCATGCAGCTGGTGCGATTGCAGAAAGTGCCTTCTCCTCCTCTTTGGTGGCTGTTTGCCCCTCAACGCGCTCTAAACGCCAACAGCAGCCTAATGAAGCACACTCTCGCGCTACGCGGCAGCTCCCGCGCCCCACAAAGGGGTAATCGGACAAACTTTAATCTCACAGCGTTTCTTAAGCCTATTTCCACTTATTCACTCCACACAGAGGGCATCTCCAAAGGAATTTAATACTTAACACTCCTCCTCAGCATTAATGCCAGGCTCTCTCTGCAGTCATTGTCTTCTCCCCGCTCAAGCCTCCAGGAGCAAAGGCAAATGGATTTAGGGCTTCCAAAGAGTCTCAGAATGCGAAGTCTAAATATCCCCCTCGTTCTTCCCATTATTTCTTTAGGACTGCTGTGGGATCTTTCCCGTCTGGGCATTCGTCTTCCCTAACACTTCCACATCCTTGAGAAAACCCCACACTCGGCTGAAGCCACAGCCACTGGGGCTGCGGGAGCCTCTGCTCCTCAAAGGGACCGAGCGCTCGAGCACAGACGAGCCAAACACAGCCCTCACTTTCCCAAAGTCATTCATCCACCTCCACACGGCAGCTGCTGCCTGCAAACCCTACACACACCTGGAATAAGACAGTCCAGAAAGCGTGATGCCCACCCTAACAGGAGCTTTCACTGACTGCAGGAGACAACCAGCACTGGACACACAGCCACCACAGCCTGTTCCCACAGGGTCACAGGACTTTGTGATCCTCAGCACTTGGCACCAGCAGAACCAACCAGGGACCCAGCAATATCACAGGGCTTGGGATATTGGTTGGGGATTGGAAGGGACCTCCAAACATCATCCAGTCCAGTCCCCTGACACAGAAGGATCCCCCAGATCCAGTCACACAGGAACGTGGCCAGGAAGGTTTGAAGTGTCTCCACAAAAGGAGATTCCACAGCCCCCCTGGGCAGCCCCTGCCAGGGCTCTGGCACCCTCACCATGAACAAGGTCCTTCTCACACTGATGTGGAACCTCCTCTGCTCCAGCTCACACCCGCTGCCCCTTGTCCTGTCACTGGGTGCCCCTGAGCAGAGCCTGGCTCCATCCTCCTGACACCCACTCCTCATGTATTGATCACCATCCATGGGGTCACCCCTCATGCTCCTTTTTCCCAGCTCTCTCAGCCTTTCCTCAGCAGGGAGATGCTCCCCTCCCTCCATCATCTCTGTGGCTCTGTGCTGGGCTCTCTCCAGCAGCTCTGTGTCCTTGTGGAACTGAGGGGCCCAGAACTGGACACAAGATTCCAGACATAAAACATCTCTTCAAGCACACCCCTCACCAGAGCAGGCAGTGCCAGAACTCCACAAGCCCCTGCAGTGCCAGCCTTCAATAACTTCTACTGGGTGTCAAAAACCAAAGAGGAGGAAGAACTTGTGCAGCAGGTCAGGCAGAGAAGTGCATCTGAAAGAAGCAGCAGAGTCCTCCCCAGGCCCCCGTGGCTGTGGAGCACCCACCTGTACCTGCACAGGGGGTCAGTGTCTGCAGCCACACAGCACAAACTCACTTTGGGATGTTTGCACCACTTGTGAACAAACAGTAGAAGCAGCAGCAGCCGCCAGACTGGGGTTTAGCCCAAAGCTTAAAGCCAACCCTCTTCGTGCTCATATGTGCAAGTTCTGAGGGGTGATAGGTATAAAACCCACAAATTCAGGGACAGCAAAAGCCACCACAGGTGCTCCAGTGGTTCACCTCAGCCCTTCCCCTCCACAGCCACCCTTTTTTAGGGCCACTGGACTCCTGATCTCAGCAAGCAATCTCCAACATGGTCTGCAGGTCCCCTACTGACAGGACACACCAAACCCCTCTCTGCAAGGTCTGCAAGAGCTGCTCTGCAAAGTGTCTCACCCGTTCAGCTGACAAGCCTGGGGTGTCCAAGGCCTTCTACTGCTTCACGAGTCATGAGATGGTGCCCAGCAGCCCTCACTGCCAGCTCTCCCCATGGCCACTAAGCCACACGCTGGATGGGTCAGGACAGGCAAGAACCAACACAGCAAGGACTAGTTCTCCTTGCTCTTTCAGCAGGCTGATGTAGTTCAGGGACTTCCTTAGACACTGAGATGCACTTACTGCAGTTTAAACAGCAGCTGCACAGAGCAGCTTGGCTTGGAGGCATTTTTTCTCGTCTCAAGTGTGAAGAGCAGCCTCCCAGGCCCAGATCAGTCCTGGGTCTGGACCCAACAGCCTGCTGGCCCCTTGGGCAGTCACAGCAGCACCAGCAGGCGGCCAGGGCTGCACCCACAGGTTTAGTGCCCCTGCAGAGAGGCACTTTTTGGGTGCCAGTGGCTGGACAGCCTTCCCGCGCTGCTCCAACCGCGCAGTCCCCTGTCCCCCCCCACCCCAAAGGGGGAGCAGAAAAGCCGCGCTCTCACGCGAGCCACACCGGTGCGGCAGGTTTGCTCCAGCTGCAAGGATCAATAGCATGCAAAGCCCAGGGGGCCTGCCAGGACACGGGGAAGTCTAGCAGAGATCAAGGCGACAGCGGGTTTTAATTATGTGAGAAGAGAAGCTATGTTCAGCCAGGCCTCCACGATCCGAGACTATAATCAAAATGTCATCAGGCTGCCTCTCGTACTCCCAGTCCCTCAGGGCAACAACCACAGCGGGTGCAACACTCTCAGAGCAATTCTGCTGCCTCTGTCAGAAAGCCTGACATTTGGCCAGCGTCGGACATCACCCACACCAGCACTTGACTTCTCACTGCCCCTCGGGCAGCACTTCGCTAACGCCCCAGAGGCGGTGATGAAACAGCCAACAGAGTAAGGACAGAGCTTTGGGAAGTGAAGCAGCGTGGGCTCTGATGTCACCACCCCACTCCTGGAAGGCCCAGGGGTGCTCGTTGCTAGCCCAGGTAGCCAAAAGCAAACCATAAACGTTCTCACCACTCATCCCACCGGATGAGGAGCCGGTTGGCTCTGGGCACTGCACGGATCTGCATCAGAGCACCACATCTGTGAGAACATCAGTCCCACGCTTACAGCTGCATCACTGTTGTCGACACAGGAAGATGGAGAGTCTGCCCTCCCTTCCATGGAATCACAGAATCATTCCTGTTGGAAAAGGCCCCTGGGATCATAGAGTCCAACCACCAACCCAGCTCTACAGGTCACCTCTGAACCAGAGCCCCCAGCACCACATCTCAGCCACTTTTCAACATACCCAGGGATGGGGACTCAATTTCCACCCTGGGCAGCCCATCTCAGGGCCTGACCACCCTCTCCTGGAGGAATTTCTTCCCAATGGCCAGTCTAACCCTCTCCTGCTGCTGGAGCTTGCAGCCCTTCCCTCTGGCTGTCCCTAATTTCACATGGACCAGCGTGCAGAGCACCAAGTCCCCGCGCATTCAGCCTGCCTCCTCCCGGAGTGCATCGAGGCTCCCTCTGTCCCTTGAGTTCCTTGGGATTTGAGATCAAGAAGCACCGCGAGAACCGCAGCTCAGCCCTGCCCCGCAGCACCCTCTGCACAGCTGCAGGGCTGGGCTTCACTTCCCAGCAGTCCTTCAGGACCTGATTTCCCCCGACGAGCTGAGCTCTGCCTCTCCAGCCAAGCAAATCTACTTCTCCCTTCGAGCACTCAACCCTTCCTAGAGCCACAGACAGCTGAGGCTGGAAAAGGCTTCCAAGACCAAGCCCAGCCACTAACCTAACCCTACCAAGACCACCACAAACCACATCCTCTGGTTTCTTAGGGCAAACAGTGACTTTCAAATTCCAATTCTAACACCAGAACTATCAAGTTCAATTCCAGTGCATCTCCTCCTTCTGGAGGACTGCAGGATGCACCTGCTGCCACCCAGCCCCCAAGAGCCCTTTTTGTAGGAAAAGGGCACCACAGAGCTAAAGCCACCTCTGCACTGGCAGCGCCCCGGCACTGTCCAGCCACCGCTCCCTCCTTATTGGTATCTGTGCATCCACTGAGCTCCCTCCCATCAGGAAAGAGGATTATTGTGCTGTAACAGCCTGTAACAATAAGATCTGAAGTGTTTTCTAACTACTTCTGCTCAGGGCCTTTCCAGTGCTGGGAATGAGAACTCAGATCTATGCCTGTCTCCCTTCTCTTCATCACTTTGAGGCTGAGCACGATAAAAACCACCCTCACACCAACACTTTTGGATGCCTGACAGCGACCAAGCCTGCAGACCTGGCTGGCAAAGCACAGACCAGGCAGCACCCAGACACCTCGGGTGCAGCGTCCACTGAGCGCAGGTGCCTTAGGCCAAGCTCTACAGGTGACAGCAAGTCCATTTGGGCTCCATGTCTTCCCCCAATGAAGGTCAAACTACCAACAAAACCACCTCCCATCCAGCCAAGCCCCAAACCAAGCACAGGTGCACCCCCAGCACTGGGTGCTGCTGGGGAAGCCAACAGCTGAAGTTATTCGTGGTTTAGCCCACAGCCTTTAGGTCTCTCGGGTTCTCATTTCACTGTATCTTACACAACAGGGACCAAGCGAAGCTCATCAGGATACACAGCACCAAATATGCTCCACAGAGACAGAGAGATCATCAGGAGTCAGAAGGGACCTCCAGTGGTCATCAAGTCCACCCTTCCTGCTCGAGCAGGATCATAGAACCCAAGACAGGTCACACAGGAACACATCTCAATGGGTCTGAGAGGTGCCCAGAGAAGGAGACTCCACAACCTCCCTGGACAGCCCATTCCAGTGCTCTGTCACCCTTACAGTCAAGAAGCTCTTCCTCACACTGAGGTGAAACTCCCTGTGCTCCAAATGAAACCCACTGCCCCAGTCCTATCACAGGGCACAAGTGAAAGGACATAATCTGTTTCTTCTTGACACCCAACTCTCGTGGATTTATAGACAGTGATTAAATCCTCCTCATAACCTTCTCCTCTCCAACCTGAACAGTCTCAGGTCTCTCAACCTCTCCAGTCCTCTAACCTCATGCCCCTCCATTGAACTCTCTCAAGCAAAGCTCTGTCCCTCTTGAACTGGGGAGCCCAGAACTGGACACAGTATTCCAGACGTGGCCTCACTAGGGGGGAGTGGAGGGGGAGAAGACCCTCCCTCGATCTGCTGGACACACACTCTTCTTGACCCATCCCAGGACTCCATCAGCCTTCTTGGCCACCAGAGCACAGTGCTGTTCTGCGGAGAAGCTGTTGTCCACAAGAGCTCCAAGGTCCCTCTGCAGTAGCTCGACCCCCAGCCTGTACTGATGCTTCTCCCAGGTGAAGGGCTCTGCACCGATTCTTACTGAACCTCCCTCAGCTTCTCTCAGCCCACCCCTCCGGACTGCCCGAACCCTCCCGGACGGCTGCACAGCCACCGGGGGAACGGCCAGACCCCGCAGAGGAACCGGGCACGGCCACCGCTGTTTAACCGAGGGGGAACTGCACCCCAGGGCACTTCCCGGGTGCCAGGGAACAGCAGCCCGGCGCCAGCCTTCTCCACACACGCTCCGCTCCCCCCCGGGGAGGACGCAGGCGGGAGCCCCTGCGGGAGGCTCGGCGGGGCGCACACCGCACCACCCGCTCCGCTCCCCGTGGGGCACCGGGAGGCTGCTCCCCACATCAGCTCGGCCCCACAGGCGCGGCAAAGGGACGCGAAGCTGCGGGCTCAGGGCTGGGGAGCCGGAGCCCCTGAGGCCGAGGCCACGGGGGCTGCGGGACCAGCGCTCCGGGCCGCGCACAAGCCTCCCCCTCCTCCTTCAGACCCCCCCCTGCACCGGGAAGCCAGCCCAGCGTGACCACAGCAACGGCCTCACCTCCGCTCCATCACCGGGCTGCTCCATCCTCGAGAGTGCCCCAGGACGGCTCCATCATCCCGGGGGCTGGGGCCGCAGACGGGTCCAGGACCTTTCCCCACGAGGTCCCGGGACAGGAAGAAGCGGTGGCTGGAGGCAGGGACCTATAAGGGGCTGCCCAGGGTGGGTTTCGCCAGCTGGGGGCAATTGGTCGCCCAGGGAGCGGGGCTGAGTCCTTAGTGGGGGCAGCTGTGGGGCTGTCTCGGGTGTGGGGCTGCCTCCCACGGCATAAAATCCATGTGTTTCCCAGGTTTGGGGGCTGCTCGCAGTGTGCACGGCTGGCTGCACAGCAGAAGTGCTTACAAACACTGTTCACACACTTGAACCGCTTCAGCGCTGCGGTTCTCTCAACCCTTCAGCACCTCGGTGCTGCCTAAATGCTTAAAAAATGCTTCCTGATCTTCCAAACCTGCCCGGACTGCTCCTGGGGGAGCTGCTCTGGGGGATCCTGCCCTTGCGAGGGGCTGGAGCAGGTGGTCTCCAGAGGTCCCTACCGACCCCACCAGTCCTCAATCTAAGAAATCTAGACCCCAGCTTTGGCACAGTGGTCCGATTGAAACAGTAAGGGAAAGAGACACCAGAGAGGTTCTCCTCCCCCTCTGCTCTGCCCTGGGGAGACCACAGCTCGAATCTTCTGTCCAAGATCTGGGCCCCTCAGCTCCAGGAGGACAACGAGCTGCTGGGGAGAGCCCAGCGCAGAGCCACAGGGGGGATGGAGGGAGGGGAGCATCTCCCTGCTGAGGAAAGGCTGAGGGAGCTGGGGCTCTGGAGCTGGGAAACAAGGAGCCTGAGTGGTGACCCTGTGAATGCTGATCAATATGTGAAGGGTGGGTGTCAGGAGGATGGAGCCAGGCTCTGCTCAGGGGCACCCAGTGACAGGACAAGGGGCAGTGGGTGTGAGCTGGAGCAGAGGAGGTTCCACATCAGTGTGAGAAGGACCTTGTTGGCAGTGAGGGTGCCAGAGCCCTGGCAGGGGCTGCCCAGGGGGCTGTGAAGCCTCCTTCTGTGGAGACATTTCAAACCTTCCTGGCTGTGTTCCTGTGTGACTGGATCTGGGGGATCCTGCTGTGGCAGGGGATTGGACTGGATGGTCTTCCGAGGTCCCTTCCAGTCCCTAATGCTCTGTGATTCCGTGGTTTTTTCCCTTTTCTTCTGAGGCTGCCATGAGAGTTAATTGGTGCCACCTCCACTCACAGAGCAGAGAATGTCTGCAGGGCCTCGGCCGGCACCATCCGTTCACCGCTCTGCAGGGGCTGCCCGAAAGATGGATGATGCTGCTTGGTCAGAGTGCTCTGTCTGTGGGCAGCTCTTCCCTCCAGGTATGTTCTGCGGAGAGGCTGTTGCTGGTCCTGGCTCCAGTGGTTACCTCAGACACTTGCCCCCTCCCTTTGCCCAGAAGTGGGTGATGCTCACAACAGTCCAGCCGCACAGCAATAAATAAACCAACAAGTCTCGAGTTGTCTGCAGCAAACAAACCCATTTCCTCACGTCGTTGTGTTCTCTGGTGCCTGTGCGCTTGTCAGAACGAGCTGCCAACACGCCGCGCGTGTGCGGAGGACCTGCCCGGCTCCTGGGCTCTGGGGTTTCATGGGAGTCAGGAATCTGCATGCAGAAAAGCCTCTTTTCATCAGAAAACTGCTTCTCCCCTTGAACAGCATCTGCCAGCAGCTGTAACGGGCGCTGAACTGAATGTAAACTGGCTACTGCCCACCTGCCTCTGCATCACAAAGAGCAGAAATTGTGAATGAAAACAGCGGGATCATTTATCGAGATAATTAGCAGTGACATTAATTTAATAATTCACACTTCTCCTTCTCCTGCGCTCAGGCCCCGTGAGAAAACCCCCAGCAGCTGCACCATTGCGAGGAGAACGTTCCCACCTCGGTGCCGGGGCTGCGGGATGGTTGTGGTGGGGAGCGCGAGGCGTGTCTACTCACGGGACCGATGGAGCCCTTGTGCGGGGAGAGCTACGGCCAGGCGCCCCACGAGGAGACACACACACGGGCCAGGCACCCCACGAGGAGACACAGACACGGGCCAGGCGCCCCACGAGGAGACACAGACACCAGCCAGGCGCCCCACGAGGAGACACAGACACCGTGGCAGCCCCCTACTCCTGCCGGGCTAGCAAGCGCTGAGGTTTTGCAAATAGCCCCTGGTCCAGAATCCCTAGGAGCACCTGCTCGACTCGGACGCGTTGGGGTTTGCTCCTGCGGTGGAGGGGGAGGTTGGGCTAGAAACACCTTCGATATTATGGAGGCAAAGAGTCTGTGAGGCTTTGGAATGATTTATTTACGACACAGCACAGGGCCCGGCGGGAAGGGGGGCACCTTGTGAGCCCCGTTCTGCAGCGCGCTGTAGAGCTCCTGCTGTGTATGTCTCACCCATCTCAGCACTGAAGAGCTTGTTTCCAATCTCCAGCCTCAGTCTCTCCTTTCCCAGCTTGAACCACTGCTCCTTGTCTTGTCTGCACAAACCCTCTTGGAAAGACCTTCTCCTGCCTTCCTGTCGGCCCCCCTCAGGTACTGGAAGGTCACCAGAAGGCCCCCCCCCAGAGCCTTCTCTTCTCCAGGCTGAACAGCCCCAACTCTCTCAGCCTGTGCTCACCCGAGAGCTGCTCGAGAGCTGCTCTGCCTTTGCACAGGGAAAACCAGCAGGAACGTCAGCGTTCCTGTTGTTGGAGGCAGGGAGGCGTCTGCAGAGAAGGGAGCAGTTGTGGTCTTCACCTTCAGAAGGGAGGAGGCGAGTTCCAGGCATCATTAGCGAGAGCAGCTTCCTGGCTGCGAGCTGGACAGGCTCGCCCTGCAGCACCGCCTCGCGCTGCGCTGCCGTGGAGGGCTCTGCTTTCTCATCTCAGACCCAAAAGGGGTCTTAGACTTTTAAAACGGCATTTGCAATTCAGCGCCGTGGTTGAAGCGAAGAGGAAATCTTCCGGGGAAGGGCGAACGGCTTCCTCCTGCGTGTGAAGTGCCTGCATGCATCATGCATGGAGGCTGCTGCTCCTCTCGGGTCTCGTGGAGGCTCGTTTCACCAGAGCAGCCTTTCAGAGAGCTTCCCCCTGGCCAGGCGTGTGGCTCCCAGCCCTGGGGTCATGGGCTTTACTTACAGAGTCTTTAAGAGAGGAAACCAGTCCTTCAGGAGCTGGGGGTTACATGAGCGAAGGTCTGTAATTAAACCGGGCTGCGACCCCAGGGGCCACCCAGCACCCAACCAAACCAGGGACTGGTTCCAGCGGCTGGAAGAACATGGCGCAGGGAAAGGGCTGCACGTCAGGGCTTCTCCCCTCCCTGCAGCTCTGGGTCAGAGGGTGGGTTTTGTCTCTGGGTTATTGGACGGATATTGGGCAATAAAGGCTTTGTCCCCATCCCACTGCCATCAGCCAGAGCTCTTCCCTTTCCCAGACGCGTCTCCGTCCCTTTCCCTCTCCTGGGCACCCCGCTGCTGAATCGATGGTCCTGCAGGCAGAGCCAGCTGAGCAGCACCGCTCCAGCAGCTGAACAGACAGAAAGGACCTGCTGGGATTTCCTGGGCTTTCTCCCTTGTGGAGGCCAAGGCTTTCAGGTCTGAATCCAGCAGCACCCACCTCAATCCCTGGCCTGTTTCTGTAGCAAAGACGCCCCTGGGAGCAGTCTGACTGATGCTGGAAGGCTCCCGCCAGGTCCTGAGCGAAGGTCATAGTGCAGCTGCTTTGTCTCGGCAGCGGGTCATCAGGACTTTGCTCCAGTGTCTCTTACTGCTGAAATGGAGCTGTTAGCTCCCGGGATCCCTGCGTGAGAACGGGACGAAGGGCTGGCTTCAGTACTGCTTCCAGGGCAGAACCAAAGAGGTTTGTGACCCCATAAGCAGAGGCAGAGGCTGGCAGAGCCTGCAGGCACTGGGTTCAGTTGCTTTTCCTGGTCCTCGTGATGCCAGACAAGACATTCACCCAGCAGCGAATTAGAGGGCGAAGGATCAGTGTGACTTGTGTCCCTCCTCTGCATCTACAGCTCCTTCTAGATGAAAGCACAGGCAAAGCTAAATTGCATCTGGATGACAGAATAAACCTGAATCATGTCTGGGTCCAAACATCAAAGGGTCAAGCTGCTAAAGTCCTCCCCCAGCACCCAGACCTGTGGCAGCTAATTGCTTCCAAGGAGCTGGAGAAAATTCCCTCTGTGTTCAGCACCCTCAGCTACAGAAAACTGCTGCTCATCCAGCTGCCAAGAGCTGACAGGCAGCAGGCAGCACCTCGGGGGCTCAAAGCAAAGCAGAGCTCTGCTGGCACCGTGTTCTGGCCACATTCACACTTGCTGACCCCCTGGTCCCCTCCTGGGAGCGTCGTGCAGGCCAGATCAGGTGGAAGCCCCAAACACAAGGAGCCCCTGGGCTATGCAAAAGTTGCTTTGGAGGAAGAGACGACAATGTTCCTGGACACAAACCAGCCAGAGTCCCCCAGACTCCAAGTTCACAGCAGGAGTGGATGCGCTGCAAGTGCTCGTCAGCCCGGGAGGGTTTGGAGTCCACGAGGTCAAGGGCAGCAGACACGTTTTAAATAGAGGAGGAGATAAAACATAAAGGCCACTTCAAACCGCGTCTGAATTCGAGCACAGAAGGAACCTCAACGGGAGTCACATGTCTGCAGCACCCGGACTCCTTCGAGAGCCTTGCGGCCGCCGTCCCCCAGAAGGGCGCTCACTCGCCGTGTCCTGCCCGGCGAAGGGGCTGGAAACGAGCTCTGCCCAGCAGGGACCAGTTCGGGGCACGGCCCAGAGCGCAGCCTCAGCAGTGTTGTCACTGGGAGCAGCACAACACCGCCACAACACAGCCTCTCCAGACCCGCTCTCTCCACGCTCCCTGGTGTGTCAGTAGGGAGCTGGGACGTGGCAGAGGAAGAGACAGATCAAAAATCACAGAACCGACCCAAACGTGTCCCAGGAGCCTGGACACCCTGGACCAGCAAGCACAGGTGGTGTTTCTGATCCACGAGGATCTGTGGGACGAAGCTCCACGGCTCTGTGCTCTGCCCAAGCTGTGCCCTGTCCAGGTCCCATCCTGCCGCCGGGATTCCCAGTGCCAGCTGTGATGGGGGACACTCACCAGTATTCTCCTCATCAGCCCCACAGCTTCGAGGTGAAAAGGGGGAGAAATGAGTTCCTCTGCTCACAGCGACAGCCTTTAGTGTTTCTGCATGGCCCTGTGCACCGGTGCTGCAACCCCAGCTTCCCCTCTAAGCCCTGATCCTCACACCAGAGCTTCCTGGAAGCTTCTCCTTCAAACCATCGCTCGTCTAAACCTGGGAACACAGCGGATCGAAACTCACGGGAAGACTTTTAGACCGTTTGAAGATGCTGGGCTGACTAATTCATTCCCAGAAAGATCGCCGTGCCGAGGTTTTCTCCCCGTCAGGGGTTTACCGAGAATTCCAATCACCCTCTGGTCGGTAGCACGACTCGAGAGGCTCCGCCAGGAGAAGGGTCCAACGTGCTTGGTTTAAAATTGGAAGTCCTTTCAAGGACAACATCCTGATCAGCGTTTAGGAACCGCTAAGATTTCAGAGAATCACAGAATTATTCAGGTTGGAAAAGACCCCCGGGGTCATCGAGTCCAACCAGCAACCCCACTCTGCAAGGTCACCCCTAAACCAGATCCCCCAGCACCACATCTCAGCCACTTCTCAACACATCCAAGGATGGGGTGTCAACCCCCACCCTGGGCAGCCCATCCCAGGGCCTGACCACTCTCTCCAGGAAGAATTCCTTCCTCATGTCCAGTCTGACCCTCCCCTCTTGGAGCTGGAAGCCCTTCCCTCTGCTTCTGTCACTACTGACCTGTGAGCAGAGCCCAGCACCAGCATCTCTGCAGGGTCCTTTCAGAGAGCTGTAGAGAGCGATGAGGTCTCCCCTCAGCCTCCTCTTCCTCAAACTAACCAGCCCCAGCTCTCTCCATCTCTCCCCATCAGACTGATTCTCCAGGCCCTTCCCCAGCTCCGTTGCCCCCCTCTGCCCTCACTCCAGCCCCTCGATGTCTCCCTTGTGCTGAGGGGCACAGAACTGCAGCCAGCACCAAGGTGCACCCTCCCCAGTGTTCCCACATCCCGCCCTTTTACCTTCCGTCCCTGTGAGCCGCGGGAGCAGGAGCAGCTGCAGGCAGGGGAAAGCTCCCGCCGAGCTGGCCGGGCTTCCTCCTGCTGGCTGCTCTCGCTCTCCTGCTTTGCTCGCACCCCGCGTACCCTGCCCACTCCTCCAGCCCGGCTGCCTTTCTTCCCACTCCCGTTCCTCCCAGGGAAGGAGCCCGCGTCGCCTTTCAAGGGCTCAGTGCTCGCAGCACAGCACAGGGAAGGTTTCCTCAAAGGCTTCAGAGCCTGCTGATCCTCCGACAGCAGTTTGTGTTCTCCTGCCTCTGTGTTGCTCAGAGCAGCTCTGCATCCTTCGGCTGCAGCAGTGGTGGCTTCCTCACCCCTCCCCAGAAAACACCTGAGCAGGAGCTGCCTGAGCCTTGAGCAGCTGTAGTGCTGGGGAGTCCACCTCTGCCGCCACTCCTGCCTCCGTGTCTCGGCTGCCTGCCCGGGGTCACTGTCGCTGTAGCCTGAGAGCGAGAGCTGCTCGCTGAACCTCCCCAGCAGGCAGGAGCCGCACACAGGGGTGCAGCTGCTCACCCTCCTGCTGGGAACGCGCCGGGCTGGGTGTCGGAGGGGTGACACAGCCAGCAGAGGAGAGCCAGCCCTTACCAGCTCATCGCAGCCAGCTGCTCTCTGTGTCCCCAACAGGAGCACCGAGGCTGCCACACCAGCCTTTCCGTTCCGGTTCTTCACGCTCCCGTGGGCATCTTGTACCTTGCAGGCCACGAGGCAGGACTGGGGTGCCCTGGAAGGCTCCTCAAGCTTGAGCAGGGTGTGGAGTGGTGGGAACATGGCGCAGACAGCAGCCTGTGGTGTCCCAGCCAGCTCCATGACCCTTCCTGGGCCGGGCTCAGGTGGTTCTCACCCCTGTGACTGCAAAATCCAGCTCTGCACGGAGTGTTCCCTCAGAGCTCTGGGGAGGCAGGTCCCAGCCATGCCCAGTGCTCCCAGCCCAAGCCAGTACCAAACGCAGGCTGGAGATGCACAAGATCCAGTGTCCAAAGTGCATCTCCCACGGACTGAAGGCAGCTCGGGAGGCCGTTCCAGCTCCCCACAGCCAGGGTGCTCCCAGCACGTGTTCTTCACCGGTGGCTTCCTTTGTGGCCAAGAAGCAGCACTGAAGGGCTCATTGACCTCGTGAGCGGACCCGCCAGGCCTTGTGACTAGAGCGAGCACTTGTGGGGGCCACTTGCTGCTGCTGCCAAGTCTGTGCAGGTTTGCTCAGGTGCTCAGGTCTCTCCAGGACCTGAGGCACCGCTTCTAAGCCGGCCGCGTCCCCTCTGGAGCCCACCGCCTCGTGCCCTGCCCGTGCCCAGCGGCTCTCCGGGCACAGCTCGACACTCGGTGTCTGCAGGAGCTGCTGAGCAAAACCGTCTGGGCCCACTTCTGCTTCCAGGGACCACGAGGAAACAAGGGCTTCATTCAGCTCTGGAAGGCAAAGCAGCGGGGAGGAGCACAGGGGCTGGAGCAGGGGTGGTGATGCGCTGCCCCAGCCTCTGCAGGACACTAGCCACAAAGTCCTTCTGGGCTCTGGTGCGGCAAGAGGCGCCGCACAAACACCGGCGCTGATGGCCCCCCGCCGCCGCGAAGTGCCGGGCAGCTCGGAGATAGCCGGAGGAAGGGAAGCAGCTCGGGGCAGTGTCTGGACACGGAGGGTTTCCAGAGCTCTGCCTCCGCACGGCTGCTCGTGAGTCCCTCCTGACAGCGCTGTCCTCGGCGATGGGCTCTGCTCACGGGTCTGATGCTTCCCTGGGTCTGCCTCTTTCGCCGGAGAGCTCCAAACAGTTCCAGCTCCGAGTCCCGTAGCACTAAATGCACTTTCCAGAGCTGCAGCGACAGCCACATCCTCTGAAGCATCACTTGCTGCAGGCTCGGCCCCGCCAGACGTCGATAAGAGACCCCATCAGCACAGCCCCCCTGCCCTCGCTTCTGAAGACCCCCGGAAGCCCGGCAGCCGCTGCTGCAGCCCTGGCCCAGCGCGCCCAGCTGCTCAAGTGTTTGCCCACAGTGACACCTCGTGGGGGCCCACAGACGGGCGCAGCCCTGCCCTGCGCCTGAGGAGGGGGTCTCCCTTCAGAGACCGGGGAGCTGCTCGAAGGTCTCCTGGGAGCCTCCTCTTCTCCAGGCTGGGCAGCTGCTCCAGCCCTCTGAGCACCGGAGTTACTCTCCTCTGGACCCCTTCCAGGAGCTCTGTGTCCTTCTGGTGCTGGGGACTCCAGAGCTGGACCCGGGACTGCAGGTGGAGTCTCACTGGGGCAGAGTAGAGGGGGACAATCCCCTCCCTCGACCGACTGTCGCTGCTGCTGTTGCTGCAGCCCAGCACACGGGTGGCTCCCTGGGCTGCCAGCGCTCGCTGAGGGCCCCTGGGGAACGGCTGTTCCATCCCCACCGCCAAGCCCTTCTGCTCAGGGCTGTCCTGAGAAGCATTGCACTGCAGCCGCAGGGCTGTGCAGAGAAATGGTAGCCACATGTGGGCAAACAGGGGTCCTGCTCTCCCGCTCAGCCGTGCTCCAAGCGCAGCCCCCGCTGCAGGAGCCAGTTCAGTTCTTCCCTGCGGCCTCTGTACTCACCTCAGCTCTGGTGCCCAGGGGCTCACGGGGCTGCAGCCTGCCTGGAGAACCCTTTGGACTGCTGCTCGTTCCAGGTCATTCTGGACTTAGAGTGAGGCAGCCCCAGCGTCCACCTCCCGCCTGGATGCGGCGGCGCTGCCCCGCAAAGGTCACGACAGCCACATGAAGTGATTCTGGCTGCAGCCACCCCACGTTCCAGTGGTGCAGCTGAGCAGGATGGTCTGAGGAGCTGTGTGCTGGAAGTCCTTGTGAGGTGTAGGAGGAGGTGGCAGACAGGAGAGGAAGGCACCTGGCTGCACAGAGCTTGGCTCCTTGGAAGTGGAGTGCCCTGTCTCTGCTGGGCACTCTAGTCTGAGGAGCAAGGAGGTGCCTAGGCAGCTGCTCTGAGCAGTGAAATGTCTCACCCTTGGGCTGGTAATCAGCCTCTGATTGTCAAAGGCTGAGGAGGGGTTTATAAAGAAATTACTTTGGGCTCAATTTTCTGGGAGCTTCCTTATTGACTTAAGAAGGTCAAGCTCTTGCTGCCTGCTGTGGGCTTTCCTCTAGGAACCCTCTGTGTTTGATCATTGCTGGGTAAAGAGCATCGGCTTCGTTCAGGCAGTGCCCACGGGAAGGCGCCGGGCTGGGACCGAGGAGCAGGGGCCAGCAGAGCCTGTGCCTGAGCTACCTGCTGCCATCATTTAACAGGCAGTGAGAGCAAGTGAACGCAGAGCATCCTCTTCGCAGCAAGTCTGCCTGCGACGGGCTGCAGAGAGCAGCAGCGGACAGAAGCTGTGTGGCCGGGCACAGGGGGTTTCTTCACAGGGTCCCAGAACATGAGGGATGGGAGGGGACCTCCACAGATCAGCCTGTCCCATCCACCTCCCACAGCAGGAGCCCCTAGATCCAGTTGCACAGGAACATGGCACACTCATCTGCTTATTCACCCTCTCAACATGTCTCACTTGAGTCAGAGCCTGTTCAAAAGGAGAGATGGCTCTTGTCAAGAGTGAATTATTAATGGATTAATTCAGTGGAGAGTTTGAGCAGAAGGGCAGATTAACTCAGCGCAGGGGTTCCAGGCACAGGCATCACCTCTGCACGAGCCTGCCCGGCTCTTTCAGCCCCTCTTTGATGGCTGTAGCACTGGGTCTGAACCATCCATCGTATCGTTGCTCCTGAGTTCTTCCTCCTGGGGACTCTGGGGACACTGGTGCTTTGCTCTGTCCCTGCTCGCCGCCGGCTCCGCTCCCCGGGGGAACAGGGGCGTTTCAGGCTGCAGCGACAGGGTGGGCTTCCTCCGCTGCTTTAGGGGGTGATGCCAGGTGCCCTGAGAAGGGGAGTGGGATAGACCAGGGACTGCTGCCAGCATCAGCCAGGAGCTGGTGTCATCCCAGGCCCTGGCACGGGGGCTGCTGAGGACAGAGGAAAGAGAAAAGCTGTCTCCCAGAGAGCTGCTCTTTAACCCTGTGGCTTCAAGCACAGGGAGATGAGGTGGGTTTTGATCTGGTTCATTTACATCCAGAGAGCTTCCAGTCTGAGTCCTTTAACCATTGCCTCTGCCTGTCACCAGCCTGTCAAACCCTACTCAGGAGAGTCAGGTCAGAGCAAAGCATTAGCAGCAGATCAGAAAGGGCTTAGAGTCACGGCTTTCCCCACCCTCCTGTCCTGCAGAAGGGCAGTGCTGGCTTTCCCGTGGCCAGATAACTCCGTTAGCTGACTAAGGCTGGAGAAGCCCCCTCAGGCTCCTTTTCTCCCAGCCCAAGAGCCCCAGCTCCCTCAGCCTCTCCTCAGCAGGAGATGCTCCCCTCCCTCCATCACCTCTGTGGCTCTGCTGCGCTGGGCTCTCTCCAGCAGCTCCGTGTCCTTCTGGAGCAGAGAAGTTTCCCCGCGCAGGCTCTGCCTTGCAGGCTCATGCCTGTGATGCCCAGGAGCAGCCCGCGTGGCCCAGAGCTGCCTTTCCAAGTGCTGCGGGCTCCGAGCTGGCAAGAGCAGCTGATAAACCGGAGCTGAACTACAGGGAACTAAATGTTTTCTTTAAGTCCATCGTTGTTTCTCAAACTTGTGAGCAGCCAGCTAAGCCGGACGGATTTGGAGGGGCCCTGCAGTGTTGTTCCTGCTCGAGCAGCAGCTGATAAACACCATCCGTCTTGTGTCCCTGCAGAGCAGGGACAGCCCAGGGTCACACCAGATTCCTCCCTCCAACAACGGCCCCCTTCTTCTTCTGGGGGCCGATGAATATTTATTGCTGTGGTGAGCGGCCGCTGCAACCTGCGCGGGCAGGGCTGCAGTAAATCACTGCTCTGAGCACACAGGGCACCGGCTGCCCGGCCACAAAGGGCCCTTCTGCGAGCAGCCTCCGCCAAGGCGCTGCTGAAGGGCTCCTTCTCCACTCAGGAGACTCTTTGCAGAGGAGGAATCTCTGGGTTCGAGCACTCTGAGGCTCTGCTCTCAGATAGGCCTTTAGGAGAAGGAAAAGAGAGGGCTCTTGGTGCCCAAGTGGGAAGCGATGGCGATCCCCAAGGCTGCAGAGCAGGCTCTGGAGAGCAGCACCGCGTGGGGTGACTTCTCCTCGGCTGATGGCTCTGTTCATCTGACTGCAGCCATGGGTGCAAGTGCTGCCAATACTTCTGTGCTCTGGTGCTTCGGGGCCAAAGTGCTCCAGGGTGGCTCGGCCGTGGCTCAGGCACCCAGCTGGCTCCCATGGTGTCATCTCCAATGGCGGCTCCTTGCCCCAGCTCTTTGCCCCCAAAGTCTCCACTGCCTCCACGGAATCACAGAACCACAGAGTCCCAGACCATCAGGGATTGGAAGGGACCTCGAGAGTTCACCCAGTCTGGTCCCCCTGCCACAGCAGGATCCTGCAGATCCAGTCCCACAGAAACACAGCTGGGGGAGTTTGAAATGTCTCCACAGAAGGAGGCTCCACAACCCCCCTGGGCAGCCCCTCCCAGGGCTCTGGCACCCTCACTGCCAACAAGGTCCTTCTCACACTGATGTGGAACCTCCTCTGCTCCAGCTCACACCCACTGCCCCTTGTCCTGTCACTGGGTACCCCTGAGCAGAGCCTGGCTCCATCCTCCTGACACCCACCCTTCACATATTTATTCCCAACCATGTCAGTGGCCAGTGAGCTCCAGAGCTGTCTGCTGACCTTTGACAGCCACATCCCGCAGCCAAACACCCCAGGGGACATCCTTCTGGGAACACAGCTTAGGTCCTTTGCGGACGCCCACAGCTTTCTCAAGAGCTTTTGCCTCATCCCTCCCCAGACCACCAGGTGGGACAAAGCCCCTTCTTTCTCAGCCAAGGATTCCATTCAGGTCGGAAAAGACCCTGGGATCACCGAGTCCAACCATCCACCCCACTGTACAAGTTCAGCCCTAAACCAGATCCCCCAGCAGCACATCTAAGCCACTTTCAAGCACGTCCAGGGATGGGGACTTGTCTGCCAGAGTGCAGCAAGCCATGGAGGGATGATACGAGATGACCATCGCGCCTCAGCTGGGGGCTCCCCCAGGCACTTCCCCTGTGGTGGTCAGCCGAGACCTCTGCTCCATCCCACAGCATCTCCACAGCCCAAAAACTCATTCAGGATCTGATGAGGGAAAGCAGCCAATGTCTGGCAGGAGCTGGCACAGAGGTCTCAGATGATGGAGGGCGATGTGACAGCCCCCAAACCCCCTCTGCTCCGAGTGCCGGGTGAAGCTGGGGCCGACCGCAGAGCCTGGTCCCTCGCAGTGCTGCTCCCTCGGGAGCCCAGCAGCAGGTCCGGTGGCTGCTTTGGCTGGTTGCTGACAGGTCCATCTGCACTGGAGGAGCTTCCTTTGAGCAGCACGACAGAGGTAAAGTGAAGCGAGACCTTGGTTCCAAACAAAGGGCAAGCAGGGTGATTCAGCCCCTCCGTAAACACCGCCTGTCAGTCCCCGCTTTGGCAACGGCTTCCAGGATTCGGGACCGGCGAGGGATGACTCCCAGGGCTTTCTTCACGAGAAACCTCTGCTGATGATGCAACCGGCTGCGAGCAGCCTCGGCAGCAAGACCCTGCCTGATCATAGCCAAATTAGGAAAGCCCTATCGTGAGGGCTGCCTCCGCGCCCTCCCGTATCGCTGCCGCAGTTTGGAATCGGCGTGACCGCCTCTATTTTTGACTACAAACTCGATGACTCACTTGATGGCGACCAGGGAGCAAAACACGGTGTGCTGCCACCAAATGCCTCTTCGGCCGCACACAGCACCGTGTCTGTCCTTACGCTGCCGTCGCGCGTCCCTGCAGGGCAGCCACAGGCAGAGCCAGCCCCCGCGGGAACCCGCCTGCTGTTACTGACCATCCACAGCCCAGGCCCTGTGATGGGCTGCCCAGGCGGCGAGTTGAGTCCCCGTCCCCGGATGAGCGTAAAAGTCACTGGGACGTGGTGTTGGGGGGGTCTGGTTTAGGGGTGACCCTGCAGAGTCGAGTTGCTGGTTGGACTCAATGATCCCAGGGGTCTTCTCCAACTGGAATGATTCTGTGGTTCTGTGACAGGACAGAGGCTGCCTGGCCCTTGCTGTCACTTTGCTCCATCCCTTCCTCTGTCTGTCTCCTCAGCCCCTGCTGCTCTGCCCAATGTGGACCTGTCTCAGGAAATGCTTCCACCAAAGCTGTAGTTTTACTCCGACGTCCATGGAAGAGGGGCAAACCCTGACCAAAAGCAGCTGCCAGGCAGCATGTTCTACTCCATTTATCCCTTCGTGTCTGCGCGAAAGAGAAGGATTGAAGAGGAGCCCAGAAGGCGACAGCAGGCGTTCCCTCGCTGCACAGCAGCGCAGAGCTCGCAGCACTCCCCTGCCCCGAGCATCAGCGTCTGGGGCTGCTCTCGGAGAGGTGAAACCCTTCACAGAACCACAGCATCACAGAACATGAGGGATGGGAAGGGATCTCGAAAGGTCATCCAGTCCAGTCCCCCTGTCACAGCAGGATCCCCCAGATCCAGTCACTAGGGATGGAAAGGGACGTCCAAAATCATCCAGTCCAATCCCCCTGCCACAGCAGGATCCCTTAGATCCAGTCACACAGGGACATGGCCAGGTGGGTTTGAAATGTCTCCAGAGGAGACTCCTCAACCCCCCTGGGCAGCCCTGCCAGGGCTCTGGCACCCCCACAGGGAAGAAGTTCATTGGGACGAGGAGCCCCTCCCGCCAGGGCTGTGGTGGCTCACGCCAGCACGTCGAGGGGCACTGCCTGCGGCTCCAGCCAGCTTGTGGCATCGGGGATATTCATCGCTCTTGGCCGTTCCCATTGTCTCCAGACCAGGGTCTCACTTGCTTCAGCCAGGGAGCAACTCCAGCAGCTCTTTTCAATTAACGGCATCGGGGTGGCTGTGCCCAGGTCAGCCCTGCGGCATCGGTCTCCTCCTTAACTACATCAGTCACTTCAGCTCCGAAGTTCCGCTCCCTTCCCGCAGCCATGGCTCCGTGTCCTCACAGCAAAGCAGGTCAGCATCAGTTCCAGGCAGAACCTTGGCCCTTCCCTCCCTGCAGCATTCCTGAAGAAATCCAGAAGTTCCTACTCAAACCTTTCCCAGCGCCGCGGCTCTGCTGCGGCCAGCTCAGCTCTGAGCGCAAGGGGCCAGGCAGCAGCAAGGTGACCTTGCTCCGTGTCCCTGTTCCACCTCCTTTGGCACTTGTCCCCAGCCTCTGAGAGGGTTGAGCAGAGAGAAGGGCTGGGATCGGCGGGAGGCACCGGAGCTTGTCCCTGCACACGCACAGGGACACAGGAAATGGAGCTGCAGCTCTGGGACTGCTCTTCCTTCAGTCCTTGCAGCTGATCTACGTCCTGTGCCCAGGAAGGCCCATCTGAGTGTGGGCAGCACCCACAGCAGAGCCCACAGGGCTGCTGGTGTCCAGGCACAGCTCCCACTCCCCGTGGGCAGACCTCCAGCAGAAACCCCAGGAATTTGATTTACGCAGACAGCTCCCTGCCACAGCTCAGCACCTGATGGGCTCCTCTCCCTTTCCATCCTCCACCTCCTCCTCCACCTTCTGGCAGCTCTCTGCTGCTGAGGATGGACCCTTTGAGCTTTGAGCTCCAGCCCTGGTGCAGAGCTGGGCTGGGGAAGGGGCAGGGGCAGCGGGTGCAACCTCCACTCTCCAGCCCCAGAAGCCTGAAGGGCTGGCAGCAGTTTGCTCTGTTCTTCAGGCAGGGCTGGAACCGTGTGAGCAGCAGGAGAAGGAACAAGGAGCAGAGCTGCAGAGGCAGCCGGCTGTGCCCTGGCGATGCCCATCTGAGAAAAGGCAGCTCCGGACCGGAGGGCCAGGGGGTGCTTTGGATGCTGCTGCGCCTGCAGAGCCGCCCCTCCACCGCAACCTAGTGCCTCTCGTCCTCCCTGGCCTCGGCTCCAGCAGCTGCTGACCTTGCAGCCCGACAGAGAGACTGCGGGGAGAACGGGGAGTGTGGCTGCGCCTTCAGCGCCTCGTCAGAAGGAGCCGGGAGCTCCCCTCGCTTCTCCCGCCGCTGCCGAGCCCTCGCTGCGGGGGCGCAGGCTGCCGCCTCCAGAGCTCAGCGGACCCCCAGGGCACCCCGGGGAGCAGCAGCCTGCCGACACCTCGTTGCGGGTAGCTGTGTCCCGGTCAGAGCTGCCGGTGATTCAGCAGCGAGCTGGCAGCCCAGTTTCTCGTAACCGAGCATCTTTCCCCGAGCCCGGCAGCGGCGATTGATGGGGCAGGGCTGGCGCAGGGGCTGAGCTGTTCAGTCATCGGGCTATTTGGTCTCTTCCTAGCACCGAGCTAAGTTTAGAGCAGACTCATTATTCAGAGGCCGTCGGTGATAACCGGGGTTGGCATCCCGCCCGGGTCCTCTGCCGAGCCGCCTCTGCCTCGCCTGCGCCTCACCCCGACGGCACCTCCGTCTGCTGAGCGGAGCGGAGCTCGTCCCCCCAGGCAGCGTTTGCTGGCGGCAGGCGGAACCCTCCAGAAACCTGGGGATGGAACCCGGCACCGTCCAGCCGGGCTGAGCTGCCCGTCTCCGGGAGCAGCCGCTCTCAGGTGCCTCCCAGTGCGGTTCTGACCCTCAGAAATAACCCGCCCTGGCTCTGTCCCCTCGCCCTGGCCACCCGCCCCTGTCACAGTCGGGCTTCGTTTGTGTCCTCGTTAATGACAACCTTTGCCGGGGCAGTTTACTGTCAGCACGGCCAGGCTGGTGTTAAATCTTAGCCCAGTCTGGCGTTCGGTGTCTTCCAGCGTCAGGAAACCACAGACCCAGATCACACCCTGGGTGAGAAAAGGAATTGGACTAGTTGAGGCTGTTGGACTGGATGATCTTTCGAGGTCCCCTCCAGTCCCTGATGTTCTGTGATCCTGTGATCTGGTGACCCCACTGCTATTTCACTCCAGCCAGCCCCCAGCCAGCGCTTCACAGGAAACCTCTCCCTGCTGCTGGGATGGGCTGCCCACAGACAGGTCTGTCTGTCCGTGCTGGCCCCACCTCTGGGTGCCTGTGGGACCCAGTGCTGGGTGACGCAGGACTCGCTGCAGGGTGTTGGCCCACTCGTGGCTCCCAGAAGTCTCTTTGCAAGTTCTTTCCTATTCCAGGTGGCCACGTGTGTTGGAAAAGCGAGGTAACGTCACCCCACCACCATCTCAAGCCTCCCCCGGGGCTGCCAAGCCCGGCACAGCACGGCTGTGAAAAACAATATCCGCGTGCCGTCGCCCTGCCCGAGCCCGGCGCTGCTGGGGGGTCACGTTCAGACACCCTTCCTGAGGGATTTCACTACCCCTGAGTTGCTCTGCCCTGGCTTTTTGGGCCCCGTTCTTTCGAGGGTGTTGAATAGCTCCTGATAAACCTGGTTACTTCTCACGAGCAGAGAGAATCGCTGCTCCCCGGGCTGCAGCCGGCAGGGACCGCTCCGTCCTGCAGCACTGCTCAGAGCTGAGGAGGACAGCACAGGGTCCACCTGTGGAACAGGTCACTGCTCTCCAGGGTGACTCTGAGGCCCCGCTGGAGAATCCCGGCTCCCTGAGGTGCTGCGCACAGGGACCCCTCCCCTCCAGCCCAGGCAATGCATCCGCCAGCTGCGAGCAGCAGGTAGCCCTCGAGGAACCCTGCAGGAGCCAAAGCTCAGAGTGTGGGGGGCAGCTCAAGGTGGGAAATCCAGGTGCCTGTTTGCATTCCCAGTCTCCTCCCAGGGAGACCCCAGCCTCTGCAGCCATTCCCTGCTATTCCTCTCCACATACAGCAATCCTTCTTTTGGGGGAAGCATGTCCAGGCGCTGACGTGGGCACCACACACCGTGAGCCCCGCTAAATCCCACGGGGTCACATGCGCCAGAGGATGAGCTGAAGGGACATAATTAACCTCAGGCACTGAGCACAGTCCCAGCGAGCCAGGGTTGTGTTCCCAGTGGGAAAGGGACAGTCCAGCCCTGAGCTCCAGTTGTGTTCCCAGCCCCTGGTGGCCCTGCCTTGGTGACAGGAGATAAGGAGCTGGATTGTGGTGACAATTCCAGGGGTTTGCCTGGATGGGGGGAACAGCTGAGGACAGTGGGAAGGGGGGAACTGTGGGAGAGAGCTGGGAACAGAAGCATGTGGAGTCCTCACAGCCCTTCCTCCACACAGTCCCTTGGTTGGATCATGAAGCCCAGCCTTTGACCCAGCACTGCCTGGTCACCCCAGCCTGTGTCCCTCAGCACCAGCTTCGTACTGGACCTCCTGGCCAAGGCAGGAGTCTCTGATGGCAGCTGCAAAGGCAACCTCATGGTTTCACCTGGAAACCCCAAAAGGCAACAGGTTGTCACTTAGCACTGAAACAGCAAGAGAACCATCACTGCAGAGAGGTCCTGCCACGAAAACCCTTCCCCATGTGTCTGCTTTGCTGACCGGCCCCGGCACCTGCCAGCCTCCCTCCGACATCCCTTACCCTGTTCTTGGGCTCGGTCTGGGTCAGTGGGGCAGCAGCATGGACGGCAGTGGGTCATCAGGACGGTGAGAGGGTTAGACAGTGAGACATCAGGACAGTGGGATGGTGGGACAGTGGGTCATCAGGACGGTGAGAGGGTTAGACAGTGAGACATCAGGACAGTGGGATGGTGGGACAGTGGGATGGTGAGATGGTGGGATGGCAGGACATGAGGACAGTGGGATGATGGGTCATCAGGACAATGGGATGGTGGGACAGTGGGACATCAGAACAGCGTGACAGTGGGACGGTGGGCTGGCAGAACACCAGGACAGTGGGGTGGTGGAACATTCCTCAACTCCCCCCGCCCGGCTCTGACCCTCAATTCCCGGTCGGGTTTCCCTTCTCCCCTTTTCGTTCCCGTTTTCCCATCCCGGGGGCGCTGCGCGGGGGAGCCGCCGGGCCCCGCAGGCCCGCCCCGCCCCCGCCGCACACCATTGGCCAGAAGAGTTTAGCGAGAGGCCTCGGATTGGCTGAGGGCGGCGCCGGCCGCCAATGAAAGCAGCGGGAGCCGGAGCAGGGCTTAGCCCGGGGAGCGGCGCGGGGAGCGGAGCGGGACTGGACGGGAGCGGAGCGGTCGAGGTGGGTCCAGACAGACCGACGGCGCTGGGCTCTGCGGAGCAGGGGCGGGCGCGGCCACGGCCACGGCCACCAGTACCGCTAAAAAAGTTTATAGGATTTTTGAAAAAGTTTCCTCCCTTTTCTTCCCTTATATTTTATTTTCTCTCTCCATTTTCCTCCCTTCCCCCACTTTTCCTTTTTTCCCTCCCTTTTTCCTCCCTTTTTCCTCTATTTTTATCTCCTTTCCCCCTCTTTTCTGCCCCTTTCCCCCCTTTTCCGATCTTTCTCCCCTTCTCCCCCCTTTTCTGCCCTTCCCCCCCCTTTCCCACTATTTTCTTTTTTTAATTCGTTTTGTCTCATTTTTCGTTATTGTTGTTGATTCTATCCGTCTCTTCCCCCGTCTCCCTTCCCCTCGCATTATCTCATGAGAAGCCCGTGCGCTGACTGGGTTGGCTGAGCTCCCCCTCCCAAGGTGAGGGACGAGCCCCCCCTGCTCTGAGCGCGATGGAGGGTCGCTGCAGCTGCAGGAATTCTGCGATTCCCTGTATCCCATCGCAAAGCTGCTGGAGGCTCTGGAGCAGCTGCCGGGCTGGAAGCCCCTCGCCAGGCTCTGAAGCACAGGATGGGCTCCACACTCCCAGGGTGCGGGATCCTTCCCAGTGGGCACAAGGAAGGCTTCTTTATCCCACAGCTGGAATCCAGCTGTGGCCACATGTGTTGGCTCTGCCCGGCCGCAGCATCCCACCCTAAACTGCCCCTGGGTCCTTTGCTGTTCAAGAAATCCCCTTCAGCAGAGCTTTCTGCTCATTTTTTAGAGAGAAATGGGGGCTGAGGTCCCGGGACAGGCTGCCTGGGGAGGCGGTGGCTGCTCCGTCCCTGGCAGTGCCCAAGGCCGGGCTGGCCGGGGCTCTGGGCACCCTCCCCGGGAGAGCAGTGTCCCTGCCTCGGGCAGGGGGTCGGCGCTAGGGGAGGTCTGAGCTCCCTCCTGACCCACCCCAGTGTGGGGTTCTGAGGTGAAGAGCAGCAGCCTGCTGTCGCTCAGGTTCCCGCTGTCCAGCCCTGCATCCCCACAAGTCCCAGGGCTGTGGACTTTGATCAGGAGAGCAGGGTTCCCCAGATGCCCTCTTGGCACTGTGAGGTGGCACGGGGAGGGTTTTCATTCCTGAAGTAAAGCCCGTGTGGAATGGGGGTGGTCGGGGAGCAGCTGCTCCCTGGACCCTGTTGCAGGACCTCTGTCACCGCATAAGTAGGAGATGAGTTAGACGCCGACCGCCAGCGCGTCTCAGTTTCCACATTGTTGTCACCCTGTCTCTTGGCACCAGTTGGCGCCGAGCGGGCAGCGCCACGTGCTGTGCCCTGGGACCGGCCTCTGCGGGGCTGCCAGGGCACAGGGCACCTCCAGACCTCCCTGCTGGGGGGGGCTGGCAGCCTCACTGTGACCTGCTGCTGTCCTTGGGGACCCCTCCCTGGCTGTCAATGTGGGAAGGGTCAGCCTGGCTCGGAGCTGGAGGTCCCTCTGTCCTGTGAGGTTTGATCCACTGCTCCATCCCCAAAACTGGCACAGGTGCCTGGGGAGGGATTCAGGTGCCATCCCTGGGTGGGTTTCGCAGTCGGGGATACCTGGAGCTCAGGGACAGTGTTGGACTCAGATCTTTGAGGGTCTTTTCCAACCTGAGATGGTTCTGGGATTCCGCAAAGAAGTGCTGGACTTGGGGGGAGACTGGGTGCTCCTGGCAGGTCACCCTGGGCATTGGTGTTTGGCACCAAGGGTCACTGTGCTGTGCCTTGGGTGCCAGGGCAGTGCTGTGGCACAGTACTCCATCTCTCCCTGTGTCCTGCCTCAAATGCCTCATTTTGGGGTGGGTGTGAGGGGCCTCTCCTTCCCCTCCTGCCACTGGCTCAGCTGAGTGCACCCTGGGGACCCCGGGCAGGTGGGCTGACCCTGTCCCTGCTGGCACATGGGGTGTCCAGGGCTCAGTGAGGACCTACTGGGAAGGTCTTGTCTGATGTGTCACCCCTAGAGACCCCCTCGCGCACATCCTTAGGGTCTAGGTTGCTGCAGCTTCTGTGGGAGGGCACCTTTGGATGCCCTTGGGAAGCTCTGAGTGGAGATTGACCACACAAGGACACCCAAGGGTGCGGTTGTGGGCTGTGTGCTGCTGGCTGGGCTGTGCTCACTGGTTTGTTGGACCCTCCTGCCTTGCCCCAGGGCTTCTGAGTGTGGGGCAGCCCAGACTTGGAGCTCTCTTGAGGAGGGAGCGGAGAAGCAGGACTGGGAGTGGGCAGCGAGGGGGACTGAGCAGGTCTGTGCTGAGGAGCAGAAATGCACCCGGTAGAGTCATCCCTCTGGTGGACCCAGCTCCCAGAAGCTGCTCCAGCATCACCCACAGGGGATGGAGCTGTGAGGCTGCACAGGGCAGGCGCAAGGGCCTGAAAGACTTGTGAGTGCAGAACCCACCAGAGCCTGTTCGTGTGCAGTTGGGTGCAAAATGACATTAAAACAAGGGGTTAGAAACCCTAAAGATGAGTAACAGAGCCCCTGGGCCACTATCAGAGTAGCCCATGCCCATGGAGAAGTGGGTGCTGCTGCGGGCGGTGGGTGTCTGATCCCCTGCCCCACGGGCCGGGACCGGGCACGTCCCCGGGGCACAGCGGGTTTGCCCTTGGCTCTGGCAGCGTCGCGCAGTCGGTCTGAGCACGCCGGGGCAGGCGGGTCTGGAACCCATTAGGGCTCGTTGCGAGGCCCTGGCAACGGGCTGTTCCCTCGCTGTTGGGTTTAATTACCGGCGCTGCCCTGGCTGGCGGTCGGGGGATCCTGTCGGAGGAAGTGAGGGCGGCGTGAGCGAGCGGGGCGCCGCTGCCTGCGAGGGGCTCGTTTGCCCTCGGCTGCGCGGAGAAGCTGGAGCGGCGAGCGTGAGGGCTGGCACCGCGGGCCCCCCGGAGCGGGATCGCGGGGTTCCGGTCCTGCTGTCCCTCGGCTCAGCCCGGTTTGGCAGGAGGAGACCATAACCCGCAAAGGCGAGAGCTGCTCGGAGCCAAGGTAAAGTTCGCCCGCTTCCTGCGAGTGTTGGCTCTTAACTCCTTCCCTGGCTGCCTCGGAGCGCGGGCTTTTGCCAACGTCCCGGCAGACTGCAGGGCAGGAAAAGGGTGTCGCTGCTGCTGGGCTGAACCGGCTCAGGGGGGCTCGGGGTGGGGGCAGGAGCCTCCGGTTTCCACCACTGGATGGGAGAGCTGCTGAGGACCGGGAACTCGCCCTCAGCAGTGCCCAAGCATTCCGGGCTCTTTACACTGGAGATCGGCTGTTTAATGAATTTAATGTAGTTTGTGATGGATTTCCTCAAGCTCTGTCCCTTGACCAGGCTGTGCAGGGCCCGCTGGGGCAGGTGGCCACCTTGCTGGGGGAGACGCTCAGATCCCCGGAATGGGGGTTGTGCCCCGCGGCGGTGGCTGCAGGACGCATCATTGGACTGATGATGATTTTTCGGGGTCCCTTCCACTCCGTAATGTTCTGTGGCCTGTGAAACCTCGGCTCTGCCCCAAACCTCTGTACGAGCACTTTGCTCAGGCAGCTCCAGCAGAGCCATCGCCCTGGGTGTTGGTTGTCAGCAGAAGCACCGTCAGGACCTGCCTGAGCATCTCCCTCTCTGCTGCTTGATCACAATCACAGAACGTTAGGGATTGGGAGGGACCTCAAAGATCCTCCAGTCCAATCCCCCTGCCAGAGCAGGATCCTCTAGACTGATTCACACAGGACCATGGCCAGGTGGGTTTGAAAAGCCTCCATGAAAGGAGACTCCACAACCCCCTGGGCAGCCTGTTCTGATGCTGGACAATTAGGCCACCAGAGGTTCTTCATTCCTGCAGACATCCTGAGTCCTGGTTACAGTCTCCACTAGCAGCTGGCACTTTCTCTGTGAAGCTTCGATAGCTGAGGGGGTTAGTCCCTGTGTTGCTGATGGGTTACAGGTGGCTGGTGGCCCAGGAGGGGCTGCATCACCCCATGTGCCCCTCAGCTCGTGCTGGTGGGACTCTGCCCCAGGAGCAGAGGCCCCTTGTTGGAGCCCAAGGGAGGAAACTCAGTGGTGGCTGCCGGGGGAAGCAGATGTTGGCTTAATGCAGAAACCTGCTGGGCTCCCCTGAGTGTTTACAGGGCTGAAATCAGACAGCAGCACAAGAGTTAAAGAGCTGGTGCTGGGGCTTGGGCTCGGAGCTGCCTCGAGCCCCATAAAACACCATTTACACGTCCCCAGCTCGCTCTCGCCCAGCGGGGAGGTGGTGTCTGGAGTATTTGTGTAGGCTGGGCTTTCTGCTGTTGTTTTTAAAGGAAATACTGGGCTTCGAGCCGCTCAGGAAAAGAGGAGCTCACATGTCCTAGCCTGGAGCTCTTGCTCCGTTTCAAGATGGGGCGCAGAGAAAGGGAGAACTTTCAGGGCAGCTGCAAGAGTTTCCCAAGGCCGGTTACCAGCCCCGCTCCTCACTCTTGTACCACCACAGGCACCCCAAACCCTTTGACTTCATCACTTGAGTTACGGAGAGCCCCTGACCTGCCCCAGAGCAGCCAGTGCCCTCTGTGGGGTGGGGGTCTCCCTCCTCCGGCTGGTTCTGCCCTGCCCTGCGGGTCGGTACCAGATGCCAAGTGCGTTGGCAGCAGTCAGGGAGCTGCAGCTGAGAGCTGAGGCGCCACAACTGGTTAATGTTTAGCTCGCTGGGTCCCTCCGATCCCAGCCCCACTGAGGAACAGCCCTCCTGAAGCTGTCGGAGCCGAGGGGAAGGAGAGCGGCCATCCCCGGGGATGGGGAACACTGGTGACTTACAGCAGGAGGGTGAACTGGCCACCTCACTGGGAAAACAAAGTACAAATGGGAAAACCGGAGGAGCAGCAGAAAATAAAGAGATGAGTTGGGTTTTACCAGCTGGGAGTTGCCCAACAGAGGCTGGACCAGGTGATCCCCGAGATCCCTTCCAGTCTGGGCTTGTGGTGCCCTTTCAGCTGCCCCACACACACCTCTGGGGAAGCGGCTGTGATGTGGAATCCTTGGTCGAGAGAAGCTCTGCAGCTGCTGGAGGGCTGCTCTGTACCAACTGCTGGGCAAACACTGTTCTTAGTCGCTAGGGTGGCTGCAGATGTCTGTCGGGAGCTTTATCCCCTGGGGGGTTGTTGCCTGAGCCGCTGAGGAAATGGGCTGGGCGCTGGCAGGATGAGCGGCTGCTGTGTCTGGCAGATCCATCCAGGCAGTGCTGTGTTGGGAAGGAACCTGTCACAGGATGGAAAACCGGCTGCCAACACCTCCCTCCATTGTCCCTCTGGGTTAGAGGGCGACTTGTGTGGGAAACAACCACCCTCTGGGCACAAAGCAAGGCTGGACAAGCCCCCTCAGCCCCGTGGTGGCCACACGGGCTGCCCAGCCTGCCTGGGCCACCACAAAGCAGCCCTGAGTGCCAGCACCGGCGCAGGCTGCAGGAGCAGAGCCAGAGGGCTCCTGGCAGTCCTGGCCCTTCGTCCCCACCATCAGGAGCTGTCAGCTGTAGCAGAGCAGTGGTTCTTCTCACCCACAGTACCTGTCCCAAACCTGGGTGTTCAGGACATTCAGCCCCAGAGGCTGGCGTGAGGTGGTTGGTCTCTGACCCGGAAGGTCTTTTCCAGCCGCGGTGTTGCTGTGGTTGTGTGACAGGGCTGCTGGGGCTGTCAGAGGCAGCTGGTTCAGTGCCCCTTTCCTCTCCCGCACCTCCTGCTGGGCCGTCTGGTTGGCACCCCTGCACCTCCTGCGCTGGATGAGGCTCAGGAGGGGCTGGTGGGGTGGGCACCTCCTGCAGAAGCCTTGGAGCTCTGCCCTGCGCTCTGCTCGGAGATGCCTCTGCGCCCCGGGGACAGCCCGGGCTTTCCTGTGTCGTGCCCTCCCCTGCTGTTTGCGCAGGGGCAGCAGAGCTGAGCTCCTCCGGTTTGTTCTGAAGGGGTTTAGAAGAGATTTAGATGATTCGTGTTGATCTTCTGTCTGTTTAGAGTCTGAGAGACAAGCCCACCATGGCCATGCCCCAGGCTTGGTCTCTGATGGCTCTGCTGCTGCTGCCCTGTGGGTCAGCAGATGTCACTGGGTGAAGTCTGTGGCCTTGCTGCTCTGAAGGAGGCTTTGGAAACAGCCAAGGCAGCGCCCCAGTTCAGCCCAGTGTCCCCGTGGGTCTAATGGGGGAGCCTCTTTGGAGAAACAGCCCCAGGTCACCAGGCAGCAGGTGGGCTGGCTGGTCCCTGCTGGGGACGTTCGTTCCAGTGGGCACGAAGAGAAGCTTTCAGTGGCCAGTGGCCAGTGCTCTGAGGAGCCCCTGGCCGCTCGGCATCCCGCCCTTCCCGGGGTGCGGTGGTGCCTGGGCCGCGGAGCTGGCTGTAGCACGTGGCTAGCGGAGCCAGACCTGCCCTGCTGGGGCCACGGCGGGAGAGGCAAGGCAACCAAAGAGGCTTTGTGCGCCGAGCCCGGCTTCGCTGGCTCCGTCCCTGCCCCTGCGGAAGACGCAGCCCCTTGGCCGCGCCGCCGCCTGCTGTTGGCCTCGGCTGCCTTTCCTTCCGCAGCCCTCGCCGCTCCGAGCTGCCCGCCGGCCCTGGGCTTCTCCAGAGCCGGGGCGCGGACCCCTCCCGGCTGGATGCAGCCCCTTGAGGCTGTGGGGCAGGCTCAGCTCTAGCTCAGCACGGTCCTCGCTCTCCATCCGCACCCTCGGCCGCCCGAGGGCTGCACCGAGCGCTCTGCTCCCGCCCGTGTGGGTGCTGCGCGACGTTTCCCCTTCCCCCTGCTCAGGGGACTCTCTCAAAGTCGGGGCTGTTCATCCCCAGAACCTGCCGCAGCTGCAGGTGCCCCAGCCCGCAGGGTTCCTGCAGCCCCTTCGTTTCGCCCCAGCTCCCCACCACCCTGGCTGGGGTCTGCTGGGGTGGCTCAGGGTCGGGGGTCTTGCGGAGGCTGCCCGGGAGGGCTGGTAAGGAGCTTCCTGGGGAGAGCTCTGACTGTGCGGAGAGGTGAGATGGGGACCTCGGCTCTCAAGGGCTGTTGTGGGCTTGTAGTAAGTTTTTTGGAAACCAGCTTTTCCTCTTCCCTCCCTAAAAAGGAGGAGAAAACATACTTGAGGTGGTTACGTGTCTCCATCGCTGTTTTCAGCCGCCAAATAAGGGGTTGTGCAATCGGGGCTTTGGGGATCCAGAAAGCTCTGCAGGAGCAGGAGCGCCCCGCCGGTGCCTTCTGGAGCAGGGGCAGCCAGTGCCAGAAGCCCTCTCGAAGGCTGGAGAGCAGCAGTGGTTCCTGCAGCAGAGCTGGGAGCTCTGGTCCTCCAGCCTGCCCTGAGGGTCACTTCCCAAGCCCTGTGGCTGTGAAAGCAGAGTCTCCTCCACAGGGCACTTGAGTCCCCAGCACCAAACTCCACTGTCCAGCCAGCTTTGGCCAAGGTGCTCTGGGCTGGTCACAGGGGGATGAGATATGGAGAAGCCTTCTGGAGTCCCAGCTGAGCTGTGAATGGAGCAGCCTGGTGGAGCTGGACTCTGCCCTGCTCCTAACTTCTGAGCAGGGACCTCCTCACCAGACCTGCTGTGGGAGCTCAGCGCTCCCTCCCAAAGGAGCCCTCACATTCAGCTGAGATGGAGCCATGGTTTGGATCTTCCATGGACTCATCTTGGCTGGGAAGGACCTCCAGGATCCTCATCCCCAACAGGTCCTTAACCCCCAGACCTTGGCCTCAAGTGCTCCAGCTACTTGGTTTTTAAACCCCTCCGTGGATGGGGACTCCAGAGCCTCCTGGGGCAGCCTGTTCCAGTGTCCAGCCGCTCTCTGAGGAAAGAGCTTCTTCCTCAGATCCAAGCTAAACCTCCCTTAATGCAGCTTAAGGCCATTTCCTCTGGTCCTGTCATTAGGAATTTTGGAGAAGAGAGCAGCTACAGCCTCCTGTGAGGGAGCTGTAGAGAGCAATGAGGTCTCCTCTCAGGCTCCTCTCCTCCAGACTCAGTGGCCCCCTGTCAGTGTCAGGGCAGAGGGTGTTGTGCAGCCGCTGGGTGAGCTCACGGGGTCTCGCGTGGCTCTGCTCGTGGCCAGTGGAGTAGAGCCGACCTTGGCATGTTCCTGAGATGTTTTTGTGGGTAGGGTGGCCTCAGTTTCCTATCGTTTCACTGCTGAAGAATTTCCTCTGCGCTGACTTTTTCTCTTTTAACGGCAAAAAATCCGGAGCACGAGTCCTAAAGCCCCTCCTGGATCTGCTGCTGGGGAGCAGGACTTGAGGAGCAAGATCTGAGGAGCTGGAGCAGAGCTGGGAAGATCATAGGAAGATGTGAGGAGCTGGAGCGGGGCTGTGAGGGGCCTCCTGTCTGGGCAGGAGGTGCTGCTGGTCAGGCACCAGTGCCTGTTGGGTTTGGCCCCTGTGCAGAAGTGAAATGGGTGGCTCAATCCTCCCTCCGCTCCTGGGGGAAGGGTAGAGTCACTGTCCTCCACCCTGAGACGTGCCTCTGCTTGCAGTGGTCATGAGGAGATGCTGCCCAGAAGGTCTGAGCTCACACGAGAAAGTGATGCAGCAGCTGGTGGTCCCCAAATGGACACCCACTGCCCTGGTGGGGTCTGCCTGTGCGGCACAACCTGAGCTGTCCTGCAGGCAGAGGTGGGGATGGTCTGCCATCGCAGCACCCTCCCCTCCTGCTGCAGCCCCTCCCGGGGAGCAGCACTCCGTCCCACCGCCGACACCTGCAGGAAGCAGGTTCCTAGGAGGTCTGGAGCTGCTGGTCACGGAGGTGCATGGTCTGCTCCTGGCTGGAGCAGCACCCCAACAGCAGGGCTGGAGACCAGGACTGGTGCCCTGGCTGTGGGCCAGGGCTGGGGCTTGTTTGGCTTCGGGGAGATGGATGAGAGGCCTCGGCGTAGCCCAGAGGCGGGGCTGTTTGCTGGAGCGAAGCCGCGGGAGATAAGAGCTGGCTCTTGGCAGCGCCCAGCGGGCTCCGCGTTCCTGTGCTGGGGCTGCGGGGAGACAGCCTGGAGGTCCCGGAGCAGTTCCTGGTGCTGGCAGCAGTCAGGGAGGAAGGTCCTGCCCGTCTCGCTCGGGCTGAGGAGTTACCCTCCACTGAACTCGGAGCCGGGACACGGGGCGCCGGTTGTGTTTGGACAAGCGGAACCAGCTGCCAGCCGCAGTGAGATCCTGGGGCAGAGCCTTGGTGCCGCTGGGGCCTCGGGGCGAAACGCAGAGTGCACATGTCCGCAGGCTGGTGGCCACCCCACACCTGGCCCAGGGCTCCACAGCTGGGCAGGTGTGGGGTTAGGGTTAGGGCTGCCTAGGGTGGGGGGTGAGTCCCCATCCCCAGATGAGGTTGAAAGTCGCTGAGATGTGGTGGTGGGGGACCGGGGTTAGGGGTGACCATGTAGAGCTGCTGGTTGGACTCGGTGATCCTGGGGTCTTTTCCAAGCTGAACGATGCTGTGACAGGCAGCAGAGCCGGTGTCCGTGCTGAATGTGAGGCTGTGAGGTCCAGAGAGGTCAGGACGCTGCAGGAGACTGACGCTCACTGCAGGAGATGGCGGTGCTGCTGGAGAGCTGGGAGCATCTGGCGTTTGCAGATGACCTCCCTGAAGGCTGATGCATACTTGAGCCCTTGCAGGGAGCCCGAGGCGGTGCAGGCTGAGCCCGGGCAGCCTCAGGCCGAGGCAGGGCACCTCTGGGTCTCTCTGCCCTGCACAGCTCCCTGTGCAAACAGGGGGCTCCTCTGGCTCCGCCGAGACCCCGGGCACTGTGTGTGGGGTCGGGGTGGCCGCCCCGAGCATGTTCGTGGCGCTTGGTGCTCTGTCCCCTCCGCTGCTCCAGGCGCTTCCCGAGCGTCCCCAGAGAACCGGGCAGCAGGTCCGTGCGGGCAGCGGTGATGGTGACGGTGGTCCCCAGCGGTGCCCCCCGGCCTCCCTGTGCCGTGACAGGCTGCGCAGCGCATGACGGGAGGCGGGAGAGATCGGTGTCCGAAGGACCAGGTGCAGGGTTGGGGCTCCGGGCGAGGGCATTGGGGAGGACGAAGCCAGTCCAGCTGCTCTCTTCCAGATGTCGGGGAACCAGGCGCCGCCGGGACGAGGTGTGCCGTGTCTGCGCTGCAGAGGGACGTGCGCGGGCTTCGAGCCACATTCCTGGAGGTAACGGCCTGCCCCTTGGTGGCCCCTGCCCTGGCCGTGTGCTCCCGTGGTGACCCGGTGGCTTCAGGCTGGAAGAGGGAGGTTTGGGCAGGGTGACAGGAAAAGCTGCCAGTGCTGAGGCTGGGCAGAGCCTGGCCCAGGGCACCCAAAGGGTTGGGAGACTCCCCGTCCTTGGAACCATCCCAGGGTGTGTTGGGCACTGGGGCTCTGAGCAACCTGCTTTGGGTGAGGGTGGCCCTGCTGGCTGCAGAGGTGGGACTGGATGGGCTGCGAAGGTCCCTTCAGCCCCAGCGTCAGACCCCACGAGCGCTGCTGGACCCCTGTGCGCAGCCATGGGACCTCCACCTGGGGAGTCCCGTGGCCGAGCCACCATGGGGCCAGGCGCTGCCAGAGCCCGACTGACCCCACGGGGCCGCCGCTGTTGCCCGCAGGAAGATCTGCAGGTCGTGCAAGTGCGGCCAGGAGGAGCACAGCCTGAGCTCGGACGCCGAGGACGACCGCAGGGTCGGGCGCCTGCTGGCCGGCTCCAGGTACGCCTGGCTCACCGCCCGCGTCAAGGGCGGCGACGGCGCCCGCATCTACAAGAGGAACCGCATGATCGTCACCAACCCCATCGTCTCGCGCAAGGACCCCACCTTCGACACCATCACCTACGAGTGGGCGCCGCCGGGGCTCGCCCAGAAGCTGGTAGGAGCGCGCGGGGGGAGGAGCTGCTGCTTAGGGTGGGAGAGGCCCCATCCCTGGAACCATCCCGGATCAGGCTGGACCTCGGGGCTCTGAGCAACCTGCCCTGGTTGCAGAGGTCCCCATCCAGCACAGGGGGTGGGACTGGGCGACCGTCAGAGGCGCCTTCGAGCCCAAGAAGGTCAGTTGTTCCACAAGGTGGCTCTGGAGCAAAGGGAAGAGCAGCGACACAGAGGGTTTCCCCCCTCAGAGCAGAGTGCTCCTCACGCTGTGTGTTTGGAAACGGCGTGAATGAGCAGCTGAGGCGGGAGGGGGACCCGCTGCTCCGGGGTTTTATGGGCCTGCCTGCGTCTCTGGGAATGGTCCTAGTGGCTCTCGCAGCTCGTAGAGCTCCCTCCTTTGCCAGGCTCCTGTCCAGTAAAAGCTCTGCTGAGCACAGAGCCCATCTCGCCCCCCTGCCCCACGCAGCCCATGCAGCAGGCCCTGGAGGGCTCTGCATCCCAGCCTGGCTGCGGGAGCGGGTCCTGCAGCCCTTCTCCGGGTGTAAAAGCCCCCTGGCCATGGTCCTGTGCGGCTGCATCTAGGGGCTCCTGCTCTGGCAGGGGGACTGGGCTGGGAGATCTTTGAGGTCCCGTCCAATCCCTCACGTTCTATATCAGGAGGGCACCAGGGTGGCAGAAAGCTGAGTGACGTGCAGGGGACGCCCGGGGACGAGTTAACTCCAGAGACCCCTGCATGCAGCAGTGGCCCTGGGCTGTGAACTCGGCCCGTGAGGTCTCTGGGGTGCTCCTGGTGCAGCCTCCAACCCGCTCTCCCCACCCTGGCACGAGGCAACGGGGAGCCGCCTGCTCTCCGGTTGGGTGTCGATGGGCTTCTGGACTGGGCAGCAGCAGCTCATGGCCCCGCTACCCGGAGCAGGGGCTCGGTGCGTTGGGTTGGCACCTGAGAGGCGGCTTAGAACAGCTCAGGAGGGGATGGAGGGAAGGGGCACAGTTTATGCTACTGCTCCATGACATGAGTGGAGCATCCAGGGGGACCTGACAGTGACCTCCTGACCCCTGAGGGGGTTGTCAGAGGGCAGGGACCGACAGGACGAGGGGTCCTGGTTTGAAGATGGAAAAGGGCAGAGTGAGGCTGCATGGGAGAAAAAGGGTTTGGAACATGAGGGTGGGGCATCCCTGGAACAGGCTGCCCAGACAGGGGGTGGAAGCTCCATCCCTGGAGCCATCCCAGGTCAGGCTGGTGGGGCTGTGGGCAACCTGGGCTGGCGAGTGCTGGCCCTGCTGGGTGCAGAGGGGTTGGACGGGGTGCCCTTTGGGGGTCCCTTCCTGCCCTGTGGCTCTGAGAGAGCTCGCGAGGGCAGCTCAGCCTGACTGGTGCCCTGTCCCCCCAGGCCATGCAGTACATGGAGCTGATCCCCAAGGAGATGCAGCCGGTGGCCGGGACGGAGGGGGCCCGCTATCGCCGGCGGCAGCTGATGAGGCAGCTCCCGCTGCACGACCAGGACCCATCGCAGTGCAGCGGCCTCGCCGAGGGCGAGCTGAACCTGATGGAAGACTTTGTGAAGAAGTACAAAGCCGAGGCGCTGGGCGTTGGGGAGGTGGCTCTGCCGGGCCAGGGCGGCAGCGGGAAAGAGGAGGGGAAGGCGCAGGACAAGAGCGTCACGGCCACCAAGCCCCCCGAGGCCACCAAAGCCCCCGAGGTCACCAACGGCGCCCTGGACCCCGCAGAAGGCCCCTATGTGAGTGCGGCGCTCGCGGCGGTGGGACGGGCTGGCCAGGGTGCCCTTTGCCCAGAGCCCGGGGGCTGGCAGGGGGTGGGTTTGATCCGGTTGGCTGCTCCCAGGGGTGGCTCCAAGCGGGCTGCAGTGCTTCTGCAGCCAGCAGAACCCTCAGGGGCCAAGCACTGGGGTCTGTTGGACGGGTGGGTTGTGTCCCCAGCCCAAGCCGCGCTCGAGAGTCAACCCTGCTGCAGCAGCCACCGGCTTCAGCTCTGGCTGCTCGGCAGCTCCCACTGATCACAGGTCGGGGGTGATGGGTCCTGGGGTGGTAGCCAGGGGCTGGAGCTCAGGCTCTGTATTTCCAGCTCGCTCCAGGGGAAGGACCACAGGTACCAGCAGACGGAGGCCCAGCCTAGTTAAAGCCAAGCTCTGAACACGGAGATGGTGCTCCTGGGGCTGCTCTGGGGACCACTCCGTGGCTGTGGACATGAAACTCGCTTCCCCAGGGAAGGGATCCCCCAGCACCCACTGAGGCCAGCGTCCCCCAGTGGAGGGACAGCAGGGAGGCAGCTCTAGGGTTGGGCTCTCTGGCACTCTCAGTCCCCCAGATCTGGTGCCTTGTCAGGAGGTGTCGGGCTGTAGGGTAGGTACAGCCTCAGCCCCACACCCAGGGACAAGAGGAGATGCCCCTCAGCAAGGTGGAACCACCCCAAGGACAGGGGGGCACTTACCGGGGATCCCAACGCAGGGAGGGAGCAGGCAGTGGCAGAAGGACAAGGTGCTAGGACAAGTAGCTCGGGGCAGGGAGCCCAGCTCTGAGCACCGCCGACGTCCCTCTCTCGCAGCGCTGCGACGCCTGCAAGCAGCCGGTGCCGGGGGACTGCCCGGTGGTCTACGCCGACAGGGCCGGCTACTCCCGCCAGTGGCACCCAGCCTGCTTCGTGTGCTGCCGCTGCTCCGAGCCCCTCGTCGACCTCATCTACTTCTGGAAGAGCGGGGCCGCCTGGTGCGGGCGGCACTACTGCGAGAGCCTGCGGCCACGCTGCGCCGGCTGCGACGAGGTACGGACCGGCCGGAGCGGGGGCTGCGCGGGGTTGCTGCAGCGGTTCGGATCCGCTCGCCCACCGCAACCCACGGGGAGCTCTCGGGGGAGGGCAGCGGAGGGAAGCAGCACGGTGCTGCTGGCTCACCTGCTCTGCCTGGGGGCTACCGCCCAGCCCTAGGTCACTGGAAACCCGGGCAGTCCCAGGGCTGGTCCCCCGCTCCCACTGGACCGGAGGCTGCACTAAGTGTCCGTCCATCTGTCCCACAGATTATCTTCTCGGAGGACTACCAGCAGGCGGAAGGGCTGGCCTGGCACACGAAACACTTCGCCTGCCTGGAGTGCGAGACGCTGCTGACCGGGAAGCCCTTCTCCCTGCAGGACTGCAGCCTCCTGTGCAGCACCTGCAGCAGGAGCAAGCGCCTCTGAGCCGCTGCCACGGGGGGCTCCTGGCAGCCACGGGAGAAGGGGAAAGTGATAAAGCACAATTACAGCCTGGCTAGTCGCTTGCCCCTCACATCCAGGGTGGGTCGAGGGGGCTATTCCAAGCGCGGGGAGGATGCAAGGAGACTTAGAGGGGCTGTGCTGCTGGCAACTGTTTCCTAACGTCTGACAGATCCCCCACCAGGGGTTTGGAACAACTCAGCCCGGGAGGCACCTCTGACACTGAACCTGCAGGCTGAGGCTGCTGATGGTTTTGAGATCCCTACTGGAAGCTAATGGGCTGCAGTGGGCTCGGAGAGCTGCCTTCGCCCAGCTGGGTACCTTGGGGCAGCAGCACCTCCCTGCAGCTCCCCCCACCTTCACCTGCCAAGGTGTGAACTAGCCCACAAGCCCCAGCGGGGCGGCTGGGGATGGAGCTGGTGGCAGGGCTTCCTGCAGAGGCTCCCCTTGCCCTCGACCCTGCTGCCCCGCGTGGGTCCTGGCCGTGCAAGGGGAGCTGATGGCTTCACCAGCTGAGCAGCTCCCTGGCAGAAGGAGATGAAGTTAGGGGACTCCAACAGCCATGGGGTCACCAGAGGGGTCACTGCCATCTTTCCGGTCGCCTCAGCAGGGCCCGTGTGGAATTGTCGGGTGGTTTTTCCACCCGCTGCCCTCTTTACAGATGGAGCAGCCCACAGAGAGAACGGGCTGGGTGTCCCCTGCCGGCACCCCGGCACGGGGCTCTGTCCTCGCTCTGCCGGCAGGACGCGGTGCAGGGGCTGGAGGGGACCCCACCTGCATCATGCATCATCCCCACCTGAAAGCTGACCCCAAGTTCCTAACTGGAGCAGAAGGACCGGGTCCATCCCCTAGGAGCCATCACTCTGTGAGGGCTGCTGGGTTTGAGCCACCAGGGAGCTTCCTGCACCCAGAAGCACCCTCTTTTGATGGGGTGTCACCAGCAGTCTGCCTTCTCCTTCTGATTCTCCCTTGAGTTGCTGTAGGGGGGTTCAGCCAGAGGCAGCTTTGGGGTCTGAGCTCCTGAGGAGGCCAGAAGCAAGATCTGGAGTAGGAAGCAGCAGGAGCAGACACCTGGTGCAGGCTGTGAGGCTGGGTCCTTGCTGCCCAGGGCACGAGCGATGCCCAGTGGGTACCAGAGCAAACAGCATCTCTGAACAACCACAGAGCTGCTGCCGCTGAGCGCAGCCCCATCAGCGGTGCAGGAGCAGCACTGGGGTGCCCACACCCCTGTCTGCCCTACACCACCCCACTGGGGTGGAGATGAGGAGGGGGGAGACCTTCCACTGAACCTGCCCAGGTGGGAGCTGGTACTCTCCTCCCAGCAGAGCCCCAGTGCCTCCCAGTCAGTGCTGGAGCTCCCTTCAGGCAGAGACCCCGCCAGCTACCCCTGGAGCTCAGGGCCCTGCTGTGCCCAGGGCAGCGCCAGGAGCGGGGAGCAGCACTGTGCCCCGTCCCCAGCACCACTGGTCCCAGCTGGCCGTGCAGGGACCCACTGGGGCTTTGAAGCGGCTGCCTGGCGGCTGATGTCAGCGGAATCCTGGGCAGGAAAAGGCCAAATAAGGCAGCATTTGGGGGGAAAATATGTCCTAAAATGGGAGTCTGGGTGCTGGTCAGCGAGAGCCCAGCGCACAGAGGGCTCGGCCAGGGCGAGAGGCTGGGAAAAACCCTCCAGCACCCGGAAGGATGTGAGAACTCGGGCGGCTCAGGGCAGTTCCCCACAGACAGGGCTGCGTCAGGGGGTCACCACGAGTGGACACTCTGGGCTGGGACTGACGGGCAGGGCAGCACGGGGAGGAGCTTTCTCCCTGGGAAGATGCTGTCCTGTGGAAGAGCCTCCTCTGGCTGCTCTTGGCAAGAACCTCCCCTGGGGACAGAATCAAAAAGAAAACGCTGCCTTGCAGGTGCTAAGGCAGAAGCACCCAGAGGATGCTGGACGGGGCTGCAGGAAGGGAGCACAGGGGTCCTGCTGCCTGCAGCCACCAGGGCTGGGGCTGGCACAGAGGACCACGGCTGGAAGCACCCACCCTGCCACCACCTGCTTTAGATCAAATTGCACTTACGGGCTGCTGGGGCAACAGACTGACCCTTCTTTATAAACCCCCAAAGCATCGGGGTGGCTCCGTGGGGTCAAAGGATGCTACAAGGTCACAGGAGGAGTCAGGAATGGAGATGGGGAGGCTGAACCTCTGCCCAGTTCGAGCTGGCACAGCCCAGCCCCAAACCCCTCGGCCAGGGCTGAGGTGGGGCAGTGTCTGAGCTCCTTTTCCGGGTGACAACCCGAGGCTGAGGGGTTGCTCCGACATTTTCCATTCAGCACCCCTGGTGCCAGAGACGGGACTGAGAAGGGGCTCTGCAAAAGCCATCTCCTGCCCTCCCCAAGAGCCCTCTCCCGGAGCCCAGGCTGCACCACTGCGGGGCAACACTGACCCCCTGCGCAGGCGGCCGAGCCCTGCAGCTCCTCAGCGCCCGCGGCACCGGCGGCGACAGCTCTGCTGGTCCAGAGCCCGGCCAGGGCAGTGGTCCCGCAGCACCGGCACCCCTCGGCTGGGGCTGCCCAGGGGAGTTGTGGAGTCTCCTTCTCTGGAGACGTTTCAAACCCGCCTGGACCGATTCTGTTAGACTGGATTCCAGGGCAAAGGAAATGGTTTAAATGACCAGGGTAAAAATATCCTGGGTTTGGAGCAAGGAGACCGGCCGCACGGCTGTTGCCATGGTGAGCTGGAAGCCACAGGGCTCCACAAACACCAGCGCAGAGCTCGGCTGAAACCAGCCGATGGGCTGCGATGGGCTTCGACCCCAGCCAGGGCAGCTCAGGCTCTCTCTCACCCAGCACTCAGGGCCATCAGGAACCAAAGCAGCCCCCCAGCACCCACAGCACAGAGGCAGAGGTACAAGCTGCAACCTCAAAGTGTCCATCGTGTTGGTGGGGAAACCCCCCCCAGTCTTAGGGCTGGAGCCATCAACCACAAGCCTGGGAGGGTGTCTCTCTGCAAACGCTCAGAGCTCACCTGCAGTCGTTGTCCCTGTTCCCTGCCTCCTCTCCTCGCAGCACCTCCAGGACCACACCAGCAGTTTGCTTCTCAGCTCATTAGACAGAAACGTCCTCAGCACCGTTACTTCCTCAGAAGCTCATCAGAGCTTCTCTCGCTCATAAAGGGAGGGCCTATCCCTCAGGAGCACCAGCAGCAGCAGCAGCAGCATCTCACTGGGGCCCAGGTCGTGAGAGCTTCTCCAGGCGCCACACTAACATCTAATGGAGAAGAGAGCCGAGGCGTGAGAGCAGGGCTCCCTCTCCACAGGTGTGTGCATTAAGCAGCACTTTGTTAAAGACAACCACGCCCAGTTTCATCCCTCCCTGTGTCAGACAGCTCCCAGTGGACTCCAAACATCCCACCTGTGCTCACCAGGGGCAGCTGCTGATCCATCGCTGCAGCTCCTTTGGGTTCTTCCAGCTCAGGTTGTGCAGCTATTGGCAGCAGCCTTGGTTTTGCTTTCGATCTTAAATCGATAGGTTGAGCACCCCAAATCGTTCAGGGCCCCACCAGCTCCGTGTTACTCGCAAGGTCAGAGCCTTGCTGGGTCTCCATCTCCTCACTGCATCTCCTCCTTGCCACCAGCAGGTCCTCTCCACACAGCTCTTGCAGGGCACACGGGGTAAACACCAGAACAGAAGGGAAAGTCAGTTCCCTTTAGCAAGGAAAAGGATCTCCCGGGTGCAGACACTGCTGTCGGCTCACCTGAGCCATCCCGCGTCACTGAGCGCCGCGTCCCAGCGTGACCTCCAGCCACACAGCCCCAGCGCCGTCGGCCTCACAGCTACCTGCCTGCACGATGTCATCCCTAGTCCAGCCCAGTGCCTGGAGAACCTCTGACCAGCACCTCCACAGCAGCCGCCACGGCCAGGCAGCCCAGAGCATGTCCTAGGGGTGTAGGGGCTCGCTGCCGGGTTTGGGAGAGCCCTCTGCCAAGCTGCTCCTTGCCTGCCCCTGCAGCCGGGGTCAGACCAACCCCATCACCCGCAGAACCACCCTGGGCAGCTGTTCACGGCACAAAACGTGTGCTCAGGAGCCTTGGCTGCCTCAGCTGCCCGTGAGCGGGACCACCCAGAGGCAGACAGGGCTGCGCCAAGGCTCCGCGCGGTCACGGTGACATCGGCCCCTCTTGCAGGGGACACGAAGGGGAAAAGCCAGAGCAGAGGAGAAGCTCGGTCCTGTGGGACAGGATGATGCGATCGGCCAAGCAGCATCGAACGAGGGGGTTCAGGGGCTGTCACACGCAGGCAGGGATGGGCACAGCTGCGGCTGGCGGTGAACGGGCTGCTGCCTGTCCCAGCCGGGGAGCGGAGCATCGGTGCCAGTGCCGGCCCCAGACAGCAGCTGAGCAGAGCTCACAGCACGTGTTAGGTGAGGCGCTGGATCTCCCCCATCAAGCAGCAGCAGGAGCTCCAGCCTGAATCTGCAAACCAACACACGTGCGAGGGCTGCGGTCAGTGCAGAGCAGCAGCAGCACTGGCCCCTGCCTGTGCAGCCCCAGGAGAGCTCAGCCCCGAGGAAAGCACAGCCCTCCCCAAAAGAGAGCCATGCTCTGCTTTTTCATGGTGGGAAACACGAGGGATGTGGGAAAAGGAACCTGGCAGGGCTGGCTCAGGGCTGCTGACAGCATCTCCTCACCCCGAGAGGGAGGATAAAGTCAGAGGTCTGCTCAGAAACAAGCTCTAATTCCTTCTCTTCATTAAACAACTCAGAACAACCACCCCAAGTCTCACCAGGAGTCTCTCCAGCTCAGCCTGTCTCGCACCCCCCTACCCACCCACTTTGCTCCACCTCAGGGCTGTGCCTTCTGCACAGTTTCATCCCCTCACAACAGAGGTCCCCCTCCCTGATTTACATCCAGGTGCTTTAATGGCAAAGGACACAGACGTGGGCTCAGCCTGGCTCCTGCGCTCTGTGCGGGTGGCCCAGGCTAAAGGAGCCCCCGAGCCCCAGCACTGCTCAGCTCGGGGTGTCCATCGTTCAGCAGGAGCCGGCACCGGGCTCCAGCTCTGGGCAGGGGGTCCGGGCTCCCGCTCCTCACAGGAGGGCACAGCAGCACTTGCTCGGGTAGTCCTTCGCGTATACCTTCCTCTCGTTGCCGAAGACATAGAAGGAGTATCCCTTCCCCTTCCACTCGTAGTCGATCTTGGTCAGGGGGATGATCTCCACGGTGTGTTTCTGCAGCAGGAGAGCGAAGCAGCTGGTCCTCAGCGCCGCGGGCTTGTACCGCGAGGCACGCGGGAGCCACCCCAGCCACGGCCCTACCTGCCTCAGGATCCGCGTCTCCTCCGACACCTGCATCTGGTGCAGGGCAAGGCAGGACCTCGCACCCTGCACGAGGGGCGGGGGCAGGTTCAGGGGGGTCACCTGGCAGAAAGAGGCAGAGGGGTCGCCCGACACTTCAGCACCTGAGAGCTTCACCCACCACGTTTGTCCCTCTCAGTGACCCCCTGAGGTACTTGTGGGTGGTTCTTACGGGGCTTCCCCCCACGGCTGCCCCGTGCAGGCTGTGCCAGCTGCAGCCACTTCCCCTCTGCCCAGGGGGTTGTGGAGTCTTCTTCTCCAGGGACTTTTCAAACTCTCCTGGCCATGTTCCTGTGCAGCTGGATCTAGGGGATCCTGCTCTGGCAGGGGATGGGACTGGCTGATCTCTGCAGGTCCCTTCCCACCCCTAGTGCTCCGAGTCTGTGGTGACAGCTCCAAGCTCCATCAGGTCGGTGCGTTCTGTGGCTCCAGACAGCTGCCAGAGGCACCGCAGTAGCACAGAGCTTACCAGGGGCTGCTCCTCACTGAAGAGCTGCCACCCCGTGACCTTCTGGAAGCGGGACACGGGGAACCCCTGCCCCTTGTCAGCAACGTACTCAGCAACACTGGTCTTCCTGGGGAGAGAAGGACGAGCTCTCAGCACCCCTGCTCCTCCTCGGAATGGTGAAAGCTCCCCCTTCTCCTCCAGCAGCAGCAGCACAAGCGGTCCTGGTCCCCACAACAGGGGCCTCCAGGTGCAGGGCAGCCCCACGTCCCACAGGCCAGCCCGTCCCGGTGATGCCACCACACCGACAGGCTCCCACTCACCAGGTTATGGTCAGCTCCAGGTGGTAGAGCAGGAGCCCCTTGGTGCCGCATCGCACACAGGGCACCTCGCCCATCCCGAGGCAGAAGGAGCACCTGCACCAGGGGGAAGAGGGGCTTTGGGTGACTGCTGTGATGGCCCTAAAGAACAGCAGCGGTGCAGGGGAAGTCTGCAGCCCTGCGTCCTACTGCTGCTTGTCCAGAGCATGGTGTGTCCTTGGGCCAAGAAGGCCAGTGGCATCCTGGGGTGGATCAGAAGGTGGGTGGTCAGCAGATCAAGGGAGGTTCTCCTCCCCCTCTAGTCCGCCCTGCTGAGACCACATCTAGAATCTTGTTTCCAGCTCTGGGCATCTCAGCTCCAGAAGGACACAGAGCTCCTGCAGAGAGCCCAGCACAGAGCCACAGGGATGATGGAGGGAGGGGAGCATCTCCCTGCTGAGGAAAGGCTGAGGGAGCTGGGAAACAAGGAGCCTGAGGGGTGATCCCATGGATGTTGATCAATATGTGAAGGGTGGGTGTCAGGAGGATGGAGCCAGGCTCCGTCACCTCCACTGTCAGACTTCCTTACCTGATCTGTCCCGAACCTCCGCAGCAGGGGCAGGAGCTGCAGAAGCCGTTCTCGTCGGTGTAGCTGCCGCTTCCCCCACAGGAACAACAGGTTCTCTGCAGACAGAGGGAAAAGGGGAAGTGAGTTTGAATTCCCACACGTGGGGTCACACAGGGCAGCAGTGGGTTCTATCCCCGCACAGGGCTCACACCGCGGGGCTCAGGAGCTTCCCCAGCCCTCTGCCCCTACGCGGGTTTTCCTTTCTCCATCCCAGTGTCCCGCATCCGTCTGCCCAGCGCTGCTCTGCTGGAGGTGGAGGTACTGGGCAGGAGCCTCTCGGCTCTGCAGGGCCGAGCAGGACCCAGCGAGCAGCTGTGGCCACCTCCCCGAGCCTGTGCTCCACCGACGAGCCGTTGCCCCCGCGGCCGGCACTGCCGCCCACCCCCACGACAGCCGAGAAGCAGCCTCTCGCCCCCGGCGGACAACCGGGGTGACCTTTCCCGGCTGGTTGTTTGCACTGAGCAGCCCAGACCGGGGCTGCCTGCAGATGGCCAGCGAGCTAAGACAATATTTACAGACTCGCGAGAGGTGCTGTCGGTGGGGGACCGGCCCCTGGCAGCTCGGCAGCCCCTCCGCGTCCCCCTCACATGACGGGGCGCCAGGCACGTCCGGACACGCTCGCTCCAGCCGTCAGCATCAGCCGGCTGCTGACGCCGCTGCTTTATCTTTCCATCTCAGCGAAAGCCCTGCCAGGGGCACCGGCTCCCGTCCCTGCCCAGCCCCCAGCAGCCTCCCTGCGCTCTGACCCCATCGAGGTGCTGCTGGCTGGGGGCCCCAGCAGCCCTGTGGGGCGGCGCAACTGGAGGGCTGGAGAAGAATCCTTCTGGCTGGAGAAGACCCCTGGATCAGCGAGCCCAGCCGTCGCCCGACTCTGCAAGGTCACCCCTAAACCAGATCCCCCGACAACACATCTCAGCACCACTCATCCAGGGATGGGGACCCAACCCAACCCCACCCCCAGTCTGGAGTGCTCACAGCTTTGATCCAATCCAGTACAAACTGGGTCATCTTGTTCCTCAGAGAAGGGCCCCAGCTTGCCCCCAGCTGACTGCACTTTGCAGAGGTTTGTCAGTTCTGAATCACCCCCATGACCTCCAGTCCTCAAACTGCTGGGCAGTGAGTTTGTCCCTCCCCTCACTCTGCCCAATGTGAGTGAGGACCCTGTCCAGCAGCTGCCACCTCCCAGCAGAGGGAACCCCCAGTTCTGTGCATACCCCTGCCTGGGAGAACAGCTGCAAAGGAGCCCTGGCAGGGGCTGCCCAGGGGGTTGTGGAGTCTCCTCCTCTGGAGACGTTTCAGACCCCCTGGCCATGTTCCTGTGCGACTGGACCTAGGGGATCCTGCTCTGGCAGGGGGACTGGACTGGGTGATCTTTCAGGTCCTGCCAACCCCTAATGTTCTGGGACTCTGTGAAAGGCAGCGTCCAAGAGGAGGGTTCTGCCTTGGCCTCACCCCACAACAGCTCAGACTCAGGGGATGACAAGGGACCCCAAGCTGGCATCTCTCACATTTCCTACCTACTGCTGAACCCCACGTTTTGTGCCCTCTCACAGCAGAGGCAAAAGCCAGAGCAGCCCCGTGGGTCTCAGAGCCACTTACCCAGCCAGTTCCGACACACATGCTGCACGGGACATTGCCGGTGCCCAGGCAGCTGGGGCAGCCCTGCGAAGCCAAACAGAGGGAGCAGGACTGTCACTCACGTGTAGGACAACCCCTACCTGCTGGTGGCCACCTCCAAACCCACATCGCTGGGACCCTAATCTTCTTGGGTCAAGAGCAGGAGGCTGAGGCCACCGAGTAGAGGGGGCCAAGGGCTGCCCTGCAGCCTCCCGCTCACAGGGAGGCAGGGTTGCACCCAGTGGGAAGGGTCTCTCCTGCATACAGGTCCCTGCTGGACACCAGCCCAAGGATGGTCTTCCCACAGCAAACGGCTGCCCACTGCCCTGGCTTTCCCTGGCAGGAAAAGCCAGAGCAAACGCTGCTGTAGGGTGGCACACTCGAGGTGGGGCACCCAGTACCATGATGGGTACCGCCACGGGGAGCTCACCTGGACGTTGTAGGTGTGAGGCACCGGCAGATTCATCTCGCAGTCAGCAAACAGAGGAGGAGGGTCCACAACGATGTCCCAGGGTCCCGGGGGCACCCCCATCGCTGGAGAGTCCACAAACCCGCCTGTGGAGGGGGAATGAGGCAAGAAGAGACAGAGGGTGGCAGGGGGAACCTGCCTGGGTGACAGCCCACAAAAGGAGACCCAGGGGCCACCAGCTGCCCGGGGCTCCCCTTGCCTTGTGGCTGCAGCTCTTTGCCAAGAGGCTAAGCAGCACCCCCAGGTTCAGCAGCTGCAGGGGCTGGACACGCGCAGGCCACCAGCAAGTCCTCCAGAGGAAGCCTTGCTGGGTGGCCCAGAGCTGGGGCAGAGGGGCAGCCTGCCCCAGCCTGTGTGGCCCCTGCGCAGACCCGCTTACCCCCGTAGGGCTCGCTGGCCGGCAGAGTGCTCCTGCTCTCTGTGAATGACTGCAGCTTGTACTGGCAAAAGCAAACCAGAGTTAGCGGCGCCAGAGCCCCGGGCCAAGCCCCGCTCCCCAGAGGCAGCCCCCTCCCTGCCGCTGGGCTTCCCCAGGGCGAGCGGGGCCCGGGCACTCTTCACGCGGCACTGAGCATCTCCGAGCCATGGGCAAGCGCCTGGGCTGCAGCACGGCCCTGGGGCACCCCTGCCAGCCCCATACCCGGTAGGTGTTGAGCGCGGCCATGCTCTGCACCTCCATGTGCTCGGCTGCCGCCGACCCGTAGCAGCACTTGCTGGCTGCAAACTGCTCCAGGGCCTCCCGGGCTTCAGCCTCAGAGAGATGCAGGGTGCTGGGAGAGAAAAGGTGGGCAGCTGGTCAGGCCCAGGGTGCCCAGGGTGGGGACTGGGTCCCCATCCCTGGATGAGTTTAAAAGTTGTTGAGATATGGTGTTGGGGGATCTGGTTCAGGGGTGACCTGGTAGAGTGGGGGTGGTAAATGGACTCGATGAGCCCAGGGGTCTTTTCACAGCATCACAGAAGATTAGGAAAGGACCTGAGAGATCAGCCAGTCCCATCCCCAGGACACAGCAGGATCCCCTAGATCCAGTCACACAGGAACATGCCCAAGGGGGTTTGAAACGTCTCCAGAGAAGGAGACTCCACAACCCCCCTGGGCAGCCCCTCCCAGGGCTCCGGCACCCTCACTGGGAACAAGGTCCTTCTCACACTGATGGGGAACCTCCTCTGCTCCAGCTCACACCCGCTGCCCCCTGTCCTGTCACTGGGTGCCCCTGAGCAGAGCCTGGCTCCATCCTCCTCACACCCACCCTTCACATATTGATCAACATCCATGGGGTCACCCCTCAGGCTCCTCTTTTCCCAGCTCCAGAGCCCCAGCTCCCTCAGCCTTTCCCCAGCAGGGAGATGCTCCCCTCCCTCCATCACCTCTGTGACCTGAACGATGCAGCTGGGGTGGTCAGTCACTGCCCTGCTCAGGCTGGAGCTGACCCTCAGCTTCGTGGTCTGGCTCCATCTACCTGATCTCCTCACAGCTGTTTAACTACAAGGAAAACAGCACTAGAGGAGCAGTGAGGGTTCACCACCAGCTGCCGTCTTCGTTCCAAGGTGTCTGGCTGCTGTGCACGTGGAGGGACTTGTATGGACCAAATCACTGGGGTTTTGCCCCTGAAAGCAGAGCTCCCAGACCCAGCAAGGAGCTGGTCTGAAGGTCTAGCTCGAAGCCGCCAGAACCCAGAGCACCTGGGGGTGCTTCTTGCCCTCACCCACAGTAGCCCTTCGTGCACTCTGGGCTCCTCTCACCAAATCCAGCAGCACTGGAGGGACCTGCTGAGCTCCTCAGGCACAGCAGCACCACCACGGTGCCCAGTGCTGGCACCTGGGTGCCCACAGCTCTGAGGACATCACTTCCCTTTCCACAGGAGGCAGAAGATTCCCCATCCTGCCTGCGACTGCACTGGACAGATAAGGACAGTTACCTCTCTTCCGCTTCAAACGCTGTGGTCTGGGGAGGGATCGGAGTGGGGAAGTCCCTGCACCCTGTGGAAGGCAGAGGTGCTGCTGACGTGCAGCACTGCGGCTTCATGCCGTGAGGAGCAAGTCCCCTCTTCTGGAGGGTGCAACCTGCTCCTCTCATCTCACCCGACCATCCCCACCCTCTGCTCTGGCTCCCCTTCACCCTCAGCCCTTGTGATGCTGCACCTGCAGCAGGTACCTGCTCTGCTGCCACCTGCTCCAGGCCACGGGTCCAGCGGCTCCTGGAAGGGTGCAGAGGGCTCTGCTCTGGGGTACGGAGGCCCTGGGATGCCTGTGGGAAAGGGTTAAGGACTGGCACCTAGAAACCCTCCTGAAGCAGGGTGGCCAAGCACCGCTGGCTTGCAAGGGAAAGGCCCCCAGGAGCCCTGCGCCGAGCACGGGTGGTACCCAGCAGCACCCAGCTGCCCAGAGAGCCAGACCTTCCCGGTGCTGCTGGAGGCAGAGGAGCTGCTCTGCACTGCCCAGACATGGCCAGAGCTACCCTGGCGCAGCAGCTCGGCCCAACGCCCTGGGGAGCAAAGGCTCCAGGGCCTCTGGGTTAGCAGAGGTCACAGCAAGAGCCCGCAGTAGCCCTTTTCTTCAGGGGCACCGAGCGCCCACCCCGGCGGAGGAGCCCACCGAGGGGCTGCTGCACAGACCGAACCAAGCGGGAGCTGGGTGCCTGGGGAGCAGCACAGAGACGCGGCAGAGAGCAAAGGCAAGTCCCGGGCCTTCTGCCTCCCCATCAGCACCCGAGCCGCTGCTTCCCAACAGCCAGCAGACGGCAGAAAGGGGTGGGTCGCTCAGCCCAGAGCTCTTTGGGCCGAGGCCACCGTGAGTCACTAGCAGCGGGCAACCAGTCCCCTTGCTGATGCTGATTACCGTCTCGCTCAGGAAGCCCTGATGTGAACCAGCCCCCTCGTCGCTGACGGGAAGCACCGACTCAGAAACCTCAAAAGCCCCTTCCTGAAAATCACCGCACGCCCAGCCCTTGGGCAACCCAAGTTCAGAAGGAAGGGAGCTCTGACGCTGGCTCCCCGCGCAAAGGTGTCACTTCACAGCGCCCACGGCACCCACAGCCCACCCACGGGCTCCAGCTGGCCACCCGGCTCACTCCATGCCCCTGCAGAGCCACACGTACCTGGCTTGGCGGGGTAGGGCAGAGGGCCCGGGCTCCCGTAGCTCACCAGAGCCTTGTGCCTGCCCAGAGGAACACACACGAGGCATCAGCACCCCCAGAGCTGCTCTAGAGGCAGCTCCAGGGAGCTGCTTCTCCTTCAGAGCAGCAGCAGCGAGAAGGCTGAGCACCCAGCAGAAGACATCAGGAGACAGAGATGTGTTCTGTGATCACAATCAAACCCACGAGGGCCAGGAGGAGTTGGTGCAAACATCACGGGGCTCCTGCTCGCCCCGCATGGATGGAACACACCAGTGAAGGCTGTTAGCTACCTTCCCCATGCTGCAGCTCCACACTAATGGGGGGGACTGGTTTCTCCAGCTTGAACCCCAACACACAATCACAGGCTCACAGAAGATCAGGGATTGGAAGGGATCTAAAAAGATCCCCCAGTCCAAGCCCCTGCCACAGCAGGATCCCCTAGATCAAGTCATTAGGGGTTGGAAGGGACCTTGAAAGATCATCCTGTCCAGTCTCCCTGCCACGGCAGGATCCTGTAGATCCAGTCACACAGGAACATGGCCAGGTGGGTTTGAAATGTCTCCAGAGAAGGAGACTCCACAAGCCCCCTGGGCAGCCCCTGCCAGGGCTCTGGCACCTTCACTGGGAACAAGGTCCTTCTCACACTGATGTGGAACCTCCTCTACTCCAGCTCACACCCGCTGCCCCTTGTCCTGTCCCTGAGCAGAGCCTGGCTCCATCCTCCTGACACCCACCCTTCACAGATTTATCAACACCCATGGGGTCACCCCTCAGGCTCCTTTTTCCCACCCCAGTGCCTTGCTGGAGGGAACTCACTGCCTAACACGACCCCACTCCTGGAGCTGTAGGTGGGAGCCCTCCCCTCCACCCTGGTCTCTCCCCAGGCACAGGCTCCTCTCGGGGGTTGAACCCTCACATCCCAGGCTCTCACCTCATCAGCTCCTCTGCCTCCATCGCTGCCCAGGGACGCGGCTGTCCTTGGCCCTAGGCTGGGAAGTCTCTGCTGTGGCTGAGACACCCCCGGAAAGAGGAAGTCATGGGGCCAGGGCCGTGGGGATGTTTTGGGGCCAGCGAATATTTCCTCACAGCCAGCTGGCTCAAGGAGGGGAGAACGGGGACGGAGGCTCAGGCAGTGCAGCCCCAGCGCCACGGGCTGCCCCTCAGCCTCTCTCCATCCCCTGCAGCGGGCACAAGGCACCCAGGCAGCCGCTTTCCACTGCCCAGGTGCTGGAAGCCAGGAGGCTCAGGGACACCAACCTGTGCCCAGTGCGAGGAGCCCCAAAGCCTGGCTGCTTCTTGCCTGTGGGAGGTGCATCCAGCAGGAGCCCCCTGACTCAAGGGCAGGCGATGCACCTGGGGTCCTGTGTCCAGACCTGGAGCCCCCAGCACAACGAGGATGAGAAGCTGCTGGAGTGAGTCCAGAGGAGGCTGGACAGGCAGAGTAAGGCTGGGCAGGAGGAGAAAGGTCTGGAACCTGAGGGTGGAGGATCCCTGGAACAGGCTGCCCAGAGAGGGGATCCCAAGGCCAGGCTGGTGGGGCTGTGGGCAACCTGGGCTGGGGAGTGCTGGCCCTGCTGGGTGCAGGAGGGTTGGACTGGGCGCCCTTTGGGGGTCCCTTCCCACCCCGCGGTTCTGCGAGTCTGCGCTCGGGCAGCTCCTCGGTAGATGGGGCTGTCGGTCTGCGCTGCAGCAGGGCCACCCTCGGCTCCCTGCGCCTCTGCCCAGCGCCACCCACGAAAGAACAGACCGCGTAAACTAAAACCGAAACCAAATAAACCCAAGGCACCTTTTTCCCTTTTCCTCAGAAGCCTCGGGAGCAACAGGCTGCCCTGCAGAGCAGTCCTGATGCCATCGAATGATCACGGAAATAAAGCAGCCGAGGGCTCAGAGCTGCTGGGGGCTTCCAAGGGCCATCCTGAGCCACAGATCCGGGCTTCACAGCGCTCACCCATCCCAGCAGCAGCCTGGACCTGGCGACAAATGGGCAGAGGATGCAAAACCCCCTGCTCTCTGGGGTCAGTGTTCAGTCAGACCCCAAGTCCTCATGTCTGTTCTCAAACATGGGATCCCAGAACATCAGGGACTGGAAGGGACCTCGAAAGACCATCCAGTCCCATCCCCCTGCCACAGCAGGATCCCCTAGATCCAGTCATTAGGGATGGGAAGGGACCTTGAAAGATCATCCTGTCCAATCCCCAGGACACAGCAGGATCCCCTAGATCCAGTCACACAGGCAGGTTTGAAATGTCTCCAGAGAAGGAGACTCCACAACCCCCCTGGGCAGCCCCTCTCAGGGCTCCGGCACCCTCACTGGGAACAAGGTCCTTCTCACACTGATGGGGAACCTCCTCTGTCCCAGCTCACACCCGCTGCCCCTTGTCCTGTCACTGGGTGCCCCTGAGCAGAGCCTGGCTCCATCCCCCCGACACCCACCCTTCACACATTGATCAACATCCACGGGGTCACCCCTCAGCCCAGAGCCATCTGAACTACCCAGGCAAGCACCCACCCAGGGCTCTGCAGCCAGCACGGACTCGCTCTTGCTCTGGGGGGGCAACGGCCAAGCTCCTTGGAGAGGCTGAAACTCACACACCCAGCCTGTCCATCCACGTCTGTGCAGCTGCCACCGTGCTGCGGCTGGGCGAGGACAGGCCGCCACAGCCCCTCAGGATTTACATCCCACAGCCTGGGCAAGGCCATGAATATTAATTCATTGAGCTCTGCTGTCATAAATAGCCCCCGTCAGCCGTGAAACACAAACAGCCTCGTGTTAACCCTTGGGAACCCTTCAGCTCAGACAAGAAACTTCTTCCCCGTGAGGGTGACAGAGCCCTGGCAGGGGCTGCCCAGGGGGACTGTGGAGTCTCCTTCTCTGGAGACATTTCAAACCCTCCTGGACTGTTCCTGTGTGACTGGATCTGGGGGATCCTGCTGTGGCTGGGGGATGGGACTGGATGACCTGTTGAGGTCCCTTCCAGTCCCTAATGTTCTGGGGTTTTGTGCAAAGCCTGGTGTAAGACTGGGACAGGCTGTGGGGCCAGAACCCGGCTGGGTTCCCCAGCTCTAACCATGGCCAATGGTTAGAACAGCAGCAGCCCACAGGGTCTGGCTTTGGCTAAAAGGCCAAAACATGTTCGTTTTCCAACCTTCTCCCTCTTGCCCTGGAGCTAGAACGTTCCCCTCCACAGAGCAGGGCTGGCTCTGCAGAGCCGTCCCCATCTCTGGGACCCAGCACAGCCACCCAGGCTCTGCTCTGAGGCAGCGCTGAAGCTCCAACACAGAAATGATCCCCGGAAGAACCAACCCGTCGGGGCCTGGGGGCTCCAGCCACTCTGTGCCCCAGTCCCGAGGCTGCCCAGCAGCAGCATCTCACCTGCAGCAGAGCACTTCTGCTGCTTGTCCTGCTTCCCCTGAGCAGAGCCAGGGCTGATCCTCAGCAGGATTTCCCTTCTCCATTCAAAGACCTGGTTTGCACCAGCCACCTCTCAGCCACTGGTGGAAGCACCCGGTTCCTACCACATGTTAGCAGCGGGCTGGGAGCCCCGTTTACCCTAAACCCACAGGAACTGGGGACCAGGTGCCGGCTGTGCCCCAGCAGCGCACCCGCATCGCTGCGGGGCTCCAGCACCTCCCCCGAGGGCTGGATTTATGGCCACAGCCAAGCCAAATCAATCTCGACCCGTGGCCCCCGGAGCTGCTCGCTCCTCGTGCTCAGCGTGAGCAATGAGATGTCACAACGCTCACCCAGGGCACGTGGCTGCGCTGGCTTCCAATACACAGGGCCCAGCAGAGGCAACAAAGGAGGCAGACGCTTCCCCTTGGGGTTCTGGGGCATCTGCTGGTGCAAGGGGCCTTCACAGGGAGATGGGGCTGCAGAGAAAGGACCTGGGGCTTCTTGGGGGCGATGATGCGAAATCAAAGCCAAGCAAGAAGCGCCCCAACAGGCAGCCCCAGAGCAGGACCCTGTGCTCAGAGCAGCCAAGGAGTCCACAGCTGGAAGAGAGGGGCGACTCTGCTCACACCACCAGATCTGGCAGCCTCTGGGCACTTGATTTAGCAGCTGTCAGCACATGGAGCTGCTGCCCACACCACTGTCATCTTTTCCTCTGGCTTAAAGCAGCCCCACTGCCAGCTTGGTGCTTATGGTACCTGTGGGACCCCTCTGAGCCCTGCCTGCCAGCCCACCAAGGTCACAGGAGCTCCCCTTGGCCCCAACCCAAGCGCTAAAGCTGCTGGCTTGGAGGGACCGTGGCCAGCAGCCCCAGTGGAGCCTGAGCCCGGCCCAGCACTGAGCTTTTGGCCAACCAGAGCTGCACCACCGCAGGCCGGGGCAAGAACAGAGCAGGGGCGAGCAGCTGGACCCTTTCCCGTGCAAAGCTCCAGCGCCAGAAATAGGCTCCCGCGTTCCGCGCTGAGTTCGTAGGAGACTCGCCCCCGCCCAGGGGCTCAGGAGGGCTCTGTCTGCCGGCGCCGGGAGCCCTCCGGACCCGCCACAGCCGAGCAGCACCTCCTCCGCTTCGCGAGAGGCGAGGGCGCTGCTCTCCACACCTCAGCTGCCTCCCACCAGCACTTCAGGGAGAGCTTCACCCGAGGAGAACCGGGCTGCGGAGCCCTGCCCTTCCAACGCGGCACCTCTCTGCTCCTCGGGAGCAGAGCGAGCACAGACCTTAAACCCTCCCAGGAGCCGGGAAAAGCCACCAGCCGGCCCCTGCGGGGAAGGAAAGGGCCAGACAACCCCTAGGCAGCCAGGTCGAGCACCCAGCGACGCCACCCCACACACCCTGCTCTCTCCCTCCACTCTCAGACCACAGAGAGGGTCAAGTCCCCACTGTGCTTGCTCTCAAATCTGTTCTTGCCAAGAACGCCAGTCTGGAGGGTGAGAGGGGGGTTCCTGGAGCCACCCCCTCCAGCCCGAGGGCAGGTCCTGAGGAGATCCGTTCCTCCTCTGGTCTTCCAGCCTCATACATCGAGCCCAGGACAGCCCCTGTGCTCCTTCTGCTGCAGCTCAGCCCCAGCTCTCGAAGGAGCAGAGCATTTGCAGTCTGTCCTCACAGCACACGTTGGGGCTCGGGGCTGCAGCAGCACAGACGACCCCAGGGCCACCACAGCCATGCTCTGTCGCAGCAAGGCTGAGAAGCTCTCCTACTCTCTTCCCACCACCATGGACGGAGCTGGGAGCCTGGGCCGGGCTTGGCCTCTCCATCCCCCTGTGTTCCAGCCGTCGACAGCTCCTGCCGAAGCAGCTGCCCTGAGCTGTCACCGAAGGGCTGTTTTATTTTTACAGCTGCAAAGCTCTGCAGCCCTTCTGCAGCAGGTCCTGCACGCAGCTAGAGAGCACAGGGGCTCCAGACAGCCAAGCTAGCCACTTCTTACAGCACAGCAGCTGGGCACCACAGTAGGGCATCAGCACCGTCCGCTCCCGCAGCACCCCCATCCCACCGACCTGGGGGATTGCCGGGCAGCAGAGAGGTGCTGATGGACAGGGAGGCCGGTCCCTGCACCCGGCACGGGCTAGGATCAGGGCAATAGAACGGGAAGAACCTGCTCTGCCACCCCTGTCCGTCCCTGGGGCTCCCCGGGCTCCTTTCCCTGCCAGCGAGGCAGTGGCTGGTCGCCTGATGCACAAGAGCCCCCCAGCCGCGGCCCAATGTCCGGCAGCGCCTCCCGTCGCCACCCGGCTCCTCGGAGCAGCCTTTCCCTGTGGCGTGGAGAGGGGAAACAGGCGCACGGCGGCACGTTGGGAAGGAGAACTGGTTGGAGCGGAACTAAACGGCAGCTGAAGGCAAGAGCCTGGTGCCCGGCTCTAACCAGCAGCTCAGCAGTGGTTAAATCTCATCAACTGGCTGCCCACTGGTCCTGGCACAGCGATAAACCAGGACGAGAGTCGCCCTCGACGAGGAAAAGCCAGGCAAGGCTGTTCTAGAGTGAAAGTCCAGAGGAATGCAGAGAGCTGGGGTGAGACAGAAGAGCTGAGACTAGGAGTCGACAGACACAGGCTAGAGGGGGCTGCTCTGGAACCATCGCCCTGCACCTTCGGCAGAGGAGGAACAACAGCCCGGGGGCTAGTCGAAGCTGTTTGCTCTTGGAGCCGCCTTGGCTCCATGCAGCCCAGCTCTCCTCAGGGACACGGCTGGTCCCCCAGCCAGGGGAGCATCTTCCTGGGTGGGGGTTGAGCCCCCATCCCTGGATGTTTAAAAGTGGCTGAGATGTGGTGCTGGGGGATCTGGTTTAGGGGTGACCTTGCAGAGTAGGGTTGGTGGTTGGACTCGATGATCCCGGGGGTCTTTTCCAACCTGGATGATTCTGTGATCCCTGAGACAGGCTGGGTGCAGCCAGGCAGCTCCCTGGGCACTGCCTGCAGCCACACCGAGGGTTCCCAGCCTATGACAGTCACTGCTGAGGGGCAGCAGCTCTGCTGGACCCTGCCCCAGCTCCTCCAGCACTGAGCACTCTCGTTTCTCCTCTAATCTGACACAGGACACAGTGATCTGTTTAGTGCTTCAGAGGCAGCTCTGCCCGCAGCCCGAAGAAGGTGATTAAGAAGGGACAAAGAAAGGGCAGCAGGTCCTTACAGGCTGCATTAGTGCCAGAGGAGCCACAGAACAAGGACTGCAGCTGCAGCACCTGCAGGGCTCTGCCATCACCAAACGCAGCGCTCACAGCAGAAACTCATCGCTACCTGGGATGTCAGCTCCTCAGACTCCCAGCAGCTTGATCCTTCCCTGCTGGAGGGCAGCCACGTCTCCACCACCCATCAGCACCCACAGCCCTGGGCACCCCAAAATGCAGGACTAACAGGTCCGAAGCATCAAGCAACCCACAGCTCACACTGAAGGCAAAGAGAAGCGGCATTGACTGCAGACCCCAAGGAGGCAGGCAGCTTTGTGTCACAGCTGGGGTCTCCCTCTGCAGAGGGGCTCCAGCAAGGAGAAAGAACAAGATTCCCACCAGGACAGTCCAGCTGCTGCTCTGCGTGACCCTCAACTTTGCTTCTCCGGCTCAGGTCTGCAGAGGGGGCAGGACCCGTCTGCTCTGAGCCTTCCCTCTCCAGCCCAGCGGAGCATCCTCCAGCCACGGCACCCGGCTGCGAAGAGGGTCTGGAGCTGCTGCCTGAGCCTTCACAAGAGAAAGCGCAAGGATGAGGCGTCTGTGCACCCCGAGGGGGCTTTTGCTCCTCCAGTGCCGTTCGTGTCCATCCCACTGGTCTAACAACAAGGTGCCTCTGCCCAAGGTGCTGCATCTCCCACCGCCCACGGCTCAGCCCAGCGCTCCTTCACGGCAGCGGAGGAGAACCCCAGTTTGCAGGTGCGGGGGACACGCGAGAGGAGCCAGGGACAGGCTCACACCACACCAGCCCTTCCCAGGCTCCCGCCTGAGCTGCAGGGTGTGGTGGGAAGGGGACACGCAAGGGGGTTTGTCTTGCTTCCCTAAAAGCAGAGGTGGAAGGAGAGCTCTGCTCCAAGCAGCGCGGGCAGGGCTCATCCCTTCCCCACCCTCCAGCTCATTCTCTTCCCTTGTTTCACACGTGGAGCTGAGCCCGCGGATCAGCAGCCGCACGCCGGGCAGTTCCTCCTGCTCTAACCCGAGGCATCGCTCCGAGCCTGGCCCTGCCCTCGCCCACAGCTGCAAGCTCCGAGAGGACCCGGCAGCAAGAGCTTCCAATGTCTCCTCCTTCACCGCAGCTCTGCTCCATTTATTTTCGGGGGAGCTTTGATTTCTGGGGGCCGTTTCCCTTTCATTATTCTCTGCTTGAGAGCAGCACCTTTTCCTTGCTGGGACCAAGCAGCAGGTTATTCCTCTGATGCCTAGAAGGCTCCTGAATTGATGACACCAGTCCTTGCAGCCCACAGCCAGCCCAGGGTCTGATAACCTACCAGAAGCAAATGGCAGTGGCCACAAGCCATTTCCTATCCACAGGGTGGGAGCCATCCCCCAATGATGGGCACAGCTTGGATTCCTACACCACGGTGGGCACCTGGGTCTCAAAACACCTGCCTGTGCCCCATGGGTGCCGGAATACTCCCCCTGCCCCAGCTTGATGCCCCAGCCATGGGCATCAAATTCCTTCATCACATCCCAACCAGCTCCATCCCCAGGGCAGCATCAGGTGGATCCCATCCAGCTCCACCCCCAGGGCAGCAGCAGGTGGATCCCATCCAGCTCCACCCCCAGGGCAGCAGCAGGTGGATCCCATCCAGCTCCACCCCCAGGGCAGCAGCAGGTGGATCCCATCCAGCTCCACCCCCAGGGCAGCAGCAGGTGGATCCCAACCAGCTCCATCCCCAGGGCAGCAGCAGCAGCATCTGCCACAACAGCCCTTGTTTCAGGGTCTCCCCTTAGCAATGCAGCTCCTGGCTGTCGCCAGCTATTAATAACCCTGCGGTCAGCCCAGCGCAGCCTCTGCACACCAGAGGCTCTCACAGGGTGTCCCATTCACAGGCTGGAAGTACTGGGAAACTGACTTATTTATAGCCTCTGCAGAGAAACAGGACCCTCCTGCTCTCCCGGGGCACCCACCCACCGCACGTTCCCTGGCACAGAGGGGTCACATTTCCCCACTCCCACGCCTGGGACACTGGAGCCGCCAGCCCGGAGCAGCAGGGACCAGCCCCAGCCTAAAGACAGCAAGTGACTGGTGCAGTTAGAAATCCCACCGGAGAGGTGGGTCAGGGGCCCCACAGCCACCAGTCTGTCCCCACACACACAGCCAGCCGAGGCCCCCAGACCACAGTTCCTGGGGTAGAACCTCCCATGGGACAAGAGGAACAAAACGCAGCCAATACCCCATGTGGCACCTCTCGTCTGTCAGGGGCACCAGTGCCAGCAGCAGCTGTGGCTCCTAAATCGGGCGCTGGGTCCCAGCCAGTAGCCGCCTCTGCTCGCAGCGGCAACCTGCTGCTTCGGCTCTGAGCGGGAGGACACAGCTTGCCCTGCAAGCCCACCCTGCCCAGCAGTGGCCAGGCACAGTGCTGCTGCAAAACACTGCCAGAGCGCTCTGGCCCCCCAGTTCTGAACTAATCACAGAACATCATGGGTTGGAAGGGACCTCGAGAGATCATCCAGCCCAATCCCCCTGCCAGAGCAGGATCCCCTAGATCCAGTCACCCAGGAGGGTTTGAAACATCTCCAGAGAAGGAGACTCCACAACCCCCAGATCTCAGGGGTCTTTCCCTCCCGAAGGACTCTATGGCTCCCCCGCCACCCGAGCTTCATTATCAGACTGACAACCAGCCACTTCCCTCTCAGACTATGAGGTCTCACAGCTTTTTGAGGCTTTGACCCCAGTTTGGGCATCATTTTTCCCACATGAGAAAACACCCCATCCTGGCTGAGGGTGCTGCACACAACCACTGCTGCCACCCAGCACCCACCCCCAGGGGCACCCCAGAGGTGGCACCGCGGGGCTGTCCCCAGCAGAAGCCCTTTCAGGGACAGTGGGGCGGCCGGGCATTAATTTTAGCCTGGAGCGCGGCCAGGGCAGCTGGTGCCGGGGCAGAGCCTCCCCCGGCAGAGCCCCTCCAGAGCCAGGCGCAGCCGAGCCGGCCACGGAACAGCCATGGCAGAGGAGCAGAGAGAGCTGGAAGAGAGGATCATCATCAAGGACCAGCACACCAAGGAGATTGACCTGGTGAACAGGGACCCCAAGCACATCAACGAGGACGTGGTGAAGGTAGGACCTTCCCGGCGCCATCGCCGCCTCCTCGGCGCAAGGGGATGGCCATCCCAGCCCCAGCAGGGTGCAGCCCCTGGGGCTGACCCCTCAGGAGGGGCTGTGGGGTGGCAGCAGGGTGCAAGCCACAGTGCCAGTTCACCCAGTACTTCCTGGTGCTGGGGTGCAGCCTCCAGCTCCTCAGACAGGCTTTGGAGACCCCCTCCCTTGTGAGTGAGGAGCCACAAAACAAACCGGGCTCAGCCCCTGTCACCAGTTCAAAGGGAACCCAGGGAAAAGGCTGCCAAGTGGAGCAGCAGAGCATCCAGGGCAGTGCTGATCCCTTGGGAAGGGGGTGGTCTCTCCACAGGGCTCCGCAGCAGAAGAGGGAGCAGTAGACCCCTGGGTCTGTTTCCCACCGAGAGGAGCTCGCTGGCTGGGGCAGGAGATGTTTTCTGACCCCAAGAGCCTGCTCTAAGTCCTGTTAGCGTCACTCCACAGATAAGCTGGTCCCAAAGGGGAAGAGGAGGGAGATGGGCTCTGTTAGAGCTGCACCCGGGACATCTCAGGGGCCCACAGGCCAGAAGGCAAAGGTGCAGCTCGCACCTTCACCACTCAAGGGCTCCACAACGAGCTGTGACCTTGACTGTGCTGGTGGAGTGCAGCCCACAGCAGTGCATCAGACCTCCACTGCAGCCAAAGCCACGGCAGAGCCAATCTGACCCCCCAGGTGAGCTGGGGTGCTGGCACCCACGGGTGGGCACCCACCCAGCACGGCAAGCTGCGCCCATGAGAGCTGCAGGCACCTCAGGATCCTGAGCACCTCCCACCTCTGCAGCAGCTCTGAAGAGCCTGTGCCCGGCTGGGAAAGGTGCTGAGCTCTGGGCAGCACCACCCCACCACGGGCAGTGGGCAGGATGGCTGCAGCATCCTCCCCCAGTGCAGGCAGTGCCCTGGGGAGCAGCCGCCCTGCTGGGGGTTGGCTCCAGCTGCTGCCGTGGGTCATGCCAACACCTTCCAGTCAGCCCTAGCCCCTTGTGCCAGCCCCATTCCCCCACCCCAGGGCTTTCAGGCCCTTCCCACCTACTGCTTCAGCGCTGCTGGGCACTCGCTCAGGCTGCTGAGCATTCCTGCCCAGCAAAAATAGCACAGGCAGCCCACAAGGGAGGGCAGGGCCAGCCCTGGCATGGGGAGTGCCACTCGGCCCACTGCTGCCCAACAGTGACCCCCAGGGAAAGCCTGTGGGACCCACTGGGAGCCCACATCGCGCTCCTGGCACAGCGGGTCCAGAGGCATTGACGGGAGGGAAGCAGAGCTGCGGGGTCCACCCAGCCAAAGACAGCCCCATCCTGAGCATCACAGTGCTGCAGCCGGAGCCACAGGGGCTTCGCAGGGCTTCCACAGAGCCCTGAAACCATCCAGGTTGGAAGACACCCTCGAGATCCAGTCCAGCCAGTAACCCTGCTGTGACAGTCTGAAAATTCCCCCAGCCTACTCCACCAAGTAGCCACTAGACCAGACCTCTCTGCACCACATCTAAGCAACCCCAAAACACCTCCTGCAATGGGGACTCAACCCCCTCCCCAGACAGCCTGTTCCAGCACCGCTTCCAGAGCCCGTCCGAGCCTCCTCAGGCCAGCAATGGGGTGGCTGAGCCATACCTGTGGGTGCCGGTCCCAAATGCTTCAGGGCAGCTCCCAGCCTCAGGATCCTACAGCTCTGCAGACTCTCTCCTGGTGGGTGGGTCGCCAGCAGAAAGAGCAGCAAGCGAGAGCCTCCTCCCTTATAGCTGCCTTGGTTAATTGACACCCTAATTAACCCATCAGGCAGGTGCTGACCTGCTGCTGCCCTCCAGCCCACTGCAGCAGCCCCAGGAGCTGGCCGGGGAGCGCCGGTGCTTGTCCCGGTGCCTCCTGCCCACGCTGGGGAACTGAGGCAGGACGACCCAGTGGTCCCATCCAGCCCGGGCACCGGCGTAAACCCCAACCTCCCCACAGAGACAGACACCGTCCTTCCCTCCCTCCGCCCTCCAGGTGGATTTCGAGGATGTGATCGCAGAGCCCGTGGGGACCTACAGCTTCGACGGCGTCTGGAAAAGCAGCTACACCACCTTCACGGTCAGCAAGTACTGGTGCTACCGGCTGCTCTCGGCCCTCCTGGGCATCCCCCTGGCCGTCGTCTGGGGCTTCCTCTTCGCCCTCATCTCCTTCTGCCACATCTGGGCGGTGGTGCCCTGCATCAAGAGCTACCTGATCGAGATCCAGTGCGTGAGCAGGATCTACTCGCTGTGCATCCACACCTTCTGCGACCCGCTCTTCGAGGCGCTGGCCAGGATCTGCAGCAACATCCGAGTTGCTGTCCGCAAGGAGCCTTAGGGCCGGCCCAGGCGGGCGTCCCTGGCCCCCGCGGGCGTCCCTGGCCCCCGCGGCGCGTCCCGCCGGCGGACACACGGACAGCCGTGCCCGGGGCCCGGGCTGAGCTGCCCGTCGGGGCTGCTCCCTGCAGACCCGCGCTCGGGGCTGCTCCTGCCTCCGTCGCAGAGCCAGCAGCTCTGGGAGGAGAGAAGCCCCGCGCGCTTTGGCTCCTCTGCCCTCCAGGGCCCGCCGGCATCGTGCCCTGCTCCGGCAGGAGGAGCCCAGCAGCCCCTGGACCACAGCCCGCGGCTGCAGGGGGAGAAGCGGGGGGGCAGGGATGCTGCTGGGCCACAGCCCGAGCGCTGCCTCCTCCTCCAGGCCCTGGTTCTCACCGCAGGGGACAAACCCCTGCCTGCGGAGCTCAGTTTGCTGTGGGAGCCTCCTCGCTGAGCCTGCGCAGCGCAAAGCTCCCACGGGCACCGCAGGGGTTCCCTCTCGGTGCGTGTTTGCCTGCCCCCGGAGCTCCCCGCTCCGGCTGCTGCCCGAGACGTTGGGTGGGGACATCGTGGCCGGCTTCCGGGAGCCAGTGCTCGGCCCGGGACGTGGCAACTGCAAACCCCACCGGGGCTGTTGGACATCGGGGCATCGCGGACGGGGGGCAGCAGCAGGGTGTGCAGCAGCGGGGGGCAGATGCCACCTCCCGAAAGCATCGCAGGAGCAGCCTCGGGCTGCTTTCTCAGGAGGGTCCCTCCACCCCGTCCATCTCCTCAACAGCTGCCCTCGAACTCTGAGCCACTTGAAGGGTTTCTTGGCCCCGGCCGTGAGGGCTTTGCTGAGGTCTCGATGCTCAGAGGTTGCTCTCAGCTGCACCCGCGGCTCTCCCCACTGGCTTCCAGCTGAGCCCCGGAGCCAGAGCTGGTCCTAGTGCCGCGGACCAGGAGCCAGGTTCCTGCGGGGGCTCCCTCAAAGGCACTTCCACCACCCCCCAGCACCAAAGCCCCTGTGCCCCAGCCCCAGCGGCCTTGGAGGAGGGTAGAGGGACCCAAACCCCGACGCTCAGGTGTTTGTAGGGGAAAACACCCTCTCCCCAAACACTTGGTGATGAACGTTTTTTAAAGCTTTGGTGGGAATAAAAGGACTGAAACCCGAAGCTGAGGTTACGCTCTTTAGCCTGTTTACACCCCTTACAGTTCTGGTCCAGCAGTTCAGAGCCTGAACGCAGAGCCCTGCAGGTGTCTGATGTGGCCCCGGCAGTGGTCCCTGGGCTCCCTGCACCTCAAGCTGGCGCAGGAGCATCGCGGGGAACCTTCAGCGTTGCGCTGGACGCCCTTGCACTGCAGTGCAGCCGGGGCTCCTCGCCCCATCCCTGCCTGAGGCACTCGGCTGCAGCACCGCTCGGCACTGTCAGCCCCAGGAGCACCCATCCCTTACATCCCCTTGATGAGCCTGGTCCCTGGGATCACGACACAACAGGGTCCCCTCCTCGTTTTGTGCAGGAGCTGGTCACTCTCAAGGAGGGGGAAGGAGAACACAGGAGGAAAACACTAGGTGCTCCCAGAAGGGTTTCATCCGGGGGGGTAAGATGCACCGAGGGCCCCGTGGGTGAAGCCTCAGCTCCCCCGGTTCCCCTCCTGTTCCTACTCCGATGCTCCTGTGGCACTCCTGCTCCCACCTTCCACTGGGACAAGGCCAGAGAACTTTATTTGCAGGGGCTTCTCAGCAATAAAGGACCCCGTGCCCCGGGCATGGCCTTGTGCCTTCCACAGCGGGGACATTGCGCCGGGGCCACACCGCCTGCCGTGACCCCAGAGAGCCCAGGGGCCCTCGGGAGACCCCCACAGGGTCCAGCGGTGACCCCACACAGCTGCCTCCTGAGAAGCCTTCGGGCTCTCTGAGCAGATGTCATTGCACAGAGCCCTGGCCCCTCACACAGGGTGCAGAGCCGGGACAGGCAGGCACAGCCAGCCATCGGTGTCACCCCACAGCTGGTCTGAGGGAAGCGGGGCTGGCATCGAGCAGGGCTGGAGGGATGGGGCTGCCTCTGCCCCGCAGCACTTGGAGCAAAGCAAGCGAGCCTGTGCCAAGAGCAGCGCCAGGCGCCGGCACCCCCAGGACCCTGCTGCAGGTGGGACTGGGGCTGACGGGACATCGTGCGCTGCCCCAGCAGCACAGGGTCCCCAGGGCCAAAACCCACCCTAAGAGCCCCCGATGCCAGCGGTCTGGGGGCTCAGGCGCGGGTCCCTGCTGCCCAGGCACGGCCCAGAGGAGCCCTTCCCCAGTCCCAGCTGGGTCCGGCAGCGGGGCTGCACTGGAGACGCGCAGACGTATTTACAGACTATCTGTAGGGAGCCCCTCGCCGGTCCCGCTCCCAGCCTGTCCCCGCGAAGGCAGCTGGGCAGGGCCTGGCTGCAGTGCCCTCACGTCGCGCAGGGCTGCGTGAAGCTGCGCTGGCTCGCGCTCCTGCAGCTGAGGACGAAGGAGGACGAGTTGCTCTTCTTGCTGACGCTCAGCTCACAGGTCGGCCGCGACTTCAGGTACCGCGTGGAGCAGCAGAGGAAGCGCCGCATCAGGTCGTGGAAGAGGTGCCCGGTGTAGAGCATGTAGATCCAGGGGTTGCAGCAGCTGTTGAGGCTGGCCAGCAGCATGGCGATGATGAACGGGGAGGCTGCAGGGCAGAGAGCGAGGCGGGGTCAGTACACGGCGCGGGCAGCCAGAGGCCGCAGGGAGCTCTGCTGGCACTGCGGCACCTCCTCCCGTGCCAGGGACACAGGAACATCATGGCCGGGACAGCAGGGAAGAATCCCAACCATTCAGCTCGGAAAGGACCTCTAAGTTCAAGCCCAACCTTCAGCCCAACAGCTCCACGACCACCAGACCGTGTCCCAGAGTGCCATCTCCACTCACCTTCCAAACACCTCGCAGGGATGGGGACCCCACCACATCCCTGGGCAGCCTGTTCCAAGGTTTGCTGCCCTTTCACTGCAGAAGCCTGCCCTAATTTCCAGCCCGACCCTCCTCTGGTGAAACGCGCAGCCACTTCCTGCGGTGCAGTCCGCAGTTAGCCGGGAGAAGAGGCCACCCCCAGAGCTGGGGAGCGAGTCTGGGTTTGAACAGCTTGGGTTTGGGGGGTGTTTTCCTCCACGGGAGCAGCACTCCCCTGCCTGCCCAGCCCCTCCGCTGCTGAGCGCTGCCCTGGAAATGCCCCAGCAGCACCCACACAACCTGCCGCTGCCGTGCCCAAAGCAGGGAGGCGGCAGCGTGGCCCCTCGGAGTTGCCATGGCAAAGAGCAGGACCAGCAGCACAGACAGTCGGGTGGCTTTTGTTTCCCCACTGCGGCCAGCTGGGTGCAGGAGCTGGACTAGCAGTTTCCATCTGCTGGCTAGCTGTGCTCGCCCGGCCCCAAAGCCCAGCCAGCAGCACCGTGCTCAGCAGCCCGGCCCCGACTGTGCCAGGGAAGGCAGCACTTTCCTTTCCCCGGGAACTCGCTGTTCACACCCGATGCCCCCCTGCCAGGGGGGACGATGGCCGTTGCCATCTCAGTGATGAAGCCCCGGTGCCTGGCGGTGGCTCCTGGCTCGCTGACGGAGGCGGTGGTGGCGGCACTGTGCCAGGACACCAAGTCTCCGGCGGCTGCTGCCCGTTCCCACAGCACCAAGCACCCAGCTGCCCACTCAGGGTGGGGGTGCCGGGAAGGGGATGGTGGGGCGCGCTGCCTGGACAACGAGGGTGCCCCCCTACAGGCGTTTCCAGCCCAGCCTTGTGCCCCGGGCGGATGCGCTGGCACCAAGGACGAGTGTGTGGGTCTGGCTGCGTCTGGTCCCTCGGGCTCAGCAAATCCTCGCTGCTTTGAAGCTGGCAAAGCAGTGCGGAGCGGAGTCTGGTTTCCAAACCCACCGTCAGCCACCACACACATCTGCTGCCCTCCTGAGGTCTGCTCCGGCCGCTCGGAGTGCCAGGCACACGCTGCCGTGGGCAGCAGCGCACGGAGCCCAGGCTCCAGAGCTGCAGCGCAGCCCCCGGCTCTGCCCGCTCGGAGAAAACCCACCCGGCTGGGCTGACTCAGCTCCGCTCTGCGGGAGACGAATCGAGTTCCGCGGAGCCCAGCGCAGCGCAGGTCGGCTCTGGGGATCCCTCTCTCCTCTCTGCCCTGAGGCGCTGCAAAGAGAAGTTCTGCCTCTCACTCAGGCTCCCCCTCCGCAGACTCCGGGCTGGGGACGTCGGGGACGTCAGAGGACCCACAGGGGCTGTTCCCAGGGAAGGGCTGAGGGACCTCTGCCGCAAAGGGACAATGAAACGAGGAGCGATGCCGGTTCCCACACACAGGCAGGTCCTATCCCTCACAGCTCACGTTCCAGGGCACCAGCACCCAGGATTAAGGGGCCAGTGTAACCCTCCTGCTGCAGGAGGCCGTCCCTGGGCACCCTTCGGGAGCTGCCCGTCACCTCCCCGGGGGCAGCTGCCGGCTGCAGAGCAAAGTCCCTGCGCAGGGTCCTCTCCCTCCTCCCGAGCTGCGGCCGCACAGCCGGAGATGCCTGCGAGGTGAGGAGCAGCCTCAGCCCTCTCAGCTCAGGGAAACACCTCTGCCAGGCTCCCGCGATGCCGACCAGGCGAGGCGGCCCGAGCCTAAGTGCACAGCGGCCGGGAAGCCCTCCGGGAGATGCTCTGGCTACTAAACTCTCACCCCTTCCTGCAGACACGAGAAGGAGATGTGGAGGAAGGGGCAGTTTGCTGCCCCTCCACCTGCTTGGAGCTCCTCTCGCTGCCCGACAGCAAAGTGCAGCAGCAGGGCAAGGAGCCACAGGTCGGTGGCTCTGGGCAAGCGAAGAGAAGTTTCTCGGAGCCCAGGTAAGCTTCTCGGAGGCCAGGGAACACCCTGGGCACCCCCCGCTCCCGGCCGCAGCAACCAGCGCAGCAGCAGACGTCTGTCTGCTCAGGAGTCGGGTGGAAGCCCTGGAGACGGCAGGTTTGCAGTCGAGCAGAAAACCCCAGAGACGCCGCTTGATCCCAGGGTGCTGCTGGAAACCGCGGGTCTCGAGCAGCCCGAGTCTGATGGGAAGCGCAGAGATGGCAGCCGGGGGCAGCCTGGAGAAGCAGGGAGGTCTGCAAGGCTCTGCTCCCCTTCTCCACCCGACATAAAAGGAGCAGTGGAGGAGACACCAGGTCTCACGGAGCAATGCGTAGCTGGAAGAGGGTCAGAGAAGCGAGAGGAGCTCCGAGAGCCGGCGAGCCCTGCCCTCCGCTGCAAAGGCCCTGCCACGGCAGGGCTGACACTGGAGCCAGGAAGGGGCTCCCAGCTCCCCACAGGTCTTTGCTGTCCCCAGCCTCAGGAGCTGGGTCAGTCTGTCCAAGGAGAGGCTGGAACCCCTGGAAGGACTTTTTTGCCCTTTTTTCCATCTCGCAAACGCGTGCAGAGACTTTCTTAGCAGCTTTTCCCGGCCGGTTCTCCCGGACAGGAGAGGCAGAGGGACCACGGGGCACCTCCGCTGGGAACAGCTCCAGGCACTGAGTGTGTCTGCAGCCCTCGTGATGACAGAAGCAGCCAGCAGCAAGCATGGAACCCGGCAAATCAGTGACACCCCGTCCCTTCGGAGAAGCCTCTGCTCTTAAATCAGCTCTCTGCAGGAGCCGGGCTCCGGTCAGAGAGAAAATAACATCAGAGCACTCCTGAGGCGGGTGGAGAGGAGAGGGAACACAGGGGGAAAGAACAGACAGCAAAGAAGTCAGCGAGGACAAAGGGATCGAGCAAACGAACTGAAGTCGGGCACCAACACCGAGGGCTCCTCCTGCGGCCAGCTCAGGGCTGAGCTCCCAGGCAGCCCCTGGCAGGTGCCGGCACCCGGGGGGCGATCAAGCCACCGCAAACCCTAGATGGGCCCCAGGAGGGCTGAGCTCACGCACCTGGCGACGGCAAAAACCTCCTGAGCCACCGTCCACGCAGCCAGACTCCCGAGTTGTGGTGGCCCTGGAACTGCCGGGGCTATGCCAGCCCTTGTCGGGGACGCCCGGGCACAGGCACTGCCGCCCGTCGGGTGGTTCTTGCCACGTTCGGGACGTTTCCTTGTCCCCCTCCCAGCCCCCTGAGCCCAAGCAGAGCCCCTGGCTGTCGCTCGCAGCCCGTGAGCTGCGTCGGTGTCGCTGGGCTGACCCCACCGCAGAGGAGAGGACCTACCTTCCTGCGGAGCGTCCGTGTCCCACACCGACCACATCTGCACGAAGAAGAAGGGGGTCCAGCACACTATGAAGGCCAGCACTATGATGAAGGTCATCTTGACCGTCCGGATCTTGGCTTTGGAGATGAGCCTGGTGCTGCTGACCCTGGCAAACGTCGTCCCGCTGCGGGAGCCGGAGCTCAGCCCCGCGTCCGGCCCGTGAGCCGTTTTGAGCTTCACGTTCTGCCAGATCTTGAAGCTGATTAAGCCGTAGCAGACGCTCAGCGTCAACACGGGGATGATGTAGACCATGAGGGTTATCCAGGTGACGTAGGCTTTGGGTCCCCAGGGCTGGATAAAATCCGCCCAGCAGTCGTAAACCCCGTTGCCCACATCCCTCAGAGAAAAGATGTGGATCTGGGGGATGCTGACCAGCAGGCACAGCAGCCAGGTGAGCAGCACCGAGAGCCGGTCCGCCCTCCTGTGCAGAGACCTCAGCGGCTGACAGATGGCCAAGCAGCGGTCCAGGGACATGAGCAGGAGCATGTAGGTGGAAGCGAACATCCCCACCACCTGCAAGTACTTGATCAAGCGGCAGAGGAAGTCCGGCCCGTAGAACCTGAAGGTGATGTCCCAGATGAGCTGGGGCAGCACCTGGAAGATGGCCACCACCAGGTCAGCGATGCTCAGGTGCTTCATGAAGAAGTACATGCGGGAGTGCTTCTGGCGGGTGGTGTGGATGGCCAGCAGCACGCACAGGTTGCCGCTCAGGGCGAGGAAGAGGATGAGGCACAGCACCGTCACCTCCACCTTGGCCATGTCCTCGTTCCTCTTGAGCGGGTCCGCGCT